>JAQHUG010000032.1:5251130-5285694 GCA_028555095.1 Dicrostonyx torquatus | reverse complement strand
ATATTAAAAAGAAAATGTACTGTGGTCTGGTAGTATGGAAACACACCAGGCAACTTGCCTCACAGTCTTAAACATAGGGAAGATCTTCCTTTAAAAAAAAGAAAGAAAGAAGAAAGCAAACAGAAAATCAGGAGGAACAAGTCAATATAAGCAGTGTTCCTCCATGGCCTCTGCCTCCATGTTTCTTGCCTTCTACCTGGCTTTAGTTCTACCTTGGTTTCCCTCAGTGATGAACTACGGTTGGGATGTGTAAACCAAATGAGCTCTTTCCTTCTCTAGTTGATTTTGGCCATGGTGTTTTAGTATAGCAACAGAAAGCAAAGTAAGAGGGTCTTTGAGTAAGGTTGGCCAGAGGGAAGGGAATTAGCCAAGACTAATGAAGTAGAGGAGACTTGCCTCTCCCCCCACCAGAGTCTTCTAGGCTGGCTTGGAACTCACTACCTAACTGAAGATGACCTTGAACTTCCTTTTTTTTTTTTTCCTGTTTTTTTGGAGACAGTTTCTCTGTGTAGCCCTGGCTGTCCTGGAACTCGCTCTGTAGACCAGGCTGGTTATTGAACTCACAAAAATCCACCTGCCTCTGCCTCCCAAATGCTGGGATTAAAGGAGTGAGCCACCACCACTAATTTCTAATCCTCCCACTTCTACCTGAGTGCTGGGATTACAGGCATGTGCCACCATTTCCAGTTGTTTCAGTGGGTTGCTGGAGTCTCACCTACAGTAAGCACCCAGTTTGTCCCACCCAGGGAAGCCTCAGTCCCCCAGGGCCAGTGGGTGTGTAAGTCGGGCAGGAGAGTGTGAGGGGCCAGGGTTCGTACAAACCCGCTGCCAGATGGCCTCCTGGCCACTCCAAGCCAGTGCCAGGTTGATGCCATTCAGCGCCATCCAGTCAATCTCTTGCTCCCAACGGGCCCAGTCCCACCACAAGAAGGAGTAGCTGTGCGTGCACACATTCTGGTAATAGCGGTACCTGCAGATAGGGGGCACATTATTGGGGACATATGGGATGCCCCACTCACCCATCACCCTGGACCACCTCAGAGGCAGCTTGGCTCTGGGATACTATACCCCCAACAAACATACACACACAGGACAATGGGCACAGGTTTCCAAGTGGTCCCTCTACTGCTCATTCCAGATCCACTCAGCTAAGACCCAACACCTAGTGCTGGACCTTCTCTTTGGGCTCTGTAACCCTTAGCGGTTGTGGATACATCAACTTCATGTTCATGCAAAATGTCCAGACCCCCTGCTGTGCAGTGTGTGTGTGTGTGTGGGGGGGGGGTGTCCTCGGATGTCAGTGCCCTAAGGCAAAGTCGGTCTCTGTCCTGAAGTGTTCCTACAGTTTGATGGGGGAGAGGGATGTGTGAACACTTCATGCCCACAGAGTGTTCCAAGGTCTGGGACTTCGGGAACGGTCACTCCGTAGCATCTTCAGAGAGGCCAAAGGAAGGGCATGGAATGCATGGATCATGAGAACGTTTTTGAAATTCTACCATCGCACGCAGACTCTCAATCAACAGCGTGGCGGGCGTCATTATTTGCAGCAGGGGCTCTGAGAAGCTAAGGGACTTTGCTTAAGAACACTCAGCTATTAGAGGGGAGCTAAGATTTGAAGGCACGGTGGTGGGACCCCAGAGCCAGCACTTTCTTCTCCGTCCTCCTGGTGTCTGTAGCTGTGGCTATCCCCGCCCCGAGGCTACAGGCCGCTGCCCCACCCAGTTGGGACCTACAACGTCGATACCTGTTGGGCGTGGCTTCGGTCAGCTCGTTGTGCACAGCGGGCAACGGCCGGGGCAGGTGCAGCTGAGAGCCGGACCAGGCCACCTGGCAGCCGCAGAAGTCGCGTAGGTAGCGGTGCAGCCCCGCGGCGGCCGCCACTCCGGTGGAGCCGCGCACATGCACCGGTGCCCCGCCGCCGCCGCTCAGCCTGTAGGTGTCCAGACCCGACTCAGCCGCCAGCGCGCGCTCTACGGACACTAAGAAATCGGCTGCCGGCCCGGGTCCCAGCAACCGGGCCACCAGCTCCCGTACGGCCTCTGCCTCTCGAACCTCGTTGCCCACTGAGCTCCCGGCCTGGAGTAGGAACCCCAGAGCCACGACCAGCACCGCAGCTTCCATAATGCCAACCTTGCGGGGGACCACTCACAGCCAATACCTAGCTCAGGGCCAGGGGCGGGGCTGCTCGCATCCAATCAGCTGTGGACCTCGGGCCACGTGGCCTGAAGGTTGGGCTCCAGCTACCCGCCTGGAGACTTGGTTTCCGGACCTAAATTCTAGAGGGTCTGCTGACCGCGCGCGTGGCTGGAGGGCGCGTGACCCCATTAAACATCCGCGGCCACATAGGACGCTGCATATGCCCCAGCCCTTTCTGGTGCAGCCCGCCTCCTTCTGCAAGTCGCTTCCTTTTCATCCAGCCAGACACCCTTTTAAGTGACAAGACCTGAAGCCAGCCAAGGGCTCTACCACTAAGCCATATATCATATCTCCAACCCTCTCATCTAATAACTATGTATTTTATTTCGTATCAGACGCTGCCACTGCTACTTTTGGACGGGTGAAGGATGGTCCCAGCTGTTATTTGTGGCCAGAGACCTGGAAACCAAATAAGGATTTTCCTTGGTGAGGAGAGAGATAGGTCAGTGGGTTAGAAGGCCCTTGCACCTGAGGACCTGCGTTCGAATCCTCAGGACCCAGTAGTGGCCCAGCAGTGGGGGGTCTGCAGTCCCAGTGTTTGGGTGAGATGAGAGACAGAGACAGCTGGCCCGGTGTACAAAGTTACAAAAAGGAAGAGACCCTGTCTCAAGGTAGAAGGTAACACTCGAGACTGTTGTCCATTGATACAAAAACACAACGCTCACTTCAAAAAGACCGAGATAGTTTGTTCTGAAGCCAAATATGAGTGGCCGTGGTCTGGGAACAGTTTTAGGTCAGCCCAATTCCATGTTCCAATGTGGAAATGATTTGGTGAAGTTCTTACAGTAACAGAGCAAAGAAAGCCATAAATCAAGACACTTTTCTTAAAATTCATTATATGTGCATTGATGTGACAGTGTCAGGTCCCCTGGCACTGGAGTTACAGACAGTTGTGAGCTGCCATGTGGGTGCTGGGAATTGAACCTGGGTCCTCTGGAAGAGCAGCCAGTGCTCTTAACTGCTGAGAAGTGGGTTACAGTGAATCTGGGAAGCCTGTTATAGGCTTCTGATGACATCCTGGGTTCTGGGATGATGGGAGCAGGTGGTCTGCTGCATTCCAAACCGAAACTAGTGTTCTCTACATTCCAGTGTTCATTCCAATGTTTTGTACATTCCAGCGTTATGACATTTATTTGTCATGAAACTATTAGGTCAAGTACAGAGGGAGGTAGGTAACAATGGCTAATAAGAGAGGCTGAAGATGGCCCAAGATAATTTGGTTCTGAACCTGCAACATTTCAGACTCTTCAGCTGCTTAGCACGGCAGAAGGTTCGGGAGAAACGGCTTTTCTGGAGCTCTGGTTCAAAGCTCTGGCCATCATGTGTGTATCAGACACCTACACTCCCTCGCATACGTGTGCTAGCACACACTCTCGACACACACAGAAGTAATAGAATTTCACCCAAGGCTGTGAGGCTGTGAGGAATCCCAAGGTCTTCAAACAGCAGAGACATTTTATCTGACACCCAAGGATAACTAGGAATTTCCAAGAAGGAGGAAAAAAAGAGCCTTCTAGGCAGAGGGCACATAGATAGAAGAGAGCGGGGATGAGGAATGAGGAACTTGGGGGGATTTGAGGAACTAAAATGTGGCCACATGCACCCAGCTTGGCTTCCAGTCTACCTGTAGATCCTCAAGGGCTGCAGGAGCAGAGCAGGGACAGTCACTTGTCCCAACGGCCTGGGAGGTGAGGAGGTGACACCCCCCCCCCCAAGCAGCAGGGAGCAGCTGGAGGAGAATGGAAACTCTCGACTCCCAGAGCTCGGTATGGGCCCATGAAGATACTCCAAGCCTTGCAAAGGCTCAGGCTGCCTGTCTCAGAGGGTAAGGAGAGGGTGCCTGGGGCTGGGTTGGGCAGGGAGCAGTGGGCTCCTGAGAAAGATTTCATTTTCTTTTTTTTTTATTTTTTTAAAAATATTTATTCTGTATACAATATTCTGTCTGTGTGTATTGTGCAGGCCAGAAGAGGGCACTAGACCTCATTACAGGTGGTTGTGAGCCACCATGTGGTTGCCGGGAATTGAACTCAGGACCTTTGGAAGAGCAGGCAATGCTCTTAACCACTGAGCCATCTCTCCAGCCCGAAAGATTTCATTTTCTAAAAGGATTCTGGAACCAGGTGTGCTGGCACATGGCTGAGATCCCATTTAGGAGGCTGAAGAAGAAGGTTCAAGTCCTGGTTGAGTTTCTGACCAGCCCTGCTGGAATGGCGGTGGGGGTTAGAGAAACAAGGCCATTCCTGGCTCTCCAAGTCATTCCTGTGGAAGGTGAAGCCCCTGCTTCTTCTCAGTTCCCTTTATCTGGAGATTCTCATCCTTTTCAAGGAAGCACTCAAGTCCAAAACTGGAATAGGAAGATTTGCCTGGGACCTTGACCCACCCTCTCCTCATGTAATGGGCTGTATGCAGATGTGTGGAGGCTTGAGGTTCCACACCCTCCACATTTTTTGTTTTTTTGTTCCCCCCACCCCACCCCGAGACAGGGTTCCTCTGTATAACAGTCCTGGAACTCACTCTGTAGACCAGGCTGGCCTCGAACTTAATGAGATCTGCCTGCCTCTGCCTTCTAGTCCAGTGCTGGGATTAAAGGCGTGCGCCACCGCCGCCTGGCAGAACTCACTTTTATAATAGAACAAAATGAGTACATTTTGTTCCTGTCAGTGTGCGACAGGCTTTATTACTCTTCCCACTAAGGTGTGAAGCAAGCTGCCTGGGGTCTCAGCTTGCTCTCCATCTCTGTTTTCTTTTGTCTCTAACCATCCCTCTGCTAATGCACTCTTCAATAACCCAGGATTCTTCCAGCCCTGCCAATCCATTTGTTTGCCTGAAAGGCCAGCTACTACCCTAACTACTTGTGCGCAATGAGACTTTCCCTGTTTGGCCACCAGGGGGCAGCCTACACCCAGCACAGGACTTGAAGGGTAGGTTGGGAGCGGCCCCTTCAGGTGGGTCATTGTTTGAATACCCCGGCAGAGGCTGCCAGCAAGCTCTGCCCTGTGGTAACTTCTACCATATCTCTTCGCGGATGAGGAAAGCAGCCTATTCCAATTATGAAGGCAGTGATGGGATTGTCTCCATTCCTGTGAAGCTTGGTCCTGCTAGTTCACCCGCAGCCCCCTCTCTGATGAGGCTGAGGGTATTCCTTGGACAGGAGCGCAGGCTCTCAGCTGAAAAGGACATGCCCCTGAGAAGCAGACACAATGGAGCCTGTTCCTCACCCATAACTCTCCACACATTCCAGCCCAGGGCCGGGTCAGCCCACCATCAGCTGGCTGGAGGAAACCTGAAGCTTCTGGACTCTGCCTAGCTAAGGATTCCTGGGTTCTGCTTTCCCCCCAGTTCCCACCAGCTAGACCTGGAAAGTCTTAGGTCCTGCCCTCCTCCTACTTTATTCAGATTATATTCCGCGGTGATTTGAGGGAGAAATATTATCCATAGACTTATATTTCAACACTTGGTCCCTGGCTAGTGGTTAGTGTCAGCATTTGGGGATGGTATGGTCTTCAGGGCAATGTTTCTCAACCTGTGAGTCGCAACCCCTGGAGGTCAAATGACCCTTTCACAGGAGCCGCCTAAGGCCATCAGAAAAACATAGATATTTACATTATGTTTAATAACAGTAGCAAAATTACAGTTACAGAGTAGCAATGAAAACAATTTTATCATTGGGGGGTCAGCACAGCATGAGGGACTGTATTAAAGGGTCACAGCAGCGTTAGGAAGGTTGAGGACCACTGCCTTAGGAGGTGGGTTTAGCCTCATCTCTCCTCCAGTTTGTCCTCTTTGCTTTCTGGTTGTGGCTAAAGATGTGATCTCTTAACTTCCTGCTCCGGCCGCCTGCTGCCATGCCTAATACCATGGTGTAGCCGAAACAAACTCTTCTGAGAGTCAATTTTAGCCACGGTGCTTGATCTCAGAAACAGAAATGTAACTACTGCACACACCAATAAAATTACCAGGTGGACAGATTAGTCAGGCATGGTGGGGCACGCCTATAAATCTCGGCCCTTGGCAGAGGGCAGGGCGACTTCCGAACCAGGATGATCTACATAGTGAGTTCAGGGAGGCCAGGGATCACAGCAAAACACTCTCAAAAAAAATGCCAAAAAGGGAGGCTGAAATAAGGTGGAGACCACAGAAAAAAAGTCTTGACCTCTGGCCTTGGTGTATACCCGTGCTCATACGTAAACATGAACGACCCCTGCCCCCAGAGAAGGGGGGCAGGTGGGATTAAAGGTTTGTGCCACCTGCCATCACCGCCCAAGCCTGTTTTTTTTTTAAAGACAGTATTGCTCCCTCCCCCTCCCCCCCGGCCCAGAGAGCGCGCTAAGGTTTAAGGGTTTGTTTGTTTAGTTGGTTTTTTGAGACAGGGTTTCTCTGTGTGTAGTCTTGGCTATCCTGGGACTCTGTAGACAGGGCTGGACTTGAACTCACAGAAATCCACCTGCCGCTGCCTTCCGAGTGCTGGCATTAAAGGTGTGCACCGCTTGTGCCCAACTTAAGTTTCATTCTAAATTTGAAACAATTTTTACTATCATTGTGTGTATGATGGGGTGTAGGGGGTGGATGGTGGAGGTCAGAAGAGAACTTTGTGGGGTTCCTCCTATCCTTTCCATGTGGAGTAGGGGATCTAACTCGGGCTACTGCAGCAAGTGTTTTTGCTGGCTGAGCCATCTTGGCAGATTTGTACATTTCTTTGATGCTGTCTCATACTCACTACGTAGCCAAGGGTGACGATGGCCTTCAACCTCTGTTCCTCTGCTTCAACTCTGAGTACCAAGACTACAGGCATGTGGGGCAACCACTCTGTTTCTTTTTTAAAGAAAGGGAAGAAAAGCAAGCTTCCATCTTTAAACAGTCAGGCTTCTGTGGGGAGCGGTGTACAGGCTGGACAAGCAGTGAACAGCATCCCCTTAGCCCCGGACAGTCCTTGGAAACAGTTATCTCTAAGCCTTGCCTTATCCTGACAGTCTCGGGGCATTTGATCCTTTTCTTGGATGGCACAGCTCAGACCGGGTATCTGGCTGTGACCTTTCTTCTATCTTTCTCTGTCTCCAGGCGCTTTGATTCCGACCTTCGACACACAAAAGCATACCAAGAGTTTGAAAGCTAACATCTGTATTCTTATCTTGTCACTCGTGTGGGAGAATCAGTGGCTCAATTGAAGGTCACTGGAGTTTTATAGTGTTAACTCTCTCGTTTAGGTCTACAATCCGGTTTTATTTTTTATCTTTTTATGGTTGTTAAGACATCCTCTAGCTATACGGCATGTGCTGGCTTCAAACTCAAGAGCCTTCCGTTCCAGGCTCTCAAGTGCTGGGCTCACAGTCCCCAGCCCCGCGTTTGAGTTCATTTTTGTTACAGGTTAGGGAGCAATCCAAATGTGTTCCTTTGCAGGTGGACACTCAGCTGTCTTAACACTAGTTAATGAAAACAAGGGCTTGTGTTGTGCTGTTTTGGAAACTGGGCCTCATGTAGTTCAGGATGGTCTTGAACTTCCAATCCTGCATCCACCCCAAGAGTGGGACTATAGGCATAGTGTCATGCCCAGTTCTCTCCTCACAGAACCATCTTGGCCTCTTTGTCTGAAATTCACTGACTGTAAATTAGGATTTAATCCTGAATTCTCAACTCTGCTATTCTAGTTAGGCCTCCGTTTTGAGCTGGTAACAACAAGAGGTTGAGAGTTCCCTTGGGGCCTTTTATTTGAAAAGTCTTCTGGAGTGGGGGAGTACTGCTCCGGGGGTGGCTGCTCTGTTGGTTGGGAGAGAGGAGTTTAGGCTAAAATGGGATAAGAAAATGGAATGAAGCCAGGCGGTAGTGGTGAGTACCTTTAATCCCAGCACTGGGAGGCAGAGGCAGGTGGATCTCTGTGAGTCTGAGGCCAGCCTGGTGTACAGAGCAAGTTCCAGGACAGGCTCTAAAATTACACAGAGAAACCCTGTCTCGAATCCCCCATCCCCTAAAAGAGATGGAATGAACAGGATGTCTCAACCTCTCCCCGCCTCTCAGAAGCAGGTGCTACATTCCTGTGCCACAAACCTTGTATGTGTGTGTGTGTGGGGGGCAGAGGAAGAATGTGTATGTCTCAGAAAAGGGAGGGCCCCTCCCCACCCAGCCATCTCCCTGCAGTCTGCTGCTTCTTTGGCTCATAGCTTGCCTACGTCAGCACCTCACATTCCCCAGATACCCTAAGAGTCTGCCAAGCCTCTACTTACACCAAGGCCAAAGGCACCAGGGCTTAAAATAGCCCGGCCGTGGAGCCCTGGAGAGCGCACATGGAGAAGGTGGGGGCAGACACGCCGGCCGGCTTCTCCAGTTGGGCCACACAGCGAAGGGAAGGGAGATAAAGGCTGCTGGAGCTCTGCAAGGCTAACTTGGCTCCCAGGAGTGGGAAGGTGCCTGGGAGACTCGAGATAAGGCGCTAATTTCACAAACTAACTGCCCAGCCAGGGCCATGGCAACTGTGGCCTCAGATCAAGAAGAGAAGCAGAAAGACTGGCAGGAGGAAGAGGGTGTGGGTACCAGATGGGCTCAAGAGGGTGGGGCTGGAGGGACAAGGGCTGTGTACTCAGAGACAGGCAGCTTTTGTGAGAGTCAAACACACTTTATTCAGCACAGGAATGTCTGTCTGGACAGAAGGCCTTGAGGGTCCAGGACAAAGAACTCTGCCTCAGGCCTCACTGTGAACAGAACAAATGTCTTTGTGTAAACTGGACACAAAAGGAGAGGGGGTTCAGGACAGGGTTCTAGTGGGCCAGCCCTGCCTGGCCGAATGTCTGAGCAGCTCTTGTGGGTGCCAGGGTGGGGGGAGGGCATGGGCCTTGCCAATTTAGTGTCACCTCCCAAAGGCAGTGAGTGAACAAGTGGGAGCAGCCGGGGCTGCTGGGTCAGCACATGATTAGAAGGGTCTGAGATCCACAGCCAGGAGGACACGAGGTGGGGAAGAGGGCTTGGCAGGTCTGTACAGCGCTCGCACACCACACCTGCACCGCCAGCCTACCAGTCAGTCACCCCCAGTTAGCTAATTGAAAGGAGACTGACCTTCCCTGCCCAGGACACCACTTCTGAAAGCGGGGTCAGCAGGGTCAGTGTGGGAGCTGGGGAGGGACTACCAGTGGGCAGATAAGGCAGGTCTGCCGGCAGAACCAACCTTACTGACCACAGCCTCGGGACATCATGATTAGGATGGAGGAAGGGCTCGGGGATGCACCAGAAGAGCGCCAATTTTAACCTCTGCCCCGGGATGGAGTGTAGGGCAAGGCCCCTTTGTGCAGACTGGGTAGAAGGTAATCTCAGGTCGGGAAGCCCTGTGCTGCAAGTCGGTGAGACCTTCCCCTTCGCAGGAATGCTATGCTGGGCCAACAGGGCTGGGAGAGGAAGCTCTGTAGGAGGCTGGTGCTGGTCATGCTGGGATCTTCGGGATGAAAAAGAGAAGCTACTCATGGCCCATATGGGGCTAGCTGAATTCCCTATCAATACTAACCAGAGAGTGGTGGGCAAAGGGCGACAAGAGCCCTGCTACCTGGAGTGGGATATGCTCCATAAACCATGTCCCCTACTAGGAGGGAACCTGTTTTGACCCTCCTCCACGGTGTGACCAAGCACTATGGCCTGGAGAGGGACCCCTTCCATCCTGAGGGCTCTGTGCCCCCATGTGGCTATGCAGGTTGGCTCACCAGTAGGGAGTAGAATAGGGCTGTCTGTCTGGAGGCCAGGAGGCCGAGACTGGTGCCGTGGGGTGGATGGGCATCAGGCACAGCCATCCAGCTCTCACTGGGAAATCTATACGTTACACAAGGCTTGGGGTAGAGAGACCCGGGAAAGGCCAGCACCTATCTAAACGACTCACAGCTGGGGCAGGGGTGGCAGGGGTGACACAAATGCCCCAGTTTCCAGGGATCACAAGCAACAGGCAAAAAGAACATAGATGATCCTTGTGGAGGCAAGGGGGGAGAACATGCGCCTTGCTGGGACTCACTCATCAAACTTCCCCTCCCGGATATGCTCAAAGGAGAAGGGGAGGAACTTGAAACCGGCCCCGGAGTAGAATTTATTCTGGAATTCCACCCTGGAAAGAAGAAGAGTAAAGTCATCATTTCGCCGAGAAAATAAGATAGGGCTAAGTGTAGTGGTGCATGCTTCACCCCAGCACTGGGAGACAAGGCAGGCCAATCAGAGTGAGACCCCATCCAAAAAGCAAATCAAATAAAGTGGTTAAATGGCTCAGTGGTTAAGGGCACTTGGTGATTTTGGTTCCCAGCATATGCATGATTGCTCACAACTGCCTGGAACTCCAGCTCTGGAGATACCCTCTTCCAGCCTCCACACCCTCATTCAAACACATAGATAAAAATATTTAAAAAATAAAATAATAAAGACGAGTGCTTCACCATGCTGCCCAGGCTGGCCCTGAACTCCTGAGCTCAAGCCACCCTCTTGCTCCAGTTTCCACAATAGCTAGGACTACCGGAAATGCCATCACGCCTGGGCGAGCTTGAGAAAGCTCCTTCTTAGCTTGCTGCTCATAGCCCAGGAGCTGCTCTTTTTTTTTCTTTTCTTTTTTTATATTTATTTATTTATTTATTATGTATACAATATTTTGTCTACATGTATGCCTGCTGGCCAGAAGAGGACACCAGACCTCATTACAGATGGTTGTGAGCCACCATGTGGTTGCTGGGAATTGAACTCAGGACCTTTGGAAGAGAAGGCAGTGCTCTTAACCACTGAGCCATCTCTCCAGCCCAAGGAGCTGCTCTTATTTAATTCGTTTTCACTTGTGTGTGTATGATGTGTGTATGCGGCCATGCATGTGCTATGGCATGCATGTGGGAGTCAGAGGACAACTCTGCGGAGAGTTTTCTCTCTCCACCTCCTCTTGTGCTGGACACTTTTATGTCAGCTTGACACAGGCTAGATTTTCACTTGACCGATGAGAATCTCAAATGAGAGAATGCGCCCATAGATTGGGTTATAGCAAGCCTATAGGGCATTTTCTTAAAGATTGATGGAGGAGGACCCAGTTCGTTGTGGGTGGTGCCACCCCTGGGCTGGTGGTCATGTGTTCTATGAGAGAGCAGGCTGAGCAGTCATGGGGAGCAAGCCAGTAAGCAGCACCCCTCCATGGCCTCCGCATCAGCTCCTGCCTCCAGGTTTCTGCCTTGCTTGAGTTCCTTTCCTGACTTCCTTCAATGATGAACAGTGATGTGAAGTGTAAGCCAAAGAAACCCTTTCCTCCCCAAGCTGCTTTAGTCATGGTGTTCATCACAGCAATAGAAGCCCTAACTAAGACACACCCGTGTGTGGGTTCTGGGAATTGAACTCAGGTAGGTCATGGCCTTTTGAGGTAAGCACTGTTACCCACTGAGCCACCTCATTGACCTCTGCTTTTATTTACTTTTTAAATTAAAAATAACATTTAAAATAGGTCAGAGGTCAACTTTGTGGAGTCGGTACTCCTCTTCCACTTTTCCATTTGTTCCCGGGGTCAAACTCAGGTTGCCAGGCTTGCGTGGCAAGCACCTTTACCACCGGGCCACCTTGCCAGCTCCTCAGGAGAGGCTTTCTGAGCCCAGGGCCATCCTCACAAAACCACTGCCCAGGATGCCCGGAGAAGTCTCTGTCTTCACATCTCATTCTCACTTGGTTCTGCCGGGTGCTTTTGTGCTAAATGTGCGAGAGCACAGAAAGCAGAGGGTGGTGGCAGCGAGTTAGGGAGGAGTCCTGAACCCTACCTGGAGGAGCCCTACAGCCACCCCTGAGGGAAGCCCCCTGGAGTACTTCCCGCTCCCCAAGAAGGAAGACTTGAGAGTGAATGCTGAAAGTGGTCAGTTCAGAAGAGGAAACTCTCAGGAAAGAGGGGGAGGCCTGGGGGGGGGGCGGCGTTCTTCTTGAAGCAAAAACATTCTCCAGCCACAAAAACATCTGAGAAAGAATTCTTCTCTGGAGGCTGAAAGGAAAAACAGGGCCTTAACTCCCTTCCCAGGCAGATCGGCCGCTATCCCTGCTGGTCTCTTTGGGGCCCTTTTCCAGCTCAGAGGGGCAGGAAGAAGTCGGGAGCAGGGCTGCCTGTTTCCTCCCGCACACTCCCCTGGCCGGCAGCCCAGCAACCAAACCACCGCCAAATATGGGCAGAAACACGCAGGCTTGATTCAGAGGAAGCCAAGCTGCCCTGGAGCATAGTTTCCAGGAGGCACCCTGTGACCCTTGCAAGAACAGGCGGGATGGGACTGTGGTGGGCTCTAGGGAGAAGCTTCGAGGACTGGAGACAAATCTAGCTCCACAGTTCACCCTTCAGCTATACTCGGAGCTTCTATCACTCAACTAGAGAACCGTGGGTGGGAGGTGGCTAGTGGTACCAGAGTCCCAAAGGCTCCTTCAGTTCTGGGTGTCAGCTTGAGGACACAGTGGCAGAGCTATGGGCTGTACCTATTAGGAGAAGTGGGAAGAACTTGCCGTGCAGAAGTGATCATATGGTGCTTTCTCTGCCACCCTCAGTCTGCAGGGCCCAGGCCAAGGCCTCCCAGGGAAAATGGACCCCAGGAATGATGCTCTGAGCTCACATTAGCTGCAGGATTCCAGGGCCCAGATTCACCCTCCACCCCAGTGCCAGCTTCTAAGAAGTCTCTCTGCAAGTTCCAGGCACAGAGCTGGGGGTGGGGGAAGGGCAAGGAGGGTGGTTAGGCTCCTGCTCTAGCTCCCTTCCCTTGGGTTTGGAGGGTTCATGTTGGCTAGGCCTCATTCACGTATATCAAGGGTATTCCTGAACTATTGAACAAAAGATGTACATGTCTGCTCTTTATTCTATCCGTGTAGCCCAAGATTGCCGTCACAGGTTCCAGCTCACGTCTCCAGTTCTAAGGATGCATTCCATGACTCCCTGGCTGGCCAATCACACAGACAGACTATTCTAATTTCCAACAGGACAAATGGAGCCTAAGTTTTGCTTAGATGGTTACAGTCACCAATCTGCTTGCCTCACGTCTGCAGTTCCGGTGCATGGGCTGATAGACAAGGTCCCTCTGATGCACCACCATCTTGGGTTTATCCTGAGGTCAATCCTATTTTACCTCTCACCCCGAGAGTCCTCACCTCACAGAGATGGAAAACAATTCCTCCTGGCTGCCCCACCCAGGGAAACGTGTGCTTCCTGAGTGAGTACAGACCAAAGTCGCCCTGTGGGGTGAGAGGTGTTGACTCCTGTGGGCTCTTCAGCTGTTTGCCCAGCCTCTCAAGTGCACCGAGAACCCAGTCTCAGGAGTGCAGATGGGTTTGTCACCCTAGAGTCTCAGGAGTGTAGACGGGCTTCTGTCACCCCTTCCAGCTCCAGTTCCTGGCAAAGGCCACCCAGTGAGCCAGGGAGGCTGCCAGAGTGAATGTGAGTGCTCCCGCCATGTTCCAAGGCTGGCTGAAGGAGGAAGGGGCTGTGGGGCCTTTTCCACTCTTTGGGGATGAAGATATCTCTCTGAGGGCTCAGGTATCAGGCAATGCCATCAGCCTGGGACTATCACCCCAGGACTTTTACTCCAGCATCAATCATGGCATTCCTCCCGCCTGCTCCCCAGGTCTGTTTCCTCAACCATCAATCCACATGGAGACACACAGGTGTGAGCACTGACATGCACAGGACTCTAGATAAGGGATCCCCATCCCAGGCTGCAGTCTTTACGCCTCATTCTGACGGCCAGTTACAGCAAGATCCCTGCTTTGTGTCTAATTATGGTGGGCATTAACACCAAGCACACTTTGCAGTAGGTAGGAAGACACATAACCCAGGAGACAGAAAGTATGTTCTTAAATGACACTGGCCTTATGACCTGCACAACTCTCAGACTAGTGGTTTAGTTATCAAATAAAATCAAAATCAAATTAAATGCTTTTCTTCTCAATTCCAAAGAAACTCAGGACTGGTATATCAGGGAAACACCAGGGATGAAGTGAGAAGTGTGAAGATGCTTGTGTCTGGTGCCAGAAACCAGCAGGACTATCCCTGGGCCACTGCAGCAAGGACAGTCCCCACCCTTCACCAGAGTCACAATGCTGAGCTCCCTGCAGCCCTTGGCGCACTTCTGCAGTTGGCCAATAGAGGGCGCACAAGCACCAATTAAACTTTTAAGTGGTGGTGCCAGCCTCAACCGTGTCAAGGAGCACTAGCGCCTCCAAAGCCAGGATTCTGAAAGTTGCATGAGGCTTCCTCTGTTTTCCTCTTGTGCTCAACACTCACACTATCATCCAGACAAATAAGAGCGAGACCCCTATCTCAAACCTGTTCCTTGCAGACTATACCTAGGGGGCATTCAGGTGGCAGCACACACCTCCTTTATGTCTCCCCATTCTTTATCCAGCTAGACAGGTCCTCTCTACAGGGACCCTACTTTCAGCCATTGCCTATTATGGTGTGTCAGGGCTGCGTAACAGACACCTGGTGTGTACGTTATTTTCCATGTTCTCACAGTAACTCTGCCTTCTGGCTATTGTCTTCTGTCTCCACAAGAGACAGAGCCAGGTTCAGAGAGCTCAGGATTGCCCACCAGTGAGTCAGTTTGTCTCAGAAGCCTCACATCCTCTCCACTTCCCCATGTTCCTTTAGGAGAACAGAGGGAGACACTGTCACCTGAAGGCCACAGGGGAGCCTGAGGATAAAGGCATTCACCTGGCAATAAAATGTGGAATCCCAAACTGCTTCAGCTCCTGATGGCAGTGAGACCCAAGGCAGGTGACCTCCCCATGCCATGCACTCCTGCCTTGCTGAACTGCCTGATGGTTCTGGCCCAACCTTCAGTACTCCTCACCGGCCCAGAATGGGAGGCAAGCTGCCTCAACACGGGCTGGAATCAAGGAGGGGCACTCACTCCTCCCTCAAGTTCTGAGCTCGGGAGACACAAGGAGAACAGGAAAGCATGGAGGCCAAGAGGGCAAGAAAAAGTGAGTCACCAGCAGGCCTGGTTACGCAGACATTCCCTCACTGGAGTGGCTGCGGAAGTGTGCTGGCGAGAGCTGGCTGATAACCTGAGGGGAGGATGCCAAGCCAGAGCTGAAAGCACGCAGCACTCCCAACCTCCCAGCTCAAGTAAACAAACCACTGGGGCGGAGGAGCCAGGGGAGAGCCAGCTCAGAGAAAGCAGCTGTCTACTGACTCTGAGGAAGCACAGGCCTCCTAGGCAGCTCTGGAGGGTCACAGCCACAGCCTACTCCTAACACACCTCGATTCTCCCCCCATAACTTGGTACAACCAACAGGAGACTCATGGGGCCAGGAGAGAAAGATGAGGGACACAGACAAGAGGCTCCTCAGGGTCAGGGCTGCACAAAGCCCCTGTGGAGCCTAGAGACCAACCACCCATCACCTCATCCAGGGGTTTCTGAGGCAGGGCCAGTGAGTGTGTGCGGTGGGAGTGTTCGTGTACGGCCAACTAGAGCTTCCCGAGATGGCGGGACTGACTCTTCCCTGAAGAGGAGAATGGCAACATAAAGGAGTAAATGGAGCCCTAAGGGGAGGAGTCTGAGGCAGGGCTGCCAGGGAAACACAGGCTTCCTGCTTGTACTGTGGCTGTGTTTCAGGCACGTTTGAGAAATATTCATACAAAAATTATTCACAGTTTATCTGAAACTCTACCCGAGTATCTTGTGCTTTAAAGAACTTTTAAATTACAGTTGCTTATCTTTTTTTTTTTTTTTTCGAGACAGGGTTTCTCTGTAGCTTTGGAGCCTGTCCTGGAACTAGCTCTTGTAGACCAGGTTGGTCTCAAACTCACAGAGATCCGCCTGCCTCTGCCTCTCGAGTGCTGGGATTAAAAGCGAGCGCCACCACCGCCCGGCTACAGTTGCTTATCTTGAGTGTGTATATCTGTGAGTACAAGTGTGGACGTCAGAGGACAACTTACAAAAGTGGGTCCCCTCCTTCCACCATGTGGTTCCAAGGAACTGAACGCAGGTCATCAGACTTGGTGGCAAGTGCCTTAGCCCACTGAGCATGTCTCTAGACTTCTCTTACAATCTTATTTGCTAAATCTGGCAACCCTCATTTGAGGTCATAGTCACAGCCCAGCCTCTAGCTCTCCTATTCCTGACCCATTGCCACGAAGGGCCACACAGTCTATCAAGGAGAGGAAACATCACATACCTCCACACCCTATACCACCTTTGGAAAAGTTGCTTTGATGTCCTTAGCATCCTACCAAAGCACCATTGGCACAGTGACATAGTAAAGGGACAAAGAAGGGATAGAGTGTGCTCTAGCAATTCCTGGACAGGGCCAGCTCAGGGCTCTAGCCACAGGCCAAAACAAAACAAAAACACCTCACACACAAAACACAAGCTCCTAGCTGTACATGGGTGTCTGAACACTTGAGAGGGTAAAGCGGGAATTGTCAGTTCAAGGCCAACCTAGGATATAAAGACCCTATTTAAAAAAAAAAAAGAAAACAAGCCAGGTAGTGGTGCTCACACCTTTAATCCCAACATTTGGGAGGCAGAGGCAGGCAGATCTCTGTGAGTTCAAGGCCAGCCTGGTCTATAGAGTGAGTTCCAGGACGGCCAGAGCTACACAGAGAAACCCTGTCTCGAAAAATAAAAACAAAACAAATGGAAAAAAAAAAGAAAACAAACAACAACAAAACGAGACCTATTCCACAATCCTCCTTCATCTTTACAAGCACAGCCAAAAGCACCTAGGAACACAAAGCAAGGAGCGGGAAGATGAGCGGGGCTGCCTGGGGCCTTTTCCAGGGTTCCGCGCCAGGAAAGGAGCTGACTCCCCGGAGCCCACGCCAGGGCAGGCGACTACACTTCTCATAGGTGACATCTCACCTGTAGAGGGGCTGGGTAGTGGTGTTGGCTTTGAAAAGTGATTTTACCACTGACTTCCTAAAATATCCTTGCTGGCCTGGCTTCTAACAGGGGCACCCCAATACCCCTCAATTGAGCCGGAGACGGGCCAGCTTCCGTTCCCTAGAGGACAGACTTCTGGTGCTAAAGCAAGAAGACTGCCCACTCCCTGTGACCACTCCCTGCTCCACCCAACTCCACTTACAACCCATTGCCACTCACCAGTGTAACCGCAGTGCGTGGAGGAAGGCCGAGAGGCCCTCCATGATCAGCAGAATGGCCACAGTCAGGGTGGCAAAGGCGGTGAAGATGAAGAACAGCAGAAACCCTCCGGCCAGACTCCGGACATGCAGGCCTATGTGGATCACCATGGTCCAGAGCACTTCGGAGAGCTCTGCGGAAGGGGAGACATGAGGTGCAGCTGAACTGAGCAAAAGGGAGGGATAAGACCTTTGCATTTTGCTCTGCCACCATTAACCTGGAGAATTCCTTGGAAACTGTTGTATTCCTTTTTCTTTTTTTTTTCCTGATTTTTAAAGACAGGGTTTCTCTGTATAGCCCTGGTTGTCCTGAAAACAGGCTGGGTTCAAACTCACAGATCCACCTGCCTCTGCCTCCTGAGTGCTGGGATTAAAGGCATGCGCCACCACCACCCATTGAAAACCACCGTGTCCCTGCATTGGGGCAGCATCACTGCAAACAGCTAACCCGTGTAAGAGCAGACACACCTTATCTGCACTCATTCTTGGATGCAGGAGCTGGACTGATCCCAGAAGTTTCCTGAGTTCCCATGCTGGGGAAGCCCCCACTGATCTAAGGAGTGGGAACTGGAGAGGACACACTCACGTGCGTGCGCAAGGCTGAGGGCCCAGAGCCGCAGGTAGGAGGCCGTGTTGGAGATGCAGCCCAGGCAGTACTCGATGGTGTGGATAGCCTGGTGGACCATGGTGTCCGCAAAGTCAAACTGGCACGGGAGGAAACCAGAGGGGAGATCAGGCTAGGAGGGGAGTGTGCAAGAGCTGACTCGTCCAGAGCCCATGCAGGCGACTATACTTCTCACCTATAGAGGGGCTGGGTAGTGGTGTTGACTCCGAAAAGTGATTTCAGCAATGACTTCCCCCAAAATCATTCCTGGCCTGGTTTCTAATTAGGGCACCCTAATACCCCCTCAATATGCTACACTGTATCTTCCTTTTTACACAGAGTTTCACTATATAGTTTCAGGCTGATCTTGAACTTGGAACCCTACCTCCTTAGCCTCCTTCTGCTAGCTTTGCAGTGCGTGTCACTGCATCAGGAAAGCTTTTTTATTTTTATGTGTTCTCTTTACTTATTTGCCTTTTTTTTTTTTTGAGACAGGGTTTCTCTGTGTATTCATACCTGTCCTGGAACTCACTCTGTAGACCAGGTTGGCCTTGAACTCAGAAGATCCTCCTGCTTCTGCCTTCCCAGTGCTGGGATAAACGGTATGTGCCACCACTGGTCGGCGAGACATTTATTTTTATTTTATGTGTATGTCTTTTCTGCATGCAGATCTGTGTACCACATGTATGCAATGTCCACAAAGGCCAGCAGAGGGAATCAGATCCTCTGGAACAGGAGCTAAGAGTCTGTGATATGGTTGCTGGGAATCGAACTCAGGTCCTATGGGAGAGCAGTCAGTCTCTCTCTCTTTTGGTTTTTTCAAGACAGAGTTTCTCTAGCTTTGGAGCCTGTCCTGGAACTAGCTCTTTTTTTTTTTAATATTTATTTATTTATTATGTATACAATATTCTGTCTGTGTGTATGCCTGCAGGCCAGAAGAGGGCACCAGACTTCATTACAGATGGTTGTGAGCCACCATGTGGTTGCTGGGAATTGAACTCAGGACCTCTGGAAGAGCAGGCAATGCTCTTAACCACTGAGCTATCTCTCCAGCCCCCTGGAACTAGCTCTTGTAGACCAGGCTGGCCTCGAACTCACAGAGATCCGCCTGCCTCTGCCTCCTGAGTGCTGGGAATAAAGGTGTGCCCCGCCACCACCCGGCCTGAGCAGTCAGTCTCTTGACCACTGAACTATCTCTCCAGCCCCAATAGCATGTATTTTAATGAGACCCTTTTCAACAAATTTTTCTCTCCCTGATGGGATCTGATCTCCACAGTGGCATACTGTGTCAAGAATCACACCTTATTACTATTTTTGAGTCCTGTTGCTGTGATTAAATTACCTCGACAAAAGCAACTGAGGGGAGAAAGGTTTATCTAGCTCCCAGTTCAGGGTGCAGTCATCGTGTTGGGGAAGCCAAGGCAGCAGATGCTGAAAGCAGCTGGTCTTGTCATTCATAGCCAAGCAGCAGGTCGGCAGGTCGCTCTTCAGCCTCCACTCCCACCTGTGTTTGCTCCTAGGTTCTGTCTGGCCTCTTGTTCTTCACTCTGGCTCTCACCCTTTCTCCTCCAGAATGACTTCTCTATAACGGCTGCATCATCTCCCGTGGTTAAATTTCCAGACACTGAGCCTGGATATACTTTGTGGTGCCTGTCACTGGGGCTGCTCCCTTCCTGCCTGAGATTCTTTTTGTCTTTTGGTCTTCCTCCTCCTGACATTCCAAGATGTCCCCATGTCACAGCCTCACCCCTAAGTCTGTTCTGTAGGGCTGAAACAGCACTCTGTCCTCTGGTCACTGTCCCACATCCATGCCAGGGCCTTCCCTTCCAATCCCTGTGACTGAGTTCTCTTTAAGCTACACAGTCCCTTCCTGAATCATATCACACCACAGGATGCCCGTGCCCCCAGGCCACGCCCTGTACTCTACAGCTCCACTACCAGCAGTGCCCATGCACCTCAGCCTCACTACTCTGACGACTCCTTGCTACCAAAATGACGCAACAACTACTGTCGCCCTCTGCCAACACCTCTTCTCATGAGCTCCCCCCAACTCCCACATCAGCTCCAGCAAGGCTGAACCACTGCTGAGCACGGCCTTGGCTTACAGGTAGGCCTTCATCTTTTTAATGCTGCAGATGGTGATGGGTCTGCCCCTCTTCCTCTCTCCCTACCTCCAGACACCCCTGCTTGGCCAGCCTCAGCTCAGGAGGAGGAACCTAAGGGACCCCTTTCCCACACTTTTTCCTGTTTCACCCCAGTGCCTGTCAGGTACCCTTCTATGCCCCCACAGCATCCTGGGCACACATCCACCATGCTGTCTTTCTCCAGACTGTCTCCCTACCTTGTCTGCAAGATCCTTAAAGGCAAGAGCTATTTTTCTCCTCTCCATTTTTATAGCACTAAACACAGTGCTTGACACGTGACTGCGCAGATGGGTGGGTGGGTGGGTGGGAATGAGTGATGAGAGCAGCTGGTGAGAAGACGCAGCAGGGAGAGGGGCCACTGACCCTTGCTGAACCATTACAGCCTTCAAAGATTTCCTAGATATCAATCGTCTGGGTCTGGTTTGGATCTGGAGTAAGAGTCCCCTAGAGTGAGGGCACAATTGCCCTGCCTGGAATCAGCATGTGCTTACATCCAAACAACATGGGGAGTTTCAGAAGCAGGCCACACTGCTCTCTGAGAAACTGCTTTCTGTAAAATCATCACCTAAATGTCAGTTACCTAAATCTGGCTGTGCAGAATCAATGCCAGACAAAGACAAAAGTTATAACTGGCAGAAGCCAGGGAGAGGGAAGGCTATACCATAGCCTATCTTCATGACTGTCCACTTCCCACGGGCATGGCTTTAAACAGCCATATGAATGGCCCTAGACAGCAGACTAGAACATTCTGCTGCTGCTGAAGGTACTGATACATAATGAGGGAGACATCTGGAAAGCAGTATTGTTGGAGATGGTGGAATCCCACTCATCCCCTCAACCATGCCAGGCAGCTCAGCCAGCAACTATGCACAAACACCTTGTCCAGGAGTGATGGTTGTTGTCGATGCAGGCAAGGGAGCCTCTCCGGCCATCAGGGAGAACAAACACTGTCTGCTTTGACACAAAACAGCAAAGGTTTTCCCACGGCCATGCACTGCCCCTTGGAGAGACCCAGAGAGGGAAGAGAATGGTTCATAGGTACAGGCATGTTAGAGAGAAGTCTGGGGAAAGATGCAAACAGTGAGGGAAGGCCTTTAAAAAAAAAAAAAAAACCTATCTGAAAATGTGCGTGTTGGTACATGAATTACTCTAGATGTGGCCTGAACTTTCTTTCCATTCTATTCTTCATCTTAACATATAACAGCCTTTCATGCAGATGGATTAGTTTTTCCTGAATGTACCTGAGAGACAACACTCATTTTGAAGGTGGTTCACTTTTCAACCAGGTCATGTGAAGCTAAAACTGACTCCAAGCAAGGGTCTTGTGGCCCTAAGTTGAGGCATCACCAAGCTGATGGGAGGGGGGGCAGCAAGAAGAGGCTGGCTGCATCTCAGACAGGGAGGAATGGTAAGCTTTGCTTGCAAGCACTCAGAGGAGCAGGGTGGGGACCACTACCCCCGGTGGCAGAGCAACCAACGCATCACAGGAGAGGAAGTGGAGACCCGTGAGACTTAACCCCACGGGCGGTGACTTCAAGAATGCCAATATAGACATTACTTGCAGCTTCTTCAAAGTCAGTTCCAGAAGTATTAGATCAGCAGCCAACAACACAAGGACAGAGGTGACCGACATGAGATGCAGTTAATGGAGATGAACTGTTTCAGAATGCGGGCTCACAAACTGGTTAGACATGGCCAATGAGATGCAGGATGCATGGCGTCATGTGTGTGGCCCCAGGGTGTGGTAGGGTTGGCAGAGTGAGCACAAGGATGGGAAAAGAGAAGCCCCAGATAGACACAAAGGCTTTGGTCTTACCACTTCGTCCTCGGTAGGCTTGAAAACACAAATTCACACTTAGTGGGAAGCTGTAGCGCACACAAGATCACAAGCTATGAGTACGTACTACTGCCTGTTTCAGGGAGGGCGGCTAAGGGCTAAGGTGCTGCAGACACTACTCCTTAGCATGCACGCCAAGGGAAATCACAGAATTAAGATACATGGTTTTAAAGGCACCCTGACATTTGCAATTAAAAAAAAAAACTTATAGTCAAAGTGGCTAGACTGAAAAATGTAGCCTGGGTCCCTCATTGCTATTTTATTTGCTTTAAAAATAATATAATGACTAGGTGAGAGCTACTAGTTCAGCTTGGAGAGCTACTAGTGCCACAAGTGCTCGGGCAAGGAGAGTGGAATTGAAACAGCTGAAATCGGAAGCAGAGTCAAAGAAAGGCTAGGCTGGCCTGACTCCTTTCCACTCTCACTCTAAAAAGAAGACAGATAACAAATTTTAAAAGCTCTTAAAAAACAAACAAAAACCCCTGGATCAAGAACACATCGATGGGGTAGGCCTCAAAAAGAAACCCTGAGTATAGCTGGGAAACAGTGTGACCAAGGATGGGAGGATGAAAAAGCTACTCTGAAGGCTCCCGTGTCTCTGCTAACAAGAGGTGGGATGCTGGGTGCTGCCTGGGCGAAGGAGAGCAGTTAGTAGTTGAGGTCACATGCAGCATCCCACAGACTGGCGGAATTCAAGAAGAGCAGAGCAAAGCTGCATGGGTTCTGTGGCTGCAACTGGAGATTAGAGCAGGCCCCACCGGGCAGGCTGCGACAGCCTAAGCAGGCCAGACGGCGGCCAGTCATTAGTAGCTTTATTTCTCAAGGAGATGATTGAGTAAGCCTCTTAGAAAACAAGACTAGCGCTGTTGAGGTTAGGAGAGGAAGCCCGCACCACTGGATCTTACCTCGTCTGCATCCTCTGAATGGGTGGAGAGCTGGTCATGCTGAATAATCTCAGCATCCTCCTCTGTCGGTCCGTTGCCCACCCTGATCCCACCAAAGTTGAGAGTTCCCTACACAGATGAACAGAAAGAGCAGTATTCGCCTGGGCTTTAATGTGGCTCTGTGAGGTGGGGAAGGTGATGGTTAGAACATACAATCCTAACAACAGCGACACCCGCCGATTGAACAAGTGAAAACGAGTAACTGCCCCACCCCAACCACCTGCTCTGGCCCCCACGAGTGACAGCTGAGTTTACCACCTCATCCGGCGACACCGAGATGAAGCACCCTTGCCCTGGTCAATGCTAACAGAGCTCTGTGTGAATGGGAAGCTGAACATGGACACACCCTCATCACAAGAGCGGTTGGACCTGTAAGGTCTGCGTGGGCCCAATAGCTGGTGGGACTGAAGACTAAACTGTGCAAGTGGGGTGTGGAACAGATGACAGCAAATGACAGGATGAGTACACGCTGATCTGACATGCTTTCAGCAGGAGCCCAAGGGTTCCAGTAACCTCTACCAGAAATGCACCAGGTCTGTCTAGGAACAAAGGACTCCCTAGGTCAGGGAAGATAAAACAAAATCCTAACAGACACTCATTTGTGGCTAAAGAATACCAAGTTTTAAAAATGTAAAATAATCCAGAGGGTTCTGGGTGGAGCAAAGAGGAATTAGGAAGCAGCCCCTGAACTACTTCCTATGGGTTCTGCCTGCAGTGTGTCCTGTCCAGTAAGCTCGAACAATGTGTACGCAGGGTCTCCCTCCTTAGTTTCACCTTTTGGAACACCTCTTCCACTACCTCACTGACCAGTTCAGCCCCCAGCGTTGATGTAGGCAGGCTCCTCTTTTCTTATAGCAGCTGCCCTACAAGGTTGGTCGTAGGAACAGCTACAGGAAGAGCACTTCGGAAACTACATTTTCTTTCTTTCTTTTTCTTTATTGCTTTTTTTTTTTTTTTTTGAGAAAAGTGCTTTTCTGTGTAGCCCTGGCTGTCCTGAAACTCACTTTGTAGAACAGGTTGTCCTCAACTCAGAGATCCATCTGCCTCTGCCTCTTGAGTGCTGGAACTAAAGGCAGGTGCTGTCACTCCCAGCTGAAAGTTACATTTTTAATAGGTCCTCATATGCTATCCCCAGAAAGTATATAGTAGGTCTGGGGTGGAGTACAGGATTGCATTGCAATGGTATAACCATTGTGAAGGGTACACCAAAATAGGAAATACATTGCACCCATGGAGATTCAACAGTCCCACTGCTTGGCCATCTATATTTACAAAATCCAGCAAGATACATATGAATCAGGGCATTCTTTACATTATTATTTATAATAGCAAAGAATTGGAACAAGTACCATATCCATCATTGGCAGTGAAGACATAACTTCAGCATATCCAGTGGATTGTAGGGCATGTTGGGTACCATAAAAAGACTGGGGACTACTATGAGAACAACCTCTGAGAAACACCAAGTACCACATCCATCATCGACAATAATGACATAGTTTCAGCATATCCAGTGAATTCTAGGGCATTCTGGGAACCATAAAAAGATTAGGGACCACTATGATAACAGCCTCTAAGATACACCAAGAGGTAGAAAAGTGATTTGGTTTAAAGCATCTCTCTCTTTCTAGGCATACATACATGTCTACACGTGTACTGACAGATGACAGACACGTGCTGAAGGCAAAGCCTGATGGCAATGCTCCGGAGGAGGACCATAGTGGGGACTGAGGTCTCTTCTTAGTTAGTGGTACAGGTTTTCTCCAGCCAAAGTGTACCCCATCGCTTGCCTTCCTTCCTTTCCTTTCTTTCTTCATCCTCCCTTTCTTAGATCATAGAATTATGGGCCACTTAATTTTTTTTTCAATTCATCTATTTCATCTTAATTTTTTCTTCAATTCATCTGTTTTACCCAGATTCAAAGTTCACCAGGTAGTTCTGCTAAACAGTCAGGTTTGGGAACCACTGAAGCCTAAGTACTTCCAGGCCAGGTACAGAAGACACCTCGCTACCTCCAAAGGGAGGACTCTAAGTATTACAGAGGGTGCAGGGGAGACTCCATTGTATCTTGACCCGGATTCTACAGGGTGGAGGAGGAAGGGCTTCAGAATTTGGGATTCCCCAAACAGAGGCCATTTCTAAAGGTTTCTCTAGCCAACAGAAGAAGTGAGAACAGGCAGGTTGAACCTCCCAGCCAGACTCTAATGAGTACCCTGTAGAGCACAGAGAAGAAGAGCTCCAGGAAAGAGATGGGAGACACACCAGCAAGGATTAGAAAGGAAAAGCTGAACTGTGATAATGCCACTCACAGAGACAACCAAGGAGACAAGAAGCAGATCTATGCTCTTAGCCCTGGAGGACAATGGCCCAAGTCCTTCTTGGAGGGTGGGCATCTTGATGCTGTCGGGATGCTCTTGAGAGAACCGTGGCTAAGATGACCCCACAGTGGGAAAGCTTCCAGATGAACAGGGCTTTACTGTGAAGTTTATCATAGAAGACGGCACTAGACATAAAGGTGTCAAGAACTTCCCAGATGCACCTTGCGATGCTGAGATACAAGACTACGTGGAAAGAAAATCAACGATGGGCAGTACTTGAAAATCATTTCAAAAAGCAAGATTAAAGTTTCATCTGGCACAGACATGCATTTTCCTTAAAGAAGTACATTGCTAAATAGAGCAATCCCAACCAGGGAAATTGAAAATCTGGAATGTTGGACTACACAGATCCTAGTGCATTCTAAGATGCTGGTGAAAAGATGGTTTTTGAGGACAAATGCTCAAATGCCTAACGTTCAAAGTGTGGTCACTGGAATGAAAGTTAGTATCAGAGGAGGAGAATGCAGACAGATGGATTTGGTTGCTCTGACAGGTGTGCAGCATGCAGGAGACACACGCGAGGTGGGAGGGCTCAGTACACAAGGGCTTTGGCATCCCAGCAAGGGAAAGAGATACAGACCTTCTCTAAG
Organism: Dicrostonyx torquatus; assembly: GCA_028555095.1. Taxonomy (NCBI): domain Eukaryota; kingdom Metazoa; phylum Chordata; class Mammalia; order Rodentia; family Cricetidae; genus Dicrostonyx; species Dicrostonyx torquatus. The sequence goes on along the minus strand of JAQHUG010000032.1, from coordinate 5,259,913 downwards.
GAAGGCAAGTTATGGTCACATATGCTTTAAAGATGGACTCTCAAGTACGGAGACATCAATGAAAGAGTCTGAGCCCTTCTTGCCTCCACACTGAAAACTTACCCCACGCATGGTCACAAAATACAGACTTAAAAGTGGGTGAGTCCAAAAGCTGTTGTCTTCGAGTAAGATGATGGGACGCGAGGAGAGACAGAAGCCACTTTGCTCCCGAGGGTAGGACTGTACTTACACATCTGAACGGAAACTCAGTAGGCCAAAGGTAAAGATGATACTGAATCTATTCCTAAGAGGTGGAAGACTCCTCTGTCATCGTCTCAGTGAGCAACAAGGACACACTTCTTGAGAGCACAGGTCCCACACTCTCAACAGCATTAAAAAAGAACTCGGGTGCACTGTTTGCCACCTCTTTAGACAAACATTGGCTTGTTGGAGTTAATTGACTCACTGTTGCAGCCGATGCTGCCTCTAGTCCCTGTTGGCTCGGGGTTGGGCTGACTGGGGCCTCCACGGGTTGCCCTTCCTGATAGTGAATGGGAGAAAAGAAGAAGGGAGAAGAGAACGAAGCGGGAGGGGGGAGGGGAAGGAGAGACGAATGGAGGCACATGAAAGGATGAAGATGGTCAGAAAAGGGAGAAGGAGGGTCTTGTAACTCAGCTGCTCTCCAATGGGAGGGATCATCTCACAGCCACAGGAATCATGCAACAAGATCTCTCAGGTTTTTCCAGGCAGTGCACTACAGAAGCATTATTGGATAGCCAGAAATTACACGCAGTATGGAACATTTGGCAAGCTTAACTCTGTGTGTATGTGTGTAGAGCTGGTATACACACATACACCAAGTAAACACCTGTATGTGCAAAGGCTGCATTTTAAAAGAAGAAGAAAAAAAAACAGTGTGCTTTAAATCAGACCCTTTCCCAGATGTTCTGGTCCATAAAAGCATCATGGTCTCATTTAAAAACAAAAAAGTGTCTTGGTGTCAGTCCTGTGGCTGGCCAGGCAAACCACATGAGTGGGTTTGCTATCTGCAGCTCGTCTAACCCTGTTTTGGCTGATGCTGCATCCAGACAGGCCCAGGCCTGGACTCTGCTGGGGAGAGCATGAGTAGATCATGACCAGGAAAGGTAAAAACATATGACTTATTCACTCCAATCCAGTCATCTGAAGCTGGAATTCAGGTGTCTGAGCAACAAATACCTAGTTCTCTGACACTGGCAGGCCCGGTGTTCATGCTCATATGTAACACAAATGCATTTTAAGAATGCATGCATGTGTGCACCATTAATTATGTCCTCTGAGAAACTGCCTTGATCTTAAATAAGGAGAAAGTCTAGTAACCTCCAGCTATAGAAATATACTCACCAAATGCTTCTTCCGCAAATACTGATGGCGCAGGATCAGTGGCTTAAAGAGCAGCATCCAAGGGACACAAAGCATGGCAACCACTATGAGGAAACACTGGATTCCTTTCTGCAAAGTGAGAGACAAGATACTTCATACAGTCCATTAGTCACACCGCTTCCAACTACAGCACAAATTTCCCCCAAACAATATCTCTCACTGGTCTCTGACTATTACCTGGTTCTCTAAATAATGAGCAGGTGCCACGACAAACCCAGTAATTGTCCCACAAAATGGTAGTTCTAAATTCTGCCCCCTTTACTCATCTAATTGTTTGAGACAGCTCCTCATTATGTAGCTCAGCCTGGCTTGGAATTCACCAGTTAGCCCAGGCTTGCCTAGACCTCTGCATGCCCCCCCTCCAAGCCTGCTGAGTGCTGGGATTACAGGCCTATGGCACTCAGCCCTACAAATTCCATCCTTTCCGGCACAGGATTAACGTGATCCCTCCCGAGCTAAGAGGAATGGGGGGAGTGGTTTGACTTTATATGTGGTGGTATGAGCTGAAAGCCATGTGCTACAGAACATGTTTCTAGACTTTCTTCAGGTCAGAGTCACATGTGGCTTTGCGACCTGGGTAGCCACCTCTGGGGCTGACGCACCTGTCCAGAGTACAGCATCGCATTACCGGACTCTGGGTAGGAGAAGAGGAACATGTTGATGAAGTGGATCAGGAGGCTTGGTGCATTCTTAGATGAGTGGACATCATAGGCTGTCCACTTATAGAAGATAAGGATGACCAGGTAGCCAAACAAGGAGGTCATGAAGATTATTTCAGGAATGAAGCCAAAGTAGATATTCAGGGGCTTCTTGAAATAGCTAAGAAGGAAAAGAGGAAAATGGTATGAAGGGCTAGCAGGCCCCTGGCACCCCTTCACTGACACGAGTGCTCGACAGAGTTTCCCACGCGCTGCTTGCTCCCTCAGCTCTGCCTGTGTCAATGTAAGTAGCAGCCAGAAGCACTGGAGACAACAGAGTCAACATCTCCAAACCTGTGGGCCTCGAATGGCTCCAGAACCACCTCCCCCACTCTGAGAAAGTGCCTGGAAAATCTAATATATGGTTTTTGTATAAGTTACACATCAAGGAAGAAGCAATGGGGTTGGAGAGAGGGCTTATTAGTTAAGAGCACTTACTGCTCTTGCAGAGGACCCAAGTACAAATTCCCAGCACCCACATATGACAGCTCTCAATCTCAGGGCACTCCAGCTCCAGGAGAACCCCAACACACATGTACATCCCCCCGCCACAATTCAAAATAAAATTAATATATATTCTTAAAAAAGAATTCACTTAAGCCTGGGGTCTAGCTCCACTGTCCAGTGTCTACCTGGTAGGCACAAGGCCTGGGTCAATCATCATCATCAAAAGAATTCACTAAATTTAATGAAAATTGCTGCATCTTTTTTCAAAGATCTTTTTTGCACCTATGAATGGTTAAGGAACCAATATTAAGCCTCATTTAAGACCACACTGTTTGTATAATATAGGCTGCTTCTACAATATAGAACGGGGCCCTGAGTTACTGATTCCTCTGCAAAGGTGTGATGACCTCTTTAGGCAAAAGTATTATCCGAGTAACACAGTCTTCTGATGACAGGGACAGGGACTCACATGTGGTTGAAAAGGCTCAAGCTGACTCCGAAGAGCATGTGGATGATCCCAAGAATAACAGACATCTTCATCTTGAAGGAGTTAAGGAAGGTCAGTTTATTGGTTGCGATGTTCCAAATCTGTTACAATGTAAGAAAACCAGAAGGTAATATAAGAAGAATTCTTCCCCCCCCTTTTAAAAAAATTTTATTGATATTTATTGAGCTGTACATTTTTCTCTGCTCCCCTCCCTGCTTCTCCCCTCCCCTTCAACCCTCTCCCAAGGTCCCCATGCTCCAAACTTACTCAGGAGATCTACACAAGGAATTCTTAAGTGGAAAAATACTATCCATCTACCTAAAAAAATACCCTTTTTGCTATGGGAAGTTTTAAACAATAGCAAAGATGACACTAAAACAAACTTTGAAGTGCCTATCAGCCAGCTTTGCTACGTACACCAACAATCTTGTCTCACTGGTTGTCTCCCCATTTCCATGTCACTCTGGGGCAAGGCTGAAACAGGAGTCTAGTGTTTTACTTATAAATATTTCGGCACGTATCTCTAAAATAAGAACTTCTTTGAAAAACACGGCCAAAATGCAGCCATCATATCATAAAAGTATCAACAATGGTATTTTGTGTGTGAGTGCCAGAGTCTGAAGCCAGGGTTTATACATTTGGGGAGCGGGGTGTTCTTTGAGACAGAGTTTCTTTGTATAGCCCTGACTGTCCTGAAACTAGCTCTGTAGACCAGGCTGGACTCGAACTCACAGAGATCTGCCTGCTTCTGCCTCCTGAGTGCTGGGACTAACGGTGTGTGCCACCACTGCCCAGGTGCTTTACACATTTTGTATATACTAGGCAGGTGCCATCAGGCAAGTGCCATGCCGTCAAGCTAAGCCCCCAGTACTGCTAATGCTCCATCTCCTCAGTGTGCATGGATTATAGATGTGTGCCACCATGACTGGACCACCTATTTTTTTAAGTATCAACTCAGGCTGGAAAGAGGGCTTAGTGATTTAGAATATTGTTATTCATCCAGGGGACCTGGATTCAACTCCCAACACCTACATGGTGACTCACAGTCATCTGTAACTCCAGGCCTACGTGATCCAATACCACACACATGTGATGCACAGACATACACAGGCAAAACTTCATACACAGAAAATTAAAAAATAAAGGCAATTAAAAAAAAGTATAAACATGTAAGAATTCTTGCTACGTTGTCCGGGTTCTTCTTTTCTGCTCTTACAGAGCCATCAAGACACATTTGCCCAAATCAAGGCTTCATAAACTGTTTCTACTCGCAACCCCTTTCTGTCTGAGAGCTATGAAGCTACCCTGGGTAGACAGGTATATAAAATAGGCAGGCACACAAGTCAAACACTCAATGAAAATGAATCATAAATCTAATTTTAAAACAAATTTGTAAGCTGGGCAGTGGTGACGTATGCCTTTAATCCAAGCTCTTGGGAGGCAGAGGCAGGCGGATCTCTGTGAGTTTGACGATAGCCTGGTCTACAGAGCTAATTCCAGGACAGGCTCCAAAACTATACAGAGAAACCCTGTCTTGAAAAAAAAAATGCAAAATAAATTTGGTACAATTTAATCTTTTATTTAAAAAAGTAAATTAATACAATAATGAGTTGAATCTGCTTATTTTTACATAAAGAATGACATCTTAATTTAAGTATGGTGTCACATCCCTGTAATCCCAACACTTAGGAGGTGGGGGCCTGAGAATCAGGAATTCAAGGCTACATTCCACTACATATTGAATTTGAAGCCAGTCAAGGTTATGTGAGACCCTGTCTCAAAAAACAAAAGAATTAAATCCTGGCTGAATATTTGCTATTGTCTGATGTAAAAGGCATCTTTAGCCTTTTTCAGACTTGATCAACATTCTAACTTTGTAATTATCAGCACTAGGATGCTGCTCTGAAGAAGTACACAGTGCAAAATTGCAGAAGTGCATTAAGGGTCATGGCAAAAATTATTCTAAATTCTGCCCTAATTCTATGCAAGAGTAATTTAATGTCCTTTTTCTCCCTCAACTGAACTCAAGGCAAGCGATTCAAACATTCTGTGCTGGGGACATAACAACTTGGTTAGAGCGCTCGATTAGCATGCCTGAGACCCTGGGTTTCATCCATACAAATACAGAAAATGAAAATAAAACATTCTAATACAGCACAACCCAAAAAGACACTAATTCGATACTTATATGTTGATAAATGATGATAGAAAAACATTATTTGTGTCCATAATTATACCACTGTATTTCTATAAAAACAAAAAATCTTGTATGTACATTTTTTTGTTTTGTTTTCGAGACAGGGTTTCTCTGTACTTTTGGAGCCTGTCCTGGAACTCACTCTGTTGACCAGGCTGGCCTTGAATTCACAAAGATCCACCTGCCTCTGCCTCCCAAGTGCTGAGATTAAAGGCTTGAGCCACCACTGCCCAGCTGTATGTGAATTTTTTTTAAAAAAAACTCTAATTTTTTTAAACATATCTTATATTAAAAATATTTAAAGATACTTTGAGTGTGTCTATGTGTATGTGTGCACATGGAGGCTAGAGGCCGATGCTGAGCGTCTTCCTTAGTCGCTCCTCACCTGATTTTTTGAGGCAGGGTCTCTCACTGATCCCAGTATTCACTGATTCGGCTAGTGGCTGGTTAGCGATGCCCCAGGCTTGGCCTGTCTCTACTCCATAGCACTGGGGCTACAGGTGCGTGCCAACACGCCTAGCTGCCATGTGAGTGCTGAGACCTGAACTCAGGTCCTCATCACACGCACTTCAGTGACTCCTGTTTTAATTTTTAAAATTTAGTTCATTTTTAGGGTTTTTGCTTTGCTGTTTTGATTCTTATGGATAGAGTTTCACTACATAGCCTGAGCTGGCCTCATATTTAGGGTGATCTTACTACTGCAGACCCCCCAAGTGCTGGGATTATAAGTGTGTGTTTTAGTTATCCCACCTTAAACCTCTCATTTCAAGATCAGTTAAAAACTTCAAAGCCGAGGCAGAAAGATTAAAAAGTTAAAGTCCTGCATGAGCTAGAGAGAGTTCAAAGACAGCCTGGGGATTTTGTATCTCAAAAAAAAAAAAAAAAAGTAAACGGAGGCTGGCATATAGCTCAGGAGGTAGAGCGTTTGTCTAGCATGCACAAAGCCTTCAGTTCAATCCTTAGCACTCATAACAAACAAACAAGTACCAACCTTTGGGGAAACCACATGTAGGAAAGGGGCACACTTACTGGATCAATGCCAAACGGGTATGGTCCACCAAAAACTCCAGGGATAGCTGGGTTCAACTGGAGAACAGAGCTTCCCAGAAGCGTCTCTTCCCTGCCAGATTAAAGAAAGTCATTTTTATTTTGGATCAAGGAAAGGAAACTACTAGGTCTAAACACTGAGCGCAAAGGAACTACTACAGTTATCAATGGCGGGGAGATGGCCCGGCAGGGAGAGTGCTCGCCTGCAAGCTTGAGGACTGCTTCCCCAGAACCTGCATGAAAGCCAGGCAGGTATAGAAGCCCTTATGGGGGTGGGGAGGTGGAGACAAATAAGCTGGCAGGCCTAGCTGGATGGCAGCTCTAGGCTCAGGAGGAGACTAGAAGTCACTGTGTGAGATGAGTCAGGAAGGGCCAACTGTGGGCCTCCACAAACACACATGAATCTCCACACAACTGAACTCACATACTTAAGTGCAAGAAGAAAGGAGGAGTTAGTATCCAAGAGCAAGAGGAAATCAAACACAAAGAAAGGTAAGCACTAATACATAACTAAGGAGGGAATTTAGGTAACTTGCTTTTAAGTTACAAACAAATAAATAGATTTTACATTAATTTACAGGCTCACATCTTGACACTTGCTGACAAATCATATAGTCCTTCACAGGCTGGAGCGTAAGTGAGAAGAGACGACGCGTCCCTCTGAAGCACATTCTCAAGCTCTCATAAAGGGGAGTTAGCTTACTGCTTGCTTGACAAGCCAGAGCTGCACATACAAGGAACTAGCTTTGATTTTTGGTTTCTGCAACTTACGTCCAGTTCCCTAGAGTGAACATTGGCCGTACACTCCACGATGACCCAAAGATATTCAGAGACTTGGAAAAACAGTCATTGTAGATGAGACCAGTGTAGATGGAGAATATTCCCATCAGAAGAATAATGTATCGACCGCTAAACACGGTGCTAAACATCTGGAGCCAGAGAGAAGGAGTTATCAGATCCAGTGTCGCAGCGTCCATTGCGACACTACTACTTATACCATACCAACATGCACCAGCGCACCACATCCTGGCTCTGAAAGCTTTAACTAATGATCAAAGTATAAGGCTAAGATGGTTGAGGGAGGAGCTCAATGGCAGAGCACTTGCCTGTGAGGCCCAATGGTCAACCCCCACAACTACAAATGAAATAAGAATGCTAAAATAAATTTGCACGTATAGCACATGGCCTCTTCAATATTCAAACAATTTTTATTCCCTTTTTGTAAATTCATGGACTTTTAGACCATTACTGTCACCACGAATGCTCGAGCGCAGGACTCCCTGAAATAGTACCTCATTCTCGTTCTTCTGGGAGAGGATCCGGCTCTCCCTCAACACCATCCATACGGCAAAAAGTGTCATCAAAATGCCGTGCCCGAAATCTCCAAACATCACAGCAAACAGGAAAGGGAAAGTGATGATGGTGTAGGGAGCTAGGAAGAAACCGGGAAGAGAACCATGAGTCCCCACATGCCCCTCTTGTCTGGACTCTGAGGTGCACGTGAGCAGCTTCTTCCTCCACGCTGGATGAATGGACTCTCTCAGGGAATGCGGTGACGGTGAGAGCCACACCCTCACAGAGCAGCTGATGGGTTGCGATACAGCTAATACTTTACACTACGAAGATGACACCCTGACAACACTCGCTGGTTGCTGCACTCTCTTCCTCCAGCCTCAGGACTCTACTCCGGGCTAGGACAGAGGTGCAGCAACCCTTTCTGAGCTGATAAAGCCCTCAAGCAATAAGAGGAAGCCTGGAACCACAGCAAAGCAGGTCCAATAATGAATGTTCAGATTCTTGAGTAAATAATTAACTGAATATGGGAGAGACTGACCTGTGCCGAAAACATTCTACTTTCTGTCTAGCCTCAGGATAGGGAAACCAAGAAGTCATTCTAGAATGAATATATGACATCTTAAAAAAAAAAAACAAAAACAAAAACATTTTTTTAGGAGCTCCTCCAAAGCCAAGTGATATTTTGTTGCTATTTTGAGAGGCCAGGTATTTTGTAGCTCTGAGGACAGATACAAGAATCCAATAAGAAGCTCTTAGAGAAGCATTATTCCGTGATGGATCTGCTTATATCTCATGGGCACGTTTCACAGCAATTGCACACCAGCTGAGGTCTGGACATTCTAAAGCCATTGTCCAACAGGATTGTTAGCAAGACACACACCTTTAATCCCAGCACTCGGGAGGCAGAGGCAGGTGGATCTCTGAATTCTAGGCCTTCCTGATCTACAGAGTGAGTTCATGGAGAGCCAGGGCTACACAAAGAAATGCTGTCTTGAAAAACAAAAAACAAACAAAAAGACAAAGAAAGAAAAGAATGAAATATTAGCTAAGTGTGGTGGTGCACCGCCTTTAATCCTAGCACTAGGAAGCAGACAGAAGCAGATCTTTGTGAGTTGGAAGCCAACCTGCTCTACAAAGCAAGTTCCAGGTCACCCAGAGATATATGACGAGACCTTGTTTCATGTCTCAAAACAAAACAACCAAAAAAAAT
>JAQHUG010000032.1:5226057-5248255 GCA_028555095.1 Dicrostonyx torquatus | reverse complement strand
ACACACTGTCTGCTCTCTTCCCTTCCCACTCCTCATTCCCTAAGGCCTGCGGTTCAGCTAAGATGATCATGGCATGACTGGCCAGACACCAGCTCTGCCTCTGCCCAATGACACTGCTGGGCTCCCTCCGAGGGACTCCTTTTCCTCTCTAGGATTTCCTCTGAGGTCTCAGTGCCCCCACTCTTACTAACACTCTAATTTCTGTAGCCCCAGTGTTTGCTTGCTATTTCCTCACAGATATCTGTTCAGGGCCTCTGTGTGGCTGCAGCTCAACCTGACATCCTTCTCGTTAAGGCGTTCCTCCTGCGGGGTTCTGATTTCCGTGAGTTTTAATCCTCAGGTGCACACAGTCTGCTATCTCAGAAACGTTTTTAATTCTTGGTTTACTAAAAACAAGGCTATGTATTCATTTTCCCTTTCAGAATGTCTCACAGTCTCGCCACGTTTTTTAAGCCCTGCCTGCAGCCCTCATCAACGACAACTCTATGCTCACAGTAGCCCCATGACTGGCTACCCACTCTCAGGATTCTCTGCTTCTCATGGTCTGCTGACCACGTTTTCAAACCTGCCTTAATCACAGCTACACAACACACTGCCTCTCTAACCTCCCGGAATAAGTTTTAAACCCTGGAACCTTTGAAAAATCAGTCATAACCGGGCTTCAATCTATTTGATGAACCATTAGCTGCTACTCTTGTCAGCTAAACCATTATAAATCCTGTTTTGCTTAACACCATCATGCACTCCTGCACAGTACTTCCAGCCTTTATCTGTAGCATTTTCCTTTCGTTTTGTGGGGTTTTGTTTGTTGAGATAAGGGTCTCATGTAGCCCAGGCTGGCCTCAAACTTACTATACAGCCAAGGATGACCTTAAACTCCAGATCCCCTTGCTGTTACTTCCCCAGTGCTGGAATTACAAGGATATGCCACCATATCTGGTTTATGTAAATCTGGAAATTAATCCAGGGCTTCACAGCCAAGAGTAATGGCACACATCTTTAATCGCAGCATTCAAACAGTAGAGGCACGCATATCTCTGAGTTCAAGGCCAACTTGGTCTAAAGTTCCAAGACAGCAAGGACTACACAAAGAAACCCTGTCTCAAAAACAAAACATACAAACAAAAATACCAGGGCTTCATGCATGCAAGGCAAACTGTCTCCCAGCTCGGCTGCTTCCCTAGTCTTGTTCACACGGTTTTCTGCGTACCTAACCATTGTACCCATTCAAGTCCCTGGTCACAAGTCACCTTTTCCATTGTTGGCTTATGTTTTTGCAGCTCCGGGGACTGAACCCAGGGCTTCACACATGCCAAGCAAACGCTCTGCTGTTGAGTGACACCCCTCGTTCCACCAAATTCCACTTTTTCTTGAAGCTTTTTCTGATCACATTAGTTAGGAGAGCTCCACACACATCTCCACTCAGCCCAGGCTGGTTAGTAGGTCTGCCTACCCTAATAAACTGCAAGGTGCTTCAGGTACAGCTTGCATTCCTCTGTATATATATATATGTAGATACCCTTCCTGCTCAGTGTCTTATAAAGTAGCCAAGCAGAAGCTGTCAATCAGGAGGCTAATACTCCAGCATGGCCTGCCCTGAGGAGTCATGACCATGACCAAATGCCTTCGCAATACTGAGCTGTAGTTCCTGCCCTGTAAAATAAGGCCAGTGCTCCAGGCAACAGTCAGAGCATGCTCTCAAGGTATAAGAACACACTAGGAACTCTAAATGTACTGGGTGGTGGTGGTACAAGCCTTTAATTCCAACATTTGTGAATCTCAATGAGTTTGAGGCTAGCCTGGTCTACAAAGTGAGTTTCAAGGCAGCCAGAACTGTTACACAGAGAAACCCTGTCTTGAAAAACCAAACCAGCCAGGCGGTGGTGGCGCACGCCTTTAATCCCAGCACTCAGGAGGCAGAGGCAAGTGGATCTTTGTGAGTTCGAGGCCAGCCTGGTCTACAAGAGCTAGTTCCAGGACAGGCTCCAAAGCTACAGAGAAACCCTGCCTCGGGAAAAAAAGAAAAAAGAAAAACCAAACCAAACAAACAACTCTGAAAGCAAAAACGCCATAAATACAAAGCTGACTAATAGGAGGCTCTTCACCTGCCCACCAGATTCATTTCAGCTGGAGACTCACCGTGCCTCTTCTAAGTGCAAACTGGATGGAGTCAAGGTCAGTGACAGGGCACCAGACTTCTGCAATCAGGCACTTCTGGGTCACATCTATGTTGCACAGGTTCAGGGTATGGTAGATGGCCTTCATCTTCCGCACCTTGATGAACCAGACCCGAATGTTCTTAGCAGCTGCCTGCAGAACCCTCTGCCGGTGGTCCTCTGTTTGATTGAGAACCTTTTGGGAGAAGAGGAAATAGGGGAGGGAGCTTTCTAACACAAGCCTTCCATCATAGGATAGGGTGGCAAAGTTGCATTGCTTTCTTTCTTTCTTTTTGTTCAAAACAGAGTTTCTCTGTTGAACAGCCCTGGCTGTCCTGGAACTCAATTTGTAGACCAAGCTGGCCTTAAAGTCAGAGAGCTCTCCCTGCCTCTGCCTCCCTAGTGCTGGGATTAAAGGCTTGCGCCACCATGTTCAGCTGTGGCATCGCTTTCTAAAAAGGGTTACCAGAGAACAGTCTTACTCTTCCCCTAGCAAAATGTATTATTTGGGGGTTTGTGGGTTTAGGGCGGTGCAGGTTGGTCAAATTATAAGAAATGTGAGCTCTTACAGTGGTAGCAATGGGACTCAGAGCTTGTACATGCTCTCCAAGCATGCTACCACTGAATTATGTCTCTAGCTCAAGGAATTTGAGTTTTGGAGCTGAGAACATAGCTCAGTAGTAGAGGAATCTGCCCAGCATGCAGGCCCTAGGTTCTAGTCCTAGCAGCACCACCCCGACCCCCCCCCCCACACACACACAAGAATGAAAATGAGCATCGTAAAGGAGCAACAGTTCAAGCTGGTGGGTCATCCTCAGCGGGAGCTAAAGGGAAAAAGTGAGAAAGGAACTGAAATGGGAGCCATCACATACGTGACAATATCGCTTCCATAAAGAATGGCCTCGGGATATGTTATGTTTATTAACATTTTAAGGACAGCAAACAACTACTGTACTCTTTCTTTCAAAAAGTAAGACGTTCTCCTGGCTGCCTTCTCTTTCCAAATACTCACAAATCACGACTCTTCGCTTAGAATCCTGCTAGGACCACGGTGTGCATGACTTTTGCACTGTAAACTGATAAAAATCTAACAGTCTCTCTCTGGGTTCAAGAGTCAACTCTGGGCTCTTTGGCCGGCCCATGTGGTTAAGATCAAAGATAACCAGAAGCTGTATCATGCTGTTAAAAGGGGCTGCCAGAATGAGAGTGTGTGAGGGCAAAATTGACTCTACATGTACTTCTGGACTGTTTGAGTTTTCTTTTTCTTAACTCAGCATACTTAAGAAAAACGTATAATTGCAAAAAAAAAAAAAAATCTGAGTCATGTAGCAGAGGGGAATGGGCTGCTCTCAGGCAATAAGGACTCTAGACACACAGCATTCCTTTCTTGTTGGAGGATGACTAACGCTATTTTTAAGAGTCCTACCCTGAGACTTTTGCCAGTTCCCAGGGGGACTTACTACCCACACACACTTCTTTTTTTGGTACGCTCAACTGCTTTAGGTGCTTCAACAGACTGTCAAGGACTCAAGGGAGCAGAGCGGCTCACTACTGCCGTAGTTCACAGAGTCAAATTCCCAGGGTCCCCCTTGTACCATCTGGAGATCATCGATTCTGGTATTGACTCCGGAAGCCATTTCCTTCCTCTCCTGTGGAGTCTCAGGACAGGGATAGAGGGAGGCTCGGAACCTAGAAGAGACGGGAACAGCCTCAGAAACACCGAGATTTCTGAGTATAGTCTATCTACAACACCTCGAAGGTAATCCTAACTTGGTAGGAAAGTCAGTAGGACCAAAACGCAATTAGGTCAGGCTGTTGTGTCAATCAACACTAATCACTTATGTGAAGTGGCCTAAGAGAGCAACAACACTGAACAGTCTTGACACTTTCTGTAGCTACCAAATCGTTTTGAGATTTAAAACAATATTAATAATAATAACAACAATAATAATAATGATAATAAGGGGCTGGACAGATTGCTCTGCAGTTTTGAGCACCTGTTTCTCTTTCAGAGCCCCAGGTTCAATTCCCAGCACCTGTGTGGTGGGTCCCACCTGCCTGTAATTCAGTTCTAGAGGATCCAACACTCTCTTGTGGCTTCCAAGGGCACCAGGCATGCACGTGTGCATATACATACATACAGGCAAAACACTCATAAACACAAAACAAATCTTTAGCAAAAAAATTTTGAAAAAATAATTTAAAACTATTTTTATTATAAGTTATTAGAGAAATATGACATGGTGAAATTTCTACATAACACAGAATCCCACAGAGTTTATATAGTGCCTATGGCACTAAGCTGGCACGTAAACCCACTGTCCCTGAATAATGAAACTGTGAGTTTGTCTGGTTTCTTTGGATGAAGGTATGAGTATATATGTGTGGTGTGCATATATGTATGTGTGTGTGCATGTCTTGGAGATCCAAGGTTGACACCAGGAGTCTTCCTGGATTTCTCTCCACCTTAGTCGTTTAGGCAGAGTCTCTCTTGATTCCAGAGCACACCCATGCAGTGAGCCTGAGTAGCCAGAGGGTTCCAAGGATCCTGCCTTGGCTTTGAATGTTGAGATTACAGGTGGCTGCCATGCTCACCTGGCACTTATGTGGGTAGTGGGGATCTAAACTCTATCCTCTGAACTATCTCCCCAACCCCCAAGCTGTGGTTCCGATACTTGGAAAAGAAAGGAAGAAAAACTGGAGCTGCTTCTGATGGTTTAAAGCGTTCCCAACATCAGTAAGCAGCGCACTTGTGCAAAGCAGAACGAGGATCTGCGCGGCGCCTTTCTGAGCCGTAAGAGGCAGCAGAGCTGCGCCTCTTGGATGGAGGCAGATGTGCGTTCTTACCCTTCGCAGATTTTCTTGACCCTGTTTTTCAGCTGATCGCCTTGGAAAAAAATGATGAATACAGACTTGTGCACGTGGTCGCCCTAGGCCCCAGGAGAAAAGCCAAGAGTTCAGAACTCTCAATATAGATGAGAACTTCCTTTGAGACAGTCTTACGCTGCAGCCCAGGCTAGCCTGGTCTTGACTGTGTGGCTAGATGGGCCTCGAACCCCTAGCAGTCCTAGCCCCAGGCTCCTGAATGTTGGACTTACAGGTCTAGCTGGAAAGTTCAAGAACAGCTAAGCCTGGGTGGCATCAGAAGGATTCCTTTAAGGGCATGGCCTTCTGTACTTTACCCTTACTCCCTCTCCTAAGCTTCATTGAGAATATCTGCCCTATAACCACAGATCCACAAACATCTTCCTGTTTTCAGACACAACCGGAAGCCTGACAAAGAGGCTGAGGGGCTACTCAGCACAGTGCAGCTTGTCTCTCCAGTTCTACTTGGACTCTTGTATTTCCAGGACGACAAAAGGACAGAGGAGAGGAGACAGAAGGAAGCCTGTCTGTTCCTGGGCACAGAGAGAAACAGATAAAGAGTTGGCTGGATACAAGGAACTAAGTCACTGGCAAGAACAGCAGTGTTGAATCTTGAGAATCACACTAATTTAGACTCTATGCAACAAGGAACAATACCAAGCTCACACCTCGAGTACAAGGACAACAAGGAAAAAAAAGCCAGAAAAAAATATGCTTATGAGCTATTAACCAAGACGCCTTAGGCTGCCTATAATGTCTCACATACAGAGTGAATACTGCTCTTATACAACAACTTCTGAAGAAAACAACTTCAGAAGGCAAAGGGGAAGAAAGCTGGATTCAAGATACTTAATCCCTAAGTCTCCTGGCTAATAAACTGGGCCCTTCTTGGTGCAGCTGCACTGATGGAGATACCATGTTCTGCTTTCCTGGATTTGTTGATAAAATAATCTTCCTGCTATGGAGAGGAAACTTGACCGGACACCCTGGAGAAGGGCTCCATATTAGGCACGACAATGTTTCCACAACCCAAGCAGCCTGAAAAAACGGCACCCTGGGTTAAAGCATTCACAATGTCACCATGTCTCTACTTAGTGAGGGGTAAAAGCCACAGGGTGCTACCCAATAAAGCTGAGAAACGTCCAAGTTAAGTTTCTTTTAGGACAAAAAAATGCTACCTTAAGACATTTATAAGGTAAGGTAACTGCAGGCTTCTAAATATTAAGGTGAGAGTGCTGTCTCAGTGACACACCCAGCCTTTGCTGAGATCCCTGAGATCAGGACCCTGTGTCATGCATATGTCGCTATGAACTTTGTCTCGCTGAATCAAATGCCAAAACATTAGACTAGTCCTACTTTTCCCAAAGAGCTGGGTGGGCAAGATCACCCTCAACTTGCATGTATCTAGGCTAAATTAAGTTTCTGATCTTCCCAATATACAGGCAGACAATAAAATCTTGCCAAGAGAAGTTTTCATTAGCTTATAAAGATTAAGGTTTAGGGAATCTATCTTTTTATACATGATACCGCCAAATTTGCAACGAGGTATCTTGATTTTACGTTAGTTTCTATAAAAGGCTATTCTTCTTTCAGCCCAGATTAGTAACAAGAAATATATAAAGCTAAGATTAAAAATAATTGAGGAGGAAAATGTGCCAAAAAAAACCCTACATGGGTACAGTTTGAAAACATGTGCATGTCATGTCTACAGGGAGGAAGATGTCTACATGGAGGGAGCTAAGTTAGAGAAAGGGGAGTGAGCCTTGAGTCTCTGACGGCACCATGCTCTGCTCCTGCTTGGCTCACTTTACAAGACCTACTCCACCAGACACAATTTCCTTGTCTTACAGTCACGGGATCCTCCAGCGGGTTCTCGATTTCAGCCTGTCTCAGGAACACATTCCCACGGCACACTCGCCAAAGCATGCGTTCAAAGGTAGGGATCCGCTCCCGGTTAATCACACCAGCCACGAATCTGTGGGGAGAAGAGTCAGGTTGGGAACTCCAGGCTGGGAGACTGAAGACAAAGCAGGAGAGTGGGAGGGAACGTGGAAGATTATACACTGCACATGGTGTCAGAGGGCTGGCGGCCACTCTGTAATGCCTGACTTCATTTCTGGACCCAACAGAGGGTTGAGAGACAATCCAGGAACTGATCCAGACAAATCTAGGAACAGCTCTCAATGGCTCAGAACAAAGTGGCTTCTGACAGCAAATTAGTCCCTAGCTAGACTCATGATTCCCCAAGCCCCCCAACCCAAGATAAAACCCAGGGTCTTGACATGTCAGGCAAGTATTCTACCACTGATCTGTCTCCAGTTTGGCATCAAAGGTATGCTCTTTCTGCTTGTCTCCTGAAGGGTAGTTTATATACATGCACCACTATATTTGGGGCCACTCGCTGCTCATTTGAACAGCAAAGAGGAACACAAACCCACCAAGGCTGAAGTGCTACCTACCCAAGTCTTAAAGGAGTGCCTCTTCCCATCTCGTTTGGCTCCAAGAGTGACGAGGATTCTTCCAACAGGTCTGGATCCGCCATCTGCTGATGATGCAATTCAGCCTGAATTCACAAATCAATTAATATCTAATGAAAATAGTTAGTGGCATGCAGGGAACGAGGAACCAGGAGATGGGTTCAGAAAATAAAGACGAGAAGAAAAAAGAAAAAGAGGAAAAACAAAACAAACCCAAAACACCAAAAAACAGAGCATACATATCCACAAAGAAAAGAGAGAATAATAAAGAGAGAAAACAAAGGAATACACATGAGCTAAAGAAAGCAAAACGTCCCCAGAAGAGCATCTGGGGAGATGGTTTCAGAACTAAGGAGCGCAAGGAAAACATGGAGTGCTGGTGACATGTATAAGCCTGCTACTTGGTGGAAGCCATTTTCCTTCATGCTTTCCTAAATAAACCTGTGCAGGAAGCAGATGAGCTCTCCTTTTTGAGAGAAAAACAAAAACAAAACCCCAAAGAGTTCTGCAGATATCGTGACTACTTCATTTCTAGAGAGTCACCAAGAAGAAGGCTTCTGTGCAAGCACATGGGAGGTAGGACATTATTTCAAGTAAGCGACCTGAAGCTAGAAGGAGCACCTCCAGCCTTTGGTAAATCCAAAACAGGAGTGCTGTCAGCATGGCCACACATAAAATACCCCAACACAGGATTTAAAGAGTTTCTTCATAAGGGTAAGAAGTACAGCAATGTGGTAGTGCAGTACTCAGGAAGGCAGGGCAGGTAGATCTCTGTGAGTTCGAGGCCAGTCTGGTCTACAAAGCAAGTTCTAGGACTCCAGAACAGCCAGAGATACACAGAAAAAAACCCTGTCTCGGGGAGAAAAAAGAAGAAGAAGAAGAAGAAACACAGAAGCTGGACCGGCCTGATCCTCTGTTGCATTCATAAAAGAAAAAAAGGGAAAAAAAGGTGAAAACATCCAATAAATATTTTATAAAGTATTTTCTGACTAGGAATCTAGAAATCCTGATCCTGAAAAGTTTGCGTAGACTTTATAGCAGAGAATAAGAATTAAGTACATAACAGGCCACAGCTAAACAATCTAGAGCTCCTGGCCTTGCTTAATTGGTTAGATTTAAAATGACTTCCACTAGGACAGTTTATACAATGAAATGAAGGCAAAGGATTCCCACAGAGGTCTGGCATTCCCTCACCTCTCTCCCTTTACCACCTAGTCTCATCAGATGCAGAAGCGGCCCTCAGACGTGAACTCCGACGAGCCTAATCTACCTACACTTATGTGACTAGAAGAAGCCTGTTCTGGTTCCTGTTCTACCTTCCTGTTCAAAAGCAAAACGAAAACACCAGGAGAAATTCCCTTCCATTTCATTCCAAATTTCAATTTCACCTTAATCCTGTCCATTAAACTATGAGGGGGAACAAAGGCACACGTTTGCCTTAACAGTGAAATCATGGACCATACATGTAACAAGCAGAGGGCAGACAGTGTAAACCAGAAAACTCTGCAGGGCCAAAGGCGACAGTAACTGTTCTGGGAGGTCAGGGCCAGGGCTGGTTTTTTGTTTTGTTTTTAAAAAAATCACACAGGGCAGAGAAATATTGTCATGTGATTAGAAACATCTAAGATGAGATAACAGGGACACTGGCTGCTACTTGCTGCCACTTGGGTGGAAAAGGATTCTTTTTTTCAAACCTAGAAACAAATCAGCCAGCTGAAGGCGATCCGATATTCAAATTACTACATTCCAATGGTTCTTGGGTGCCCACTGGCAAAATGAATAAAATTAATTGTTCCCCACAAAACTTTCCTACTGTCCTTATGTGGTTCTCAGAATCTGGCTCATACTTAAGCCATAAACGGGAGTCAATGCGGGCATGTGTGCTCTTAAAGGGACAGCTGACAAAACAGTGAACTGTTTTTAGACTGGACTGCTCCAAAGATGAGATCTGGGGCTGTTTAAAGAAAACAGCAGGATTAAAATTAAACAGAAAGATCAAATTCTAAATACTAGCTTCACCACTTTATACTTAAGAACACCAAATCTTCAATAGGAAAGTCAAGAGATTATAAACGGAATTGTGTCTGATGGGAAACTATGGTGACCAGGACTAAGGGACTTTACAAAAATCTGATCACAGAGACCACAGCTCTCTCTCTCTCCTCAAGATTTATTTATTTTATATGCATTAGTGTTTTGCCTGCATGTATCTGTGTGAGGTTGTCAGATCCCTGGAACTGGAATTACAGACAGTTGTGAGCTGCCATGTGGGTGCTGGGAATTGAACCTAGATTCTCTAGAAGAGTAACCAGTGTTCTTAACCACTGAGCCATCTCTCCAGCCCAAGATCACACTTCTTTATTGACAATAATACTGCCAAGTTCTCTGAATCACCTGCTATTTCCTCCGAGTTGTCCCTTTCCCTGTTAGAACACTGAAAGCCACACCTTACAAAGAGCAAGTGGCTGAATGGCACTTCAGCTGTCTGCAGCGTTTCAATATAAGTGGCACGTCCAGTCAAGCTACACCAGCTCCTAGCTACCTAGCTACAGCGAGAAAGAAATGACATGTCACTACTGAGGCCTTCACCCAGAGGAAATGGCAGATGGAAAAGAAAAAGAAAGAAAGCAGATGGGTGAAAAACGCAGAGGGGAAGGGAGGCGGGTTCTGCATGCCATTAACCATTACTTTCCCAGTCTTCTTTACGCTCTCATAGGTTAGGATGCTTATGGTAAAAGATGCAGAGAAACCTCTCCAGCTCTTACGCTCTTCATAAGCAAGAAGACTAGAAAAGGATAATCATTAATAAATCACTTTAAATGCTCTGGGTAAGAAATGGCTACGTTGAATTGACAATCATCTTAAATCATAAGAATATTCAGTACATGTTTACTCTTCCCTTTCTACACGCCCTGCCAATTGTTATCACCAATAAAGAAGCGGCATTTTCTGATTTAGTCACTTTTGGATGATTACTATGAGTTACTGATTTATTCACCAAATTATCAGGAAAGAGGAGAGGTTTGTGGTTGGCAGTGTTTGGTGCCATTTCAAACATCACAATTTCAAACACGAAGCGAAATCTCCTGATGAGCTGAATTTCCGACATCTAAGGCCCCAGGTTGGCTCACCTTTCTGTGTTGCTTAAATGTGCGCCTGCACACCCAGTGTGATCGCTCAGAGAGGCTCTGTCTCTGCTCGGGGCAGCAGCATCTGCAATTGCTATTTGGCAGAGGGCAAGTTCTATGGAAAGGGCTGGCTGAGACTATGGCGAGGATGGGCCAGGTGCTGACTGCAAGTGGTTCTGGCCAGGGGACTGTCCGCACTGCCGTGTCGTGCTTGGGATGCAGGGGGACTGATGGAAAGAGCAGTGGAGGAGCTCTCATAGCCAGGCCTTTGTTCAAAGCGGCTGGGTAGCTTGGCATAAGAAAGAGACAAACCCACTGTTTGTCATGTTAGGGCATGAAGGTCATAAAGACTTGGAGTCTCTTCTCAAGACTAGCACTTAATGTTTAGAATTAATAAACATAAAACAAAAATAAAATTCCATTTACATTCTTTCCTTTCTGCTTTTTGAGACACAGTCTTACATAGCTCAGTGGAACTCAGTGAATGCAAACCCTCTGTCCACCTGAGGCTTGCCTTGAATTCCTGGTCCTCTTGTCTCCATCTCCAATGCTGGGATTGTAGGCATGCATCATCACGCCCAACTCCTAATGTACAATTTTGAAGTAATAAATTATCTTTATAAGTGGTTCATCTTACTTTTACTGGACTGAACTCTTTTTTTGGGGGGGTTAGTGAATATATATTCACTATATAGCTTAGGTTGGCCTTGAGTTGGCAATCAGAAAAATCTCAAATTCAAGACTGGCCTAGACTATATATTGAGATCCTGTCCCCATATAAAGGCAGTATAAATGGTAAAAGAAGCTCCGAATGAATCTAAAAGTAGCTGAGCTTGGACTTGAGGCCAGGCAGGATACACTAGGGCACTCGGACACATTTAGGAAAGTACCAATCTGTGAGCACGTGCAGGTCTACAATCAGGGGTTTCCTGATCTAACCAAACGACAAACCCTTTGAATGAGGGGACTCAGACTTTCACAGCCTGTACCTCAGAAGCAGTAAGTGCTCACCACAGACTCAAGGGATTAACAGATAGGAATGCACTGAGATGCAGGCGTGAGCACCCAGGAATCTCTATTCAGTGGGATCCTATGGCATAAGTGGCTTTGCCTGTGGCTAGGACCCTAAGCACTTACAGAAAGGTGACCTCATTGTTGTCTCACATCCTCTACAGTGATCAGGCTCAAAATTCTCAACTTGGGGAGCAAACAAATATTCATAGGGAATTTCTATTATATCTTATAACCAGATTCGTACTCATGGGAAGACTAGGTAGTTAAATTCACTGGGCTTTTCTCATGTCCTTGTCTCCACAGACTCTTTGAATTAGCATGACTTGTCTGAATCAAATCCATAGTTACTGAGAAATGTATCACTTAGCAGATTTTTTTTCTCTGGACCGTGGCTTTCAAAGAAGCATGCCTGAGTTAAGACACATGAAAACAGCTGGCTGGGCCCACCCCCAGGGTTCCTAGCTCAGGAGATCTGCTCTGTGGTGGGGACTGATCATTTATATTTCTCTCAAGGTTCCAGATGAGGCTGTTGATACTAGTTGGGAACCCTGACAAGCATGGAGGACTGGTCTCTTCTTGAGCAATGCAGAGTTAAAGTAAAACTGAGAACCCAGCAGATACTAACTGAGATGGACTCTTGATAGCTAAATCTCTCTGTGTAACAGCCCTGGCTGTCTTAGAATTTGCTTTGTAGACCAGGCTGACCTCGAACTCACAGAGATCTGCCTGCCTCTGCCACCCAAGTGCTGGGATTTAAGGCATGTGCCACCACCACCCAGCTATATCTAAAAATCTCAGTCAAAATTCTTTTTGTCAAGCAAAGTACTGTGTGGGCGGAACACAGTAACAGTAACTAACGTGATTTTTGAAGTGTCTAATGTTAGGCTGGGAAAGACACCTGTCAAAAAGAACACTCTCAATATTTTAGGCCGTCATGCAGGTTGGACGCGAATGTTCCTCCCCAAGGTTAATTAGGAGAAGGAAGTATTCTACAAATCCGAGCTAACTCCTTTCAAAGGGGGTCTTCCTGGCAAACTGTCATTTGGCAATTCAGTACCTTTATGTTAACCAGGGAAGACTTGGCAACATTTTTCCTTATAAGTAATAAACTATGTCTGTGGGAAAATTCACACTAGCATGAAACCAATACCTCCATACAACACAGAGAAAACTCAGGAAAACCAGTGTGACTTGAGATCTAAGGGTTGAGAGGAATCCCTAAGGTGAGCAAACAAAGAATCTGATAAACAAAGGTCTAGAGATGGACACTGCACCGTAATTTTGCGCACAACCAGACGCCTGTTTCAACCTCGACTTCATATATATTATACTTACCTTGTAACACATAACTAGAAGTGTCACAGAGACATTTCAACTCACTACACTAATGTGTCAACTTTAAATCTCTTCCCCCCGCTGTGAGATGGAAGTTTGCAGAAAATGTGAAAATACGTGACACCATGGCTGGCTGTGTACGCCATGGAAAATGGAACACAACCTGACATCCTTTAACTAAACCGGTGCAAAAGCAGCATTGCTTCCAAACTAGCAAATTAAAATAATTATTGGAATAAAAATATGGCCCACTTGTGCAGGTGTACCAGCTGCTCAAGCACTAGAAGAAACAATAGTCTGACCTCATCAAAAAACTGCTGAGTTTTGCGAAGTATAAATTTTAATTCAGTCAGTTCCAGGAAGTTTCTCTTCAGAGCTTCCTGGTTGGTGTTGATTTCCTTCAGCTCATTTTCAATCTTCTCGAAATTGGCCTAGAGTTAAAAAAGAAAGCTGTTAATTCAAACTAAGCCCTCTATGCTTGCTCTAAAGGACATTAACAGAATTTGCACCACAAAACTGTTGCCATGGTAACCTGTCAGCTACAGCTATCAAGCAAATGCTGTGATTTTAAGAGCAACTTTAAGCAAGACAGCGCTTATGTGAGCCTTTGTCTACAGATTCCACCATACACTCACTCAGTGAGTTTGAGAGAAGTCAGATACTCAAAAATATCAAAAGCTCACTGGATATTTATTCATTTAGTCTGTGAGGGTCATCGACTAACAAGGGACCAGTAAACCAATAAGCATTAATTTGGTTATTAATTATAATATAACATATTATATAATTAATTATAATATAACATATTACAATATGTTATCTCTGTGTGACATACTGTTTGACATTATAAAGGAGAGAATTCACTTCAGTCCTACCTAGAAAACATTTACAATGAAAGACAATACACAAAGTTGGTAAGAATTCCTCTACGCCAGCCACTCAGGAAGGCAATCCCTGCATTTATGTGGAGAGCCGTCTGAGAACTGCTTACCTCTAAGTCGATCATGTCCCGGGGGAAGGGCACCTCTGGGTTTTCACCAGTGTCCATAATTGGGATGTTTGCTTTCCTTATCTCTTTCTCGACGAATCCTAGAACGATGAGTCAGAGTGCTCACATGTAGTATATATGCCTGGAATTCTCATTATTTGAGGAAACACACATGCACACGCATACACACACACACACACACACACACACACACACACACACACACACCCCTAATGCCTTGTTAAAAAGAGCTTCATCCTAGAAAAATTGACAAACAAAAGAACCTTTTCTCGCCACACATTACTTTTCTGCACTCTGCACTCTTGAAAGGATCCCAGGGAGAGTGGTCAAGCCCACGACTGTTTCCTTTCTCTCTCCTGGCCTTTGCTGTTGTTCTGAGAATGAACTTGAACTATGGATTCTCTCCCTGTTTCCACCTGTGCTTACAGACACAGACAAGTCTGGCTTTCTCTGGGGTTAAAACTGGCTTGTAGCCACTTCACCCTCCACCCTATGTGACGTGTTTTCTTCAGGTACGATGGCTCTCTCTGCGGGTATTATTGGTTAATCCAAGCTTCAGAAGAATACAGCATTAACAGGTCATTTGACACATAACATGAGTCAGATAATTCTAAGTCAGGAAGAATCATTTAATTTGAAATAATTAGGCCATTTTTTAAAATAGGGCCCAAAAACACCAAAAGAGAAGAGTGTTTTCATGACAACTACCAGCTTTTTTTTTTTAATACAACACAATTTATCTATGGGATGGTAGAGTGGCAAGATCATGGATGGAGCCAAACAGAATGACATAGTTTCAAATGCTGGCTCCGTTATGACTGCTTATATTCTCGGGTAAGTCAAGGAAGTCACAGGTGTCTTAGTCCCTTACATGGAGGCAACGCCTATCTTTTTTATTTATTTTGACAGTGTCTATGCAGACCAAGCTGATGTGAACCCACAGGAACTGTGTGCCTCTAAGTGCTGGGATAAAGTGCAGCCCTCACTCCTCAAAGGCGTGTTGCAGGGAATGAATACAGGTTTTAATCGCTCACTAGCACCCTAGCCTTCAGTAAAGCCTCAGTGAATGCTCCATTTTTCATGAACTGCTCAGATAACTCTAAATCTGACAGTATTCTGGGCCCTAGCTTTTAACCTATAACATGGTTCTGCTGTTAAAATCCATGGGAATCTAAGCACAGTGGCTTTATACAGGTAACCACGGTATTCCAAAAGCCACAGCAGGAGGATCACTACACAAAGTTCCAGGTTGGCCTGAGCTACACAGTGTCAAAGAGTTAAAAAAAAAAAATCTAAGCCGGGAGGTGGTGGCGCACACCTTTAATCCCAGCACTCGGGAGGCAGAGACAGGAGGATCTCTGTGAGTTCGAGACCAGCCTTGTCTACAAGAGCTAGTTCCAGGACAGGCTCCAAAGCCACAGAGAAACCCTGCCTCAAAATAAATAAATAAATAAATCTAACAAAAAATAATAATAATCACAGTGTTTTCAGCTTGTCTTTGAACAAGATTTCCCTTCAGCACTACCTATCTTAAACCCCATAAAGTCTATTTATATACAAGAAGGTCATCTTAATGTCATGGTTGCAGATTTTTTCCTTCTCTTTTTCAAATCTTTTAACAATTATAGTTTGTATATGTGCATGTGTGCGTGTATGTATGAGTGTAGATGTTCTTGCCTTCCACCCGGCTCCTTGCTTCTGCTGCCCATGCACTCTGGGTAGCTGGCCTCCCACCGCACTGTAGGAATGCCGAGGTTTCAGATGTGCACCACATCTGGTTCTGGTTATTTATTTACTGTTGCTTATTGAATACACTGCACAGGAGCAACAGATTGGAGAGTACCCAGAATCCTATGGGCAGCCATGTCTGGCTTTCTGCACAGGTTCCGGGGACTGCACTCCGATCTTCAGGCATGCATGTCAAGTGCTTTCACCTGCTGAGCCATCTCCTCGGCCCTCTTCCCTTGTCCTGCTGTACAGCTCTATTCCTTTGCCAAGAGGACTAGTGACACAATTTAAGACATGATTCACTACAGGAATGTCATACAGGACCAAACTGTACATACGAAGCTTTCGATCCATTTCTTCACATCTTCTAACTTCGTTCACAAATTTCCTCTGGAAAACATTCACATCTGGATTTAACTGAAAAACAAGAACATAATAGCAGACTTCAAACACCAAGTCTACCTCCTGTTTTATAAACGACACATCCCAGAGATGGAACCTTAATTTTGTGCCAGTGTATAATGCAACTCTAATCCAAACTGTCTACCGATCCAGCCACACAAGCTGAAGCTAAAAGCCTTGTTGCTGCTGCAATGCACATCTGGGATGGAGAGGAATCAGCCAAAGTGATGAGTGCCCTTCCTTCCCACCACCTGGATCTTAGGCAGCCAGGTCACAGGTCACAGGTCACCTTCTGGCGACAGTCTGATTTGATTCATCCACTTAAGCCATACTACACCTGTTAGAATGGCTTTCAGAGAAAGATGGGAGCCAGGCTTGACAGTTCACACAGTGATCCCAACTCTACAGAAGCAGGGATTAGAAGATCAAAGTCAGCCTGGAGAGCAAGGTGAGTTATAGGCCAGCCTGGGCAACCTAGCAAGCACTTGTCTGAAAAGAGGAGAGGTAGCTGGACTGTGGTGGCTCACGCCTTTATTCCCAGCCCTCGGGAGGCAGAGGCAGGTGGATCTTTGTGAGTTCGAGGCCAGCCTGGTCTACAAGAGCCAGTTCTAGGACAGCTTCCAAAGCTACAGAGAAACCCTGTCTCAAAAAACCAAACGAAAATAAAAATAAAAGAGGAGAGGTATGAACTAATAAGGATGTCGACAGAAGGGAACTCTGTGTACTGCTGACAGGAATAGAGTTATACTGTCATATGGGAAACAAAACCAAAAATTCTTTACAAAAAACTACTAAGAGTTGGGGATGTAGCTGACTGGTAAACTACTTTACCCATCATGCACAGACACCTCGTGCAGTCTCGGCATGGAACAGGTAGGACTGCCATACAGTCTAGAAACCCCACTTCTGGGTACAGAGAAGAACTGAAATCAGTATGTAGGGCTACTCCCAGGAACTAATATATAGAATCAACCTACCAAGAGATGTATGAACAAGGAAAATATGGGACGTGACACAAAGTGAATACACCAGGCACACTGCATTCTATATGTAGAATCTCATTTTACTATTTATTAACATATTTTCTTTAATATTTTTGTGAGTATAGACGGGTGGTGTGTCTACATGTATGTGCACCTCAGAGGCCAAGAGGGTGTCAGATCCTCTGGAACCTGAATTATGGTTGTGAGCTGCCATATGGGTGCTGAGAGTCAACCCTGGGCCCTCTGGAAGAGCTGTCAGTGATCTTAACCTCGGAACCATCGCTCTAGTCTTCTACATGTAGAATCTAAGACAGCTGAATTACAGAAGTATTGAGATGGCTACCAAATGGCTACCAGAGCGGGAGAGAGAAAGGCGGTGTGGGAGTAGAAGATATAGGTCAAAGTGCACAGATTTCCAGGCAGAAGGGGGTAGGGAGGAAATGGCAACTTGATGAGACAGTAAAGAGTTTGAGCTACTAGGGATACATCCTTTTACATTCACTTACCTACTTTGTATGTATATGAGTGTGTATTCACATGGGTGGGTGCACTCTTGCCACAGTGCACATGTGGATGGGAGAGGATAAGTTGCAGGAGTTGCCCTCTCCTTCCACACGTGGGTTCCAGGGATCAAACTCATGTTATCAGTCTTGACAAGAACTGCCTCTTTACCTGCTGAGTCATCTTTCTGACTCCAGGAATACATTTTATCTGTGTGTGTGTGTGTGTGTGTGTGTGTGTGTGTGTGTTCGCACATGTGTGTAGGTACTCCTCGGACATCAGGGAGATATGATCTGATTTCATATACTGGAGCGATATAAAATTGAGAACCAAACTTGGCTCCTCTGGAAGAACAGCGAGTGTTTTAACTACTGAATCATCTCTCCAGTCCAGGAGGAAAATTTTCAACTATTGCAAGGTAGGCAAGACAGCTCAGGTGTAAGGGTGCTTGCCTGGAGACAGTGCAAGCCTGGTGACCTGAGTTCATCCCTTGGAAATCTACATAGAGCTAGAGGGACAGCATCAACTCCAAAAAGCTGTCCACCACCACCACCACTAATAGTAATAATAGTAATAATAATAATAATAAATAAATAAATCCAGGCGATGGTGGTGGCGCTCGCCTTTAATCCCAGCACTTGGTAGACAGAAGCAGGCAGATCTCTGGGAGTTCAAGGCCAGCCTGGTCTACAGAGTGAGTTCCAGGTCAGGCTCCATACCTACAGAAAAACCCTCAAAAAACCAAAACCAAACAAACAAAAATCCCCAAAACACAAAACTTAAAAACAAGCTGGGCAGTGGTGGTGCACACCTCTAATTCCAACACTCAGGAAGCAGAGGCAGGCAGATCTCTGTGAGTTCAAGGCCAGTCTGGTCTACAGAGAGTTCCAAGACAGCCAAAGCTACACAGAGAAACCGTCTCAAAACAATAACAACAACAAAAGAAACCAACAGGAAACTTAAAACAAAAACTAATGTACGAGCCAGGTAGTTAACTATAATCCTAGGTCTTGGGAAGTAGAGGTGGGAGAACCAGGAATTTAATGCTATCCTCAGCACCATCAGAAGCTAGTCATCATCTTGAGCTATGGGAGACTGTCTCAAACAACTAACAAAGCTGGACTGGGTACAGGCCTCATAATCCCAGCTATTCGAGTTGAGATAGGATTCTAAGTTCAAAGCCAGTCAGGGCTGCAGTGCAAATTTAGGGCCAGCATGGGCAATTTAGTAAGACGGTGTCTCAAAATAAAAAGGGCTGGGAATGTAGCTCATAGGCAAAGCACTTGCCTAGTACACACGAGGACCTAGGTTCAACTTCCAGCACCAAGAATAAATAAATACATAAATAAACTCATACATGAGGGAATAAATAGATGAATGGTATGGTATAGCAGTACCTTTCTTAAAAGTAATAATAGGAGCTGGAGATCCACATCGGGATGTGGGTGCTGGAAACTTAACTCAGGTCCCCAAAGAGCAGCAAGTACTCTTAACCTCTCTCTAGCCCGGTAGTTGGAATTTTTAGGACAAAGTCTAATATATAGCCAAGATAGCCTTGAACTTACTATTAAGTAGTAAGTAGCTAAGGATGACCTTGAACTCCTGATCCTCCTCCTGAACCTCCCAAATGCTAGGATTGTAGGAGTGCACTAGCCTGCCCCACTCAGTCACAGCAGTTAAGAGAGGCAACAGTACAATTGGCTGTGTAGCCCAGGATATCCCTGAGTTCGATACCCTTCTGCTTTTGCTTCCAAAGTACTGAAGATTTAAGATATAAAGATGCATACCCCCCAAAAAAAACCACATAAGTTATAAAGGAAAAAAATATTTTTACTACATTGTAACCTAGGCTTAGCCGTTCAAAACACTTGCTCTTCCAGAGGACGGAAGTTCCACCCCCAGCACCCCCATTCATAGTAGCTCACAACTGTAACTCCAGCTCTAGAGGAAATCTGGTCTCCTCAGGCATCTGTACTCACATGTGCATACCCACATACAAACACATGCAAGTATACATAATCAAAAATGGATTTTAAGCAGGGCAGTGGTGGCACACGCCTTTAATTCCAACACTTGAGAGGCAGAAGCAAGGCGGATCTCTGCAATGAGGCCAGCCTGGTCTACAGTGAGTTCCAGGACAACATGGGCTGTTGCACAAAGAAACCCTGTCTTGAAAAGCCAAAATAAATAAGTAAATAAATTTTAAAATATTTAAAAAATAATAAAATGGGTATAGTGCCTTTAACCCCAGCAGTCAGGAGGTAGACACAGTCGAATCTCTTTGAATTCGAGGCCAGCCTGATCTACACAGGGAGTTCTAGGACAGTCAAAGCTACAGAGTGAGACCCTATCTCAAAAAAGCCAATAAATAAAATAATAATAATAAAATATTTTTTAAAGCTATTGAGTAAAACAGTTCTGGGAAACAGGATAGTCACACAGCTTTCAAAAAGTATCACCCCAGATTACTTATTAATTATACAGGGGATAAGATACTTTTACAGTGGAGAAGTCTGGGAAATAATACCTTAATTGAGTGATCAAATTTATCTTTAATAATAAAGCAAGGCTGAGGACATGGCTCAGTCAATGAAGCGCCTGCCATGGAAACACAAAGACCCAAGCTCAAGCCTTAGAGCCCATGTAAGAAAGTCGGACAGGCTCCAGGTTCAGTGAGGAAACCCTGTCTCAAAAACTAAGGTGGAGCCGGGTAGTGGTGGCGCACTACTCAGGAGTATCCCAGAACTCAGGAGGCAGAGACAGGTGGATCTCTATGAGTTTGCGGCCGGCCTGCTTCAGGACAGCCAGAGCTGTTCACAGTGAAACCCTGTCTCAAAAAAAAACAAAAGAAAAAGAAAGAAAAAAAAAAAAAACTAAGGTGGAAACTGAGGAATATATCCAATATTGACCTCTGGACTTTACAGACATGTCACACATGTGCACAAGCAAGTGTACACAAGCAATTACAATATGAATGCACGTGTGCACACACACACAAATAAATATTGAACAAGAACAGAATAGTAGGCACACCTGAAATCCCCGAACTGGGGGAGGCTGAGGAGTTCAAGGTCAGTCTGACTAGTGAATTCCAGGACAGTCAATGCTACAAAGCAAGGCCATGTCACAAAAAGAAGTGGGAGGCAGGGGAGAAAGAGGAGAAAGAGAGAAGAGAAAGAGAAAGAAAAAACAGCAGCACCTAGACTACATGGGGAACTTGTTAAACCTCACAAGTCAATAAGCAAAAGGAGTTCCACTGACAGATACAGGCAGATGAAGGAACACACAGTTCACAGACGAGGAAAGCTCCTGTCCACAGACAGTTACCAACTGGACATACAGAAATTGCAGAGTGAAACAAGATCTCTCTAGTGCCAGGTTTCTTGCTAGCCCTGTAATGGCTCCCTCAATCAAAATATCTCTTTCCTTGTTCTCCATCTCTGTTAGGCCCTCTGAATGTGGGTGACAGTTGTACGGCTGGGGCAGACTGTGGGGCCACTAGCAGTGAGGCCAGGATTTATCCCTACTGCTTTTTATAGCTTTTTGGAACCCATTCTCTCTGGAGGGAAACCTTGCTCAGCCTAGATACAGTTAGATACAGTGGGGAGGGCCTTGGTCCTGCCTCAAAGCAATGTGCTAGACTTTATTGACTCTCTATGGGAAGGAAGCCTTACCCTCCCTGAGGATTGGATGGGGGTGAGTGGGATAAGGTGGGGGAAAGGTGGAGGAACAGGAGTAGAGGGAGTAGGAACTGAATTTGACATGTAAAATGAGAAAACATAGGGTTTGTTTTGTTTTGTTTTTTTTCGAGACAGGGTTTCTCTGTGGCTTTAGAGCCTGACCTGGAACTAGCTCTTGTAGACCAGGCTGGTCTCGAATTCACAGAAATCCGCTTGCCTCTGCCCCCCGAGTGCTGGGATTAAAGGCGTGTGCCACCACTGCCTGGCTGAAAAGATAGTTTTTTAAAAAAATAAATAATAAAGTAAAAAGAGATATCATCTCACACCCGTAAGATTGATCTATTTCTTCACATCTGGGCACGGGCCTATTGATACAATTGGGACAAGGCAGAGCCAAAGGGAGCATAACACATGGGTGCTTCCATTGGGTTTCTATGGCAACATCTAAAGTGCTATGTACATTGAGTATGCGATATTTGGTGATACTCTGGTGTGTGTGTGTGTGTGTGTGTGTGGTGTGTGTGATAGAGAGAGAGAGAGTACACCCATGTACATGTGTGCCACACTCAACCTTGGATGTCATTCCTACCACAGTTTGTTTGGCTGTTGTTTTGGTTTTGGTTTTTGATACAGGATCTCTCAGTAGGGTTGTCTTGGCTAGCAAACTCCCGGGATCCACATGGCTGGAATCGCAAACATGTGCCCCCATAGCCACCTTTTCAGAAGCAGGAACTCAGTGAACGTTTCTGTGGGGCAAGCATAGCAGCTAAGCTGTCCAACAATGAGCTCTTAGTTAGAATAACTATGTAGCACTGGCTGGCCTAGAATTCACTGTGTAGATAATGTTGGCTTCACATTCATGGTTATCCTCCTGCCTATGCCTCCCAAGCACCGAGATGTGAGTTATCATGTCAGGCTTT
>JAQHUG010000032.1:5172612-5194765 GCA_028555095.1 Dicrostonyx torquatus | reverse complement strand
GGCGGCAGAGACAGGTGTATCTCTGTGAGTTCAAGGCCAGTCTGGTCTATATAGAGGGCTTCAGGAAAGCCATGTAGTGAGACCCTGCCCCCCCCCCCCGAAAAGAAAAGCAAAAGCAAGAAAAATTAGGCAGGACACGGAGGCACACAATTTCAATTCTAGCATTCTGGAGGCAGTGGCAGGTGGATCTCTGTGAGTTCAAGGCCACTCTGGTCTATATAGAAAGTTCCAAGGATGCTAAGGATACATAGTGAGACTCTGTCTTGAAATGAAAGTTACTGATTGATTCATCTATTGTATTTCTGAGGATGGAACCCAAGACAGGGTCTTACATACTCTAGCTATGCGACTCTACTAAAATAGATCCCCTCCTGATGCCTATTTTGTTGTTTGTTCATTTGCCTGAGACAGGGAGCCAAGGTGGCCTCAAACTCATTATGTAGCTGAGGACCTTGAACTCCTGATTCTCCTGACTCCCAAATGCTCACGCTGCATGGGTCACTACACTTAGCCGCCAGCATATTAATTTTTTTTAAAAGAGGAATTTTTGAAGAGGAGAACTATATAAACAGTCTAAATCCCTTTCCATATACATCAGAGAAACAAGAACAGTGCCTCTAAAGCTCGTGTGGGGTGCCTGCTGCTTGTGGCAGCTGTGAGCCAGCTGCTGAGGGGCTGGCATTGGTTTCTCTGATGTAAGGACACATCATCTATCCTAAGCGTTTATTGTGCACAGAACACACTGTCTCCCTGGGATCTGTCCCAGCTGGAATCCAAAGCAGAGCAGAATGGATAATACACCTTTTGTTGCATTTCCTTAACTGCAAACTAGTAAAACTAAAGACAGAACCGCGATGAGATGGACAGTGTATGGCTATTTTACCATCCGCTTTCATAACTTATGCTGTTTCCAGGGTTGTGAAGGTCCCTTTCTTTACAGACACTCCCCTATCCTGGCAGCCCTCTCCCACTTCCCCAGAATCTGGCTCACGGAGAAATCGTGCCCTTTGTTGAATAGATACATGGTTGGAGGTATGATAAAGCACTGGGTGTCGAGCTGCTGACGTGTGTGTGTGTGTGTGTGTGTGTGTGTGTGTGTGTGTGTGTGTGTGTGTGGTATGTCTTTCCTGCATCAAAGATGACATTTGTTTAAACCTCACGATTTATTTTGTGGACTCCTCAGCAGCTGAAGCATACAGTGGAATGGCACTCATTTCAGTGAGTGGACTGAGCAGCGGCAAACTCAAAGATAAATCTGAAAGTTGGCAATGGCGGGTGGAGCGCAATTAGGAAGGAAAAGAAGCTGCCAATTTCCCCTGAAGTGAGGCGAACGGTTCAGGAAAGGATTGCTGGGCTCCAGGTCTGTGTCAGGGTTGGTAAAGCACTGAACAGGACCCAACACACCTCCTGTTAGAACGAGTTGGCATTCAATAAGAAGACCCCGGAGAGAAGCTTGCTGATGTGTACATTTCTGCAGCATAGCTTTGCAGGGGCAGGGCCCTTTTGCAAAAATTCTTTGGGAGGGAGGGAGGGAGGCATCAGATGAGTCAGTTCTGTACCCATGGGGCCACCTCCTGGGACACAGCTTGACTCATCCACAAATACTGACATTCCTTTTGAAGAAGTGGCCTGCAAATACTTTCCTGGAGGGAAAGCCGTAACCACATTGACTTAACAATTGCTTTAGCAAGCAAGTAGCAACAAAAGCAAGCCATCCATAGATGCTCCTCTTTAATATATAATCTGTAGATGTTCACTGATAAGGAACTGGCTGAATAAGGTATAGTACATGCATACATTGGAAAATAAGTTCTGTGTGGAATTTTTAAGGAAATATTAATAACTCAAGAAAGAAAAAAACAATATATATGTACATATAATATGATCCAATGTGCACAAAATTTCTTTCTTTTCTTCTGTTACTTGTTTTCTTTTGAAACAGGGCAGTACTGACTGGGCTGGAACTCTCCTATGTAGAGTAGAAGGGCTCCAAATTTATAGAGATCTCCCTGTCTCTGTGTCTGGCATTAAAAGTGTGTGTCACCATGCCCAGCTTTTTTTAATTTTCAAGAAAAAATATGGGGGCTGGATAGATGGCTCAGAGGTTAAAAGCACTGGCTGCCCTTACTAGAGGACCTGGGTTCAATTCCCAGCATTCACATGGTGGCTCACTCCTGTCTGTAACTCCAGTTCCAGGACTTCTGATTCCCTCACACAAACACACATGCAGGCAAAACATCAATGCACATAAAATAAAAAATGAAAAGAAGAATAGGGTCTTGCCATTGCAGACTAGGTTGGCCACCAACTCCTAATCATCTCTCCTCAGCCCCTCAAGAGCTGGAATTACAGGTGTATTTGATTACACCTGACTTGTATGTATAGAAATTGCTACAGAGAATTCTGCAGTAAAATACTAACAGTGGTTTCCTAGGAGGGAGGAAAACTAATTACTGGGATATGAAAGAAAGCACAATTTCCTCACCTGGGCATGGTGGAGCATGTCTATCATCCTGGACTCTGGAGGTTGAGGCAGGAGAATCACCATGAATGGGAGGCCAGCTGGAGCTAGCAAAACCATGTCTCAAGGAACAAAAACAGCTGGGCACGTTGGTGCATGCCTGTAATCCAAAAGAAAGCAACAGATAAAGCGACTTTATTCCACTGTATTTCTTTCTGTTACTATTCTCAGTCTGTACCTTCCCTGTTAGAGAATGTACTTAGGAGCCGCTGAGGAGATGGTGTGGTAGGCAAAAGTGCTTGCCACCAAGCCTGGTGATCTGAGCTTGATCCAAATATTCACGGTAGAGAGAACTGACTCCCAGAAGTTGTCCTCTGACCTCTGCACATGCATGCCTGCACACACACACACACACACACACACACACACACACTCACACACAAATATTATGTAACTAATTCTTTTAATGTTTAAAGATTTATTCATTTGTTTTATGTGTATAAGTCATCTCCTTGCAAGCATGTATATGCACCATGTGCTTGCCCAGCGCTGGCAGAGGTCCAAAGAGGGCATCAGACTCCCTGGAACTGGAGCTATGGAAGGTCATGGGCCACCATGTGGCTGCTGAGAAGTGAACCTGGTCTTCGGCAAGAGCAACAACGCTCTTGACCCGAAAGCCAACTCTTCAGGGTTCCAGAATTCTTAAAGTACAGGCACAGGAATAATTTGAGGTCCAGGAAGGCTTTCCTCTGTCACTCTCTTTTCTCAAAGCTTGATCCGATTTCTTGTTTGTTTGTTTTCTTGTTTTGTCTTTTTGGTTTTTGTGTTTTAGAACAGGGTTTCTCTGTGTAGCACTAGCTGTCCTGGAACTTACTTTGTAGACCAGGCTGGCCTCGAACTCATAGAGATCCGCTTGCCTCTGCCTCCCGAGTGCTGAGATTAAAGGCATAGGCCACTACCGTCCAGCTGAGGGTTATTCTTTAATCTCAATTGAGGAAGTCACTTTTTTCTAAGGAAACAGATTGGAGTGTTGGAGTGTTGGAATGTGCTTTATTCTGTAATGCCTAAAGTTCTATATCCTACATGGCAATCTCCTGCTCCACTGATTCTCAGACTGGACTGATGGTACTTGAGTACCCACAAAGCAGTATTTTACTCCTCTTAAGGATAGTCCGTACCAGACTAGAAGTGACCTTTTGCCGAGCCCATTCAGCCTGGGAACCCCAAGCCTGATTTCCCAAGCAGGGAAAAGGTTTTCAGTATCTGTGTGGAAAAGGGAATTGGGGTGGCTCCAGGGATGGCTGAACGCCAGATGTGGGAGCAGGGCAGCCTGCATCCCTAGACCTCTGTGAGGAATCTTCTGCGCCTGCTCATAACTGCCAGCTCCTTGGTATATGCTAGGAAGAAAATGGTTTGCGTTTCCATTAGGGAGGATCGCCAAAGTTGCCCTACTTCTTGCCCCAACGAAAGATTCTGAGTGCCAGTGGAGTCCAGAGACCTAGGACTAAGTGCAGAAGCCAACAGTAACCTGGAATGAACCCTGGCGAGCCACCTGC
Source organism: Dicrostonyx torquatus (assembly GCA_028555095.1). Lineage (NCBI taxonomy): Eukaryota > Metazoa > Chordata > Mammalia > Rodentia > Cricetidae > Dicrostonyx > Dicrostonyx torquatus. The sequence goes on along the minus strand of JAQHUG010000032.1, from coordinate 5,190,748 downwards.
CTTCTCTTGGCCTTCCTTTCTCTGCTAGATAAGGGGATGAGGTTCCATGATCTCCCCGAATGATCGCCTAATCTCTGGGAACCGGAGAGAACAAGTCCGACGCCACACTCTGAGGTCGGAGTCAGCTAGATTTCCGCTGGAGGGTACACAGGGAGAGGTGGTTTAGGGAGACGACTAAAAGTCCTTTATGCTTTATTTCGCACCTTAATCCTGCCTGTTCTGATGATTCTAAGAGAAACCTAGAGGCCCTTTGTAGGCCGGCATCCCTTCTGTAACCTTAATGACATTCTTCTCTTTTCTCCCACAAGCGCCACAAGTTTTCGGGACAGTAATAACTCAGAGTAGAGATGGGGTAGGGGCGTCATACCCCTTGGAAGAAGATTGTATAGGGACACTCTTACAAGGCCACTGGACATAGATAAAAATATTTGCTTACACCTAATTCACGCTTCATCTGGATCTCAGCTTGATCTTAAAAGGCTGAAGTGGGTTTGTGGATGAGAAAAAAACTAAAGAGAGAAGAAGTAGAGTACACTCGGAGGACCTGATTCCTCCCCCCAGCTCACATTCCTCCGCCCCGGTCCCGCTGCAGCAGCCTCCACTGCCAAGGGGGCCCTAGACTCCAGCTCCGAACTATTCCAACCATCCTGAACAGGGTGGGGCGCCCCTCCCGGGTTAGTCTCCCCTTCTGCTCCGGTTCCTCCCTTTCTGGGGTGGGGCCAGCCAATGGCCGATGAGACTCCGGGTTTGGCCTGGGAGCCGGGCAGCTCGCGGATTCCCCGCCCCACAGTTCTGGCCAGCATCCCGGTGCGCACGGACGTGGCTCGAGTTTCCTCTGCTCTAGGCTCCTGCCCGCTTTCGCCTCTCTCGCTCCTCCTTCTCTCCCGGTCTCCCGCTCCGGCTCCAGCCGGCCGGCCCCGCACGGCTTCGGGAAGCCATGGAGGATGTCACGCTCCATATCGTCGAGCGGCCGTATTCCGGTTATCCCGACGCCTCCTCAGAGGGCCCGGAGGCCACCCCAGTGGAGGCACCGGCCACTGAGGAGCCGTCAGGGACCGGCTCTGACGAGCTGATCAAGTCGGACCAGGTAAACGGTGTACTAGTGCTGAGCCTTCTGGATAAAATCATCGGCGCCGTTGACCAGATCCAGCTGACCCAAGCCCAGCTGGAGGAGCGACAGGCGGAGATGGAGGGTGCTGTGCAGAGCATCCAGGGCGAGCTCAGTAAGCTGGGCAAGGCGCACGCCACCACGAGCAACACCGTGAGCAAGTTGCTGGAGAAGGTGCGCAAGGTCAGCGTCAACGTGAAGACGGTGCGCGGCAGCCTGGAGCGCCAGGCCGGCCAGATAAAGAAGCTGGAGGTCAACGAGGCGGAGCTGCTGCGGCGCCGCAACTTTAAAGTCATGATCTACCAGGTGAGCCCGCGGGCAGTGTTGGGGGGCGGGGGTATCCCGCTTGTGGCCCGGATCCTGAGATCTGGGTGGGGAGCTGGGGTTCGTCTCTCTGCCAACCTGGACCCGTGGGAGCAGTCAGGAGCTCCTCCCTCCTTCCTGCAAACTCAGCTGGAGGGTGTTACAGGGAGTGGCGGACTCTTGGGGAGCTCAGAGGGGCTCATTCCGAGCCTCCCCGGGGCCCAGGCTCCTCCCTGCGGTCTGTAACTCCTAGCGGAAAAAGTTAACGGGTTGGACTTGGGAGCTCTGAATGCTTCCAGTTTGTCTCTGTCAAATGTCTTCCCACTTGGAGGAAGTTTTGTGCGGGAAATACCCGAGGTCCTTGGTGGTCTTTTAGGAACCCTCTGTAAGCGGACATTGACTGTGGGGCCCGGGGCTTGGGGCCTCCGGTGCTGCGGGCCCGATATAGCGGGTGATTCAGGGCTCAGGCACGCAACGGCGGGGGCGCCATGCAAGGGACACGACCGTCAGCCCCCTTCACCCTACCTCGCGCCCCCGCACCAGCCTCGGCTGCCCACGCGCGTCCCCTTGCTGCGATCTGTCCCTGGCCTCCAGGCACTTTCAGGTCCTTGGGGGACACTCTGTCTCGCGGTGCTCCGGCGTCCTTAGCTTCTACTGGGAGCAGGTGGGGCGGGTAGGGGTGGGCGTTAGGAGAGCAAATGGGGCTGGTGGAGGTGGCGGTCTGGGCTTGGTGAATCACCTTCCCTCCCCCGCATAACTGTGGGGGCGGTGTCCCCAGCGGTGAAGGGTCTAGCGGGTGGAGGCTGGCACACTCAGGCTCCACCCTTTGCTTTCTTTGCACCTTTCTGGGTTCCTCCTGCCTGGATACAAATTTTGATTTTGTATCCTAACCTCTAAACCTGCTGGGAGTCTCAGTATTGATTTGCCCCTACACGCCCCATTACCTGACCCCACTAATAGTAAGTGGTACTCTTTCCCTGGAGGGAAATGTGCTGGACTCTGCCTCCTCCTGGCTGGGCTTAGTTGATGCTTCCACTCCTAAACTGAGGGCGTAGGGGTTAGTGTATGTTCCTGAGAGCAATGGAAGGAAATGGAAGACTAATTTTCCCACATGCCCCACCGTCAAGAACCTGTATCTGGAAGCTGTGGTCGCTAACAGCTCTGAGCCTTGTTTGATTTACGGTGCTTCAGAGTAATCACCGTGGTGTGAGATGAGTTTTTTTTTGTTTGTTTGTTTGTTTGTTTTTTCGAGACAGGGTTTCTCTGTGGCTTTGGAGCCTGCGTTGGAACTAACTCTTGTAGAATAGGCTGGTCTCGAACTCACAAAGATCTGCCTGCCTCTGCCTCCCGAGTGCTGGGATTAAAGGCGTACACCACCACCGTCCAGTTTGAGATGAGGTTCTTAACTTGGTTTCCCTAAGGCAGGGGGATCAAGAGCTATACAGGTGGGAACAGTGTCTGCAGAAGAACTAAGCAGATCTAGATTTTGGTGGTAGGATAGAGGCAGAAACGGGACCGCTCCCTGCTCCTGCCTCTATGTACTGCTGAGGGACTCTTCCAGTGGGGCCTGTAAAAAGTTTTGCCTTGCTTGCAGATGCATACCCACGGCCCCATCATTACAGAGGCTAAGGCAGCCTGGGACGTATAACACAACCCTGTCTTCAAACAAAAACGTTTTGCTTCGCCCATTTACAGCACCCACTTGGTAAGAGAAAGTGTTCACCTAGAGCTGTTCCCAAACAATCTAACTGCTTAGTGGCAGGAGGTTTGGGACTGCACGACCCAACCACGGGTTGTTTTTAGAACCTCTGTGACCCTTGCAGGTGACATGTGGGGAAAGAGAACAGGACCTGAGATCGTAGCTAGCTTTCTTCTTCAGAACTTGTGCTTATCACAAAGATTGTGCAGCTTGGGGGACATTCTCAGCCTGGAGGTAAACCTTCCTGTGTTGAGGGGGGAATTCTGAGAGAAAGGGCGGGGATTAGGTGGATGGGAACTTCTCTGCTAAAGTCAGCATCCTCTCTGCTCCGTTCCTTCCACCTCCAGCATTTGGCAGTCATCACTATTTGAATAGTGGCCTGCGGGACACTCACTAGATGGCTTTGGCTACATGTGAACCAAGCCAGAGAGCTGAGGTGGGGTGGCTAGAGGCCCGGAAAGATGGCTAAGTCATAAACAGTACTGGCTGCTGTTGCAGAGAACCAGTCCTTGGTTCCCCACACCCAAATGATGGCTAACAACAATCTAACTCCAGCTCCAGCGGTGTGATAACCTCTTCTGCCTCAGCAGGGACACTGCACATGTGTGGTGCATGCAGGCACCCCATAATACACACATACAGGACCCACACACACACCCAGAATCTGAAAAGAAAGAGTTGCTTCAGTTAAGCCATTAACCCACAGGGGAAAGAATTAACAAAGAACTAAAATGGTCCCTAACTCTAGGACAAGCTCATAGGAAAGGACTAACTTCCAGTGCATGGGGCAGGGCTCAGACTAGCAGAACTTCCATGAGCTGATCCACAGATGTGCCAGGTGCAGGTGAAAGGGTGGGGGACTGGAGCAAAGCTGCTTGCTCTCCTCCTGGGTCTGTAGAGGTCTGCAGTCTGAGAAAAGAATGGGGTAAAAATAGCCATGTGTCTTGGCAGGCCTAATAGGGAAGACTGGGGGCGGCAAGCATTTATGGGAAACTCAGGATAAGGAGATGGCCAGGCAGAGAGAGCAAGAGAGAGAGCGGGGGGGGGGGTGGGTGCGTGGAACCTGACTGGAAAGGGACTCTCAGACAGTGTGAGGGGTTTTGTTTGTTTGTTTGTTTTTTGGTTTTTCGAGACAGGATTTCTCTGTAGCTTTGGAGCCTGTCCTGGAACTAGCTCTTGTAGACCAGGCTGGCCTCGAACTCACGGAGATCTGCCTGCCTCTGCCTCCCGAGTGCTAAGACATGTGCCACCACTGCCCGGCTTCAATGTGAGTTTTTTTTTTTTTTTTTAGAGGGAAGAGGAAATGAGATTCTACCTTCCCTGCTTTAGGTGTGGGCAGTCATGATGTGGCAAAGGGGACACCGTAGAAGAAGGTACCCAAGGGTCTGGAAATCCCAGTAGTGGGATCAGGTTGGGGGATTCCTTGTGTGGCTATAAACAAAAGCTAGCAGTTTGGCATCTCATTCTGAGCTGTAGAGCGGCACTTAGCTAGGGAACAGTGAATTCTACAGGGAGAAGTGAGTTCTTCTCGTGGTGGTACTGAGGGCTTCTGGGAAGTCTGGGTTACATTGTGTGGATGGAAGCAGTTGCTCTAAAATTCCATGCAACTCCGGAGAGTTGAAATCCACACAGCAGCCGCCTGTACAAGTGATGATTCGGATGCTTTCAGAGCTATATTAGAACCTAGAAGGGGGATAAAGTAGAAAAAAATGCTTTCTGGAAGTTGTAATTTTTCCAGTCTCAAGCATGCTAGGCAAGTGATTTACCATTGCCTCATTCCCCAAACCATGGACTAGTTTGGATGAGGCAAAGTTGGTCCCCATTAGATCTACTCCAAGGGCTTGGGGATAGGACCCAGAAGTGTTGAAGAGCTTAGGTTACTTACCGGCATTCCAGGGGAGGACAGTATGGTTGGAATGAAAGTTTGCTGGCTTCTTCTCCTCAAATCTTCACCCAGCCTTTAATTCCTTCCTTCTTGTCCTCCAAGTGAATCACAGACACCTTTCTCTGGAAGAACCTTAAACTTTAATCTAAAAATACTCGAAGCCTGTTGCCCTGGTCCCTTTCCTCCCGTGAAGTCTCATCACTGTGGAGTGTGTCCCACATCACTCTTACTAACAGATGACTCTAGGCGGTCTCTCTTGGTCATGGAATCCAAAGCAGACAGGGTGCTTTTAGGGGGCATTCCCAGGACTGAAGGCAAGCTTACCACCTGCCCACTGATGGTCAAAACTGATGGTTGTAAAAGCTAAAGTTAAAAAGGTGAGACAAGCTGGAGTCATGGCTCTGAGGTTAAGAACACTGACTGCTTTTCCTCAGGATCTGGGTTCAATTCCCAGCACGCACATGACTGCTCACAGCTGTCTGGACTCTAGTTCCAGGGGCCCCGGCACCCTGACAGAGATGTACCTGCAAGCAAAACACTAAAGTTTATTAAATAAGAATAAATAAGATTTTTTAAAAAGGTGAGACAAGGGCATAAAGCAAGCACTGGCAGCAAGAGGGGACAGAGCATTATGGTAAGCACCAACCTCAGAGATGAGGGGCGCTTGTGCAGTGTCACTATTTCACCAGTCTGCCCTTCAGGCCCTCTGAGCTAGAAGATAACCAGCTTCATCCTCTCCATGGTGTGTCTTAGGAAGCTGGGGCCCAGACTGCCTACTGTCACTTAAGGGGTGAGGGATGAAAACCGGCCAGCTGACTGTGACCCCCAGCTCTCTGGAGGTCATGGAAGCAGGATTGTGAGCTAGAGGTCAGCCTGTGCTACTTAGGGAGACCCTCTCAAAACAATCTCCAACACCCCAAACATGCAAACAACAGGGAATAGGAATTTAGCTTTGTTGGTAGAATGCTTGCTTAGCATGCCTTAAAGCCCTGGGTTCCCTCTCTAGTACCACATAAATTGACTGGGTGTGCATGCATGAATTTCAGTACTCAGGGAGTAGAGGCGTGGGGTAGGGGTGGCGATTAGAAGTTAAAGGTCACTCAGCTACCTCGCCTGGTTGAGGCCAACCTGAGCTACTTGAGATACTGACTCAACAGCAAGCAAAGTTGGCAAGAACCTGGGTGTGTTGCTCCTCACCTGGGTGCTCTGTGATACGCGTGCATACATGTGTATGTGTGCAGACACATATACTGTGTTGACTACAAGTGGCCAGCAGTGGGACATTGATGGCCATTAGCTGCTCAAGCTCCTGGGTGCTGAAGCAAAAGTAAGAATGGTTGGGCTGGAGAGATGGCTCAGGGGTTAAAAACCCTGGCTGCTTTTCCAGAAGTCCTGAGTTCAATCTATAATGAGATCTGGTGCCCTCTTCTGGCATGCAGGCATACATGTAACACCGTATACATACATAATAAATAACCACAATTTTAAAAGAAAAGAAAAGAAAAATGGTTGCCCAGTCCCATGTCAGTGGGAGGGGATGGTGCCCAGTCCAGTGTCAGGATTAAATTCCGGGTCAGTCATGGGTATCCCTCACTTAGGCTCCCTTTCTAGGGGAGAGCCATTTTCCACCTCCCATCTCCCCGCTACTTTTACCTCCTTCCCATACTCGGCAGGTTGGGACCTGTGCTGCTTTGGGGTTTTATGAATACATGCCTTACTGAACAGTGCTATTGTCCAAGTCTGCTGTTCCCTCTAATTGTCCCTCTCCTGAGTTCTCACCCAAAGCAAGAGTGTGGGCTCAGCTCTTGAGGGGGTCAGAAGCCACCCCGGGAACCCCATAGGCCTGAAGACGGGTTCTCCATGTGTTATAGTGTCTGACATTCTAAACCCTGGATAGCGAGGGAGGCAGGAGGTAGAAACATGGCCAAAGGGAAGTAGCCAGAGTGTCCCTCTTCTGTGCATGTCCCTTTTGTTATCCGTGGTAACACCCATACACGCCACCCTGCCTCACAGAATAAAAAGAAGGAAGGGAGTGTGTGTCTCTTCTGCTCATTGGAGCCTCCCTGTTAGAATTTACCATTGAAACATTCCGTCTCCATTCCTTGGCAGCCTCTTTTCTACTTCTCTCAAGCCCCTCGACAGCTACAGTTATCCCCTGCATGACAGTGGCATCCCAAGGGTAGAAGGTGGGGAGTCCAAGGAAAGGACCGAGGAACATTCTAGAGGACAGGAGGGAGGTGGAAGGGGTTCAGTTGAAACTGTGTTTATTAATTCATGGGCTTGGATTCATCCCACCCCTTCTAGCCCCAGGGCCCTCCCAGAGAAGCATTTCAAATATGGTTTCTGCCCACCCTAATCCATTCCGGAGCCTCTCCCTCTTCAATCAGATCCAGCTCTGTGTGCCACAGAGACCTCTTCCTGTCAACTTTCCCGCACCCATCCAGAGTGCATTTAAACCCCTTTTCCTCATCTTAGCCCAAGAAGAAGCCGAATGCACCCTTTGGCCCGGCCACGCCCAAGATCGTGCCTCTTGACCTTCTGCCTGAGACCGAGCCCTTTCACCTGAAGCCTGAAACAGTACCTGGGCACCCAGCCTTTGAGCAGATGCCCAGCCCACTGCCCAATTACCCAGAGCCTGGGCCCCGACCCACCCCAGAGGAGCCAACAGCTGGTGGGAGCATGTAGGATCTCCTGGGACCCTGGGGCCAGTGGGCACAGAGCGTCTCTCCTGGCTACCCTCAGCTCATCTCTTGATGGAAGTCAGTGACTTGATGGCCTGTTCTTTCAAAGCTGTTGTCCATTATGGGCTGGCAACAGGTGTTAGAAAAATGCTTGCGTTGTGCAGTGTGTGCAGAGGGGGTGGGAGGTAAACAGGAGGATCCTCTCCTTCTTGGAGGTGATATTTTGTTCTCCAGTGCTGGGGATGGACCCCCGCGCCTCATGCATGCTAAGCAAATGCTTAACCACAGAACTGTATCCCTTGATGTCTTTTTGAATTGTAGCTCTGCCAGCAGCAGACTTGAGCTGCACCCAAAGGCTGCCTTGCATGAAGCTGCATGAAACTGGGCGTGTCTTCTGATTCTCTCCACCCCACCCCAGGGACAGGCCAGTTTGGCTTAAAGCCTCTTTGAAGGGGGGCCTTCATGAGGCCCAGGCCTGGGAGCCCTCTTCACCCACTCCCTGTAGCTGAGGAAAACATTTACACTTACTTTTTTTTCATTTTCTTTTAGAAAATGTTTTGCAAAGGGATCCCTTATGTTTGCCAGATCCTGCCTTGGGTGGGGCACCCAAAAGTTGCCAGCTCAGAGAAGCCCAAAGGGAAGACCTTTTAGCTGGTTCCAGTGCACAAGGCTTCTCAACTCCTTGTTTATCTCTTTCTCCATAATCATCCCCCTAAGGAACACTGGTAGATTTTTCCCATCTACCTCCCTTATGATAATTGAATACTATAGATATGATATGTGATTGTTTATATATGGATATTATTTGGAGTGCCACAAAACCATTCTAATACCCAAGGCCCTGCCGCCTTCTGAGAGTTGGTTTTCATCCTCTTGGGAACAACGCCATCACTGCTAAGAAAGGGTGCTATAGTAGAAGAAAGCCCCTCCTGCCTTTGATGTCTGATCTCCTTGTCCTGGTAACCCAAAGCAGAGGTCCTGGCCTTTTAGAACTTTCTCTTCATTTCTCCTTCATAAAGAATCTTCTGGGAGGGGAACAGAGAAAAATGTAGAACTCAATAAAAATCAATAACTATATATCTATATATAAGAAAGAAAAAGAAAAGAAAGGAAAAAAAATCTTCTGCCCCACAATGCAGCCTCTTCTAATATGCTTTCTCAGCAGATCTGGGGTCTTAGAACCATCTCCACTATCTTTCTCGGCCCAGCTGTAGACAGAACTGGTTAACACTAAATCAAGAGAGGCTCCTATGCATAGCTGGGTCGTATCTGCCCCTTCTGAAATGCCAAGGCCATAGTGATGCTCAATTAGATTATAATCAGAAAATGATTTTTTTCTGCAACAGGGCTGGGAGGTGAAGTGTAGAAGGTGGGCACCTCCCTGGGAGGTCTCTCTACATCCATCCTGAACTGGTGCCTTCCTGGCTTGGGGAGCTGTGTGTGTTTGGCAGGGGCTGGGGAAGCTGTGCATGCTTTTGTTTGGACCTGGTCATTAAAGGTAACTCTGGAATCCAAGCCTGTTGGGAGTGGTGGTTTTGTTTAATAAAAACGGGAAAACGGAACAGGCAGACCCCTCCCTTCTTGCTCTCCACGAGGCCCCTCCATGGCCCTAATCACTCTGCCAGGGCACTAGGGTTGAGACAAAGGTACCTGGCCCGGGTGCCCAGAGTAAGGGGAGGTGCTTTTGGATTGTGTTGGTGGCTGTTGTAGCAACAGGCAGACTGGGTGGGCCCAAGGCAGCGCTCCAAGGCTGTGAGTCATGAGGGAAGCCTGGCTTGGAAATGGGGGTGGAAAAGAGAAATCCATTAATGGAGGGGAAAAGCTAATCGTGATGTTCAGAACCAGCCTACAGGACATTGTACAGGGACTCAGGCCAAGTTATTTTTCTTAACCCACCCCCAACCTTCCACCCAGATGATGTCTCCAGGAAGAGCCACAAGTCCAGGGAAGCCCACCACAAAGGGGGTTTCATTTCCCAGAAAAGTTTAGGCGTAGCTTTTTCCTCTCTGGGATTGCTCCCCAACACTGCAGCAATGGTTCTGAGCTCAGCTGGCGAAGACCTTTGTCTAGAAAGCTAAAGGTCAGGGAGACCGGTTAGTTCTGCCTTTGGGGGTTGGGGTGGGAGAGTTAGGAGTGTAGGAGTTGGGACTGTTTCCCGACTATTCCTTGTTCCGTCCACATTGCTGAGGGGTGTGGAGGTGCTCTTTTCTACTCTTTGGTAAGAGATATGGTGGGTCTGGGAGATGAGAGATAGACAAAAATTTTAATTTTTTAAACAAAGGTAGAAAAAATATTAAAACAGAATATCACTGTGTAGTTCTGACTGGCCTGGTTTACTTTGTAGACCAGGCTGGCCTCTAGTTCATAGAGAACAACCTGCCTCTATCTCTTGACTATCACAAAAGGTAACTCTGGAATCCAAGCCTGGGATAAAAGACCTGCACCACCAAGCCTGGCCCAAGAAGTGATTTTCTTTCTTTCTTTGGTTTTTGAGATAGGGATTTTCTGTGTAGCGTGACTGTCTCAAAACTTGCTCTGTAGTAGACCAGGCTGGCCTCCAATTCACAAAGATCCACATGCCTCTGTCTCTGGAGTGCTACCACAGCCTAGATTTTTATATATATATATATATCCTGGAACTACAGGCAAATCTGGGTTGAGATGCATGGAAGAGGTGGCAGGATGTTTAATCCTAGGAAATCCTAAAATGATGTGTAAACCCTGAAGATGTCAATCTCTAGGTGCAGGCGGGATGCCTTCAAGAGACTCAAAGTCAGAAGGAATGCTAGGAGAGGCTGGGACCTTCCTACAATCACTACAAGAAAACCATTCTTTCAATGCCTCGGTGAATAAGAGGCACATACCCTAGAAGTCCAGTGATAGTGCTAAGCCCCGTTTATGGCTGGTGGAGACTACAAATCCCAGAATGCTTTGTGTTCAGACTACCTTGCTTGCTGGGAGGTGTAGTAAAGTAATAGATAGCTTGAGGTGGCTTGGTGCCCAGTAGAGCTGGTGCTCAGTTGGGAGACGAGGTGGAGACGGCATTCTCTCTTTGTTCCTGTTAATGTTATTGACAAGGAGGGAAGGAAGTTGGGAGGAGGTGTTCCTAGTTTCTAATGTAAACCAGGAAACCCAAGGGGATATGAATGGGAGAGACTAGGAAAGGGATTGGGTGTGGGGAAGGGATTTCTGTAACAGGTGGCATAAAGATTTCATGTAGCCTATGACTAGGTGTGTCTCTGTGTATTCCTTTTTTTTAATTTTCTTTTTCTTTTTGTGAGTATCTTTCTATGAGAAGAGCCAATTTATGTTGCCTCATTTTCTCAGGGGATGGGGTTATTGTATAATTCTGGAAAATGACCTTGAGAAAACATTTTAGAAAAAAATGCACCCTTCCCTTCACTCCGTGAACTTAAATACCTAAAACGAGTTTGGGCCTCTATAGGCACCCCCATTTAGGATCCAGGCCAGACCCTTTTCTGTTCCGTGCTCACCGACGTCTATACTTTGGTGGTGGTGGTGTGTGCTGGGGGACCCTAAAATGAAGGAATGTCAATCCCAAGTCAAGGTATTGAAAAACCACAGAATCGAAAATAGGACTGGTGTTAGGGCCTCTGAGCCGAAGAGGAGAGCTAAGGCTAACTTTGAGATCCGGGATTGTAGGCAGTCACTTTCCCCACTCCTGGCTCTTTAAGCTCTGGCCATACCAGACAAAAAAACAAAGCAAAGCAAGACTAGAAAAGTAGTCCTCCCCTCTATTCCAGGACAGGGAACGCAGAACCAGAAGAAATGTCCAGGCCGGAGAGAAAACAGTTTCTTGGCGGTCGACCAGCACCTTCCCTTTCGTCCATTAACTTACATGCGGGGATTCCCCTCCCCCCCCAAGACTGGATCAAATCCTAAGAACACACTTTCTTTACTTTATCTTAAAGCTACCCTACGTGGGGACCACCTGGGATCGGCTCTGAGCTCACCCCTAGCACATTCCAACCTAAACTCCCAAACCGACTTTTTGCCTCGTTTCGGGCAGCGAGTAAATCTGGGCACTAGAGGGCGCTCTGCTATTGACAAAGTCAAGCTGTACCTTCCAAAGGCACAATGGCTTACACCAATCACAGAGGTAGCGGTAGCCATAAGTGAGCAAGTGTTTCAGGGTCCCTGGCAATATTTAGCCCAAGTGCGGTCATAATGTCTGACCCGAAGTTCTGCTCTCTCCTCCTGTCTATATAGCGACCATCCAACGCACAGGTTGTGACCAGTCCTGTACCGGGCACTGGGGTGTTAAAAGTGAACAACTTTGGTGGATTTCACCCTCGCAATATAGGTCCCATGCTCTCCCCAGAATCGCCACTACCCCACACGGTTTCGCCCGAGGTCTCCTCCCTCAGCCCTCGCTCTGCCCGCTCCCGAGGGCTCTGTTCTCCTCTTAGGATGAAGTCTTATCTCGGCTCTGTTCTCCTCTTTAGGATGAAGTCAAGCTGCCCGCCAAACTGAGCGTGAGCAAGTCGCTGAAAGAGTCGGAGGCGCTGCCCGAGAAGGAAGGTGACGAGCTGGGCGAGGGCGAGCGGCCCGAGGAGGATGCCGCGATCGAGCTGTCGTCCGACGAGGCGGTGGAAGTGGAAGAGGTGATCGAGGAGTCCCGCGCCGAGCGCATTAAGCGCAGTGGCCTGCGGCGCGTGGACGACTTCAAGAAGGCCTTCTCCAAGGAGAAGATGGAGAAGACCAAGGTGCGCACGCGCGAGAACCTGGAGAAGACGCGCCTGAAGACGAAGGAGAACCTGGAGAAGACGCGCCTGAAGACGAAGGAGAACCTGGAGAAGACGCGGCACACGCTGGAGAAGCGCATGAACAAGCTGGGCACGCGCCTGGTCCCCGTCGAACGACGCGAGAAGCTGAAGACATCGCGCGACAAGCTGCGCAAATCCTTCACGCCCGACCACGTGGTGTACGCGCGCTCGAAGACCGCTGTCTACAAGGTGCCACCCTTCACCTTCCACGTCAAGAAGATCCGCGAGGGCGAGGTGGAGGTGCTGAAGGCCACCGAGATGGTGGAGGTGGGTCCTGATGACGACGAGGTTGGCGAGGAGCGCGGCGAGGCCACTGACCTGCTGCGCGGGAGCAGCCCCGATGTGCACACGCTGCTGGAGATCACCGAAGAGTCAGACGCCGTCCTGGTGGACAAGAGCGACAGCGACTGAGCAGGACTCGCGGGGCTCTGCCCTGGAGGCCAGCGCCTGACCCTGCCTCTTGCCTCTCCCCATCCCCCACCCCTGCCCACCTCCTTTCTCTTTTCGAACTTTCTATTTAGCATTCTCCTCAGCCCCAGTCTGGTTGAGCTTTTTCTAAGCTGAATACACATCCCCCGGAACAGCACCCCTTCAGAGCACAAGCCTTAGGCTGAGGGGAGGTGGTCTCCCACCATGGACACAATTTGGACACAGTCTGGATAGGAAGGAGCAAGAATGGCCCATACCCTGCTTGTCTAGGATGCTTCTGAGCTCTCTAGTTGGTCCCGTTGGGGATCTGCCTTCCACTCTCCTCTCCAACACAGCTTCATACTCAGTACTCAGCGGCCTCATTCCTGCTTCCTGAGCTGTTTTTCCTTATCCTCACCCCAGGAGACTCGAGCGCCAAAATTTCTGAAAGAGGAAAGAGTGAATCCTAAAGATAACCCTTGTAGGCGCAGCCTTTTAATACCAGCTTGCTATCCCTGGGAGGCTGAGGCGGGAGAATTGAAAATACAAGGCCCATCTGGGCTATAGAGTGAGTTCAAAGCCAGCCCGAGTAACTCAGTGAGAACCTGTTTCAAAATAAGAAGAGATGGCTGGGGTTTATCAGCGATAAGGTCCATGCTCAGAAGGTGGTGGGGGGCAATCAAAGTACCATGAAGAAAGGATATGTGTAGGGAGACCTTTGCTCCCGTGGGAGGTAGCCCACCGGAAGACCAGGGGGTCTTTAGGGGAACCTAAGGCAATAAGGTGGGGTGGAGGCAGTGTGCTTTGACCCTGGATAAAGGTTCCACCAAAATAAGTAGGAGGAGTCAAGCAAAGCCCAGGAAAGGACAGAAGGTGAGTGTGTGTAGGTGGGGGCACATTTACAAGTCTACAAAATCTTCACACGATTGCACCCAGGAGCTTTGGGAAGAAAGGGGAAAATAGAGAAAGTTGAAATGGAATAAGAAAGAAATGCCCTCATTAGCAATACAGAGAAACTAAAGCAAGAATCCCATTCTGGTAGGGTCTCCGGATTTCAGGAACAGGAGGGCAGTCAGTCCTAGAAAGTGTGCTCCAAAGAGAGAGAAATAAGCGGGACTGGATCCTCTGTTCCAGGGTCTGGGAATTGCCTTCTGGGAAGCCTAGTTTTCCAAGCCCAGAAAATTAGGATTCCAGCAGGGGGCAGCAGCAAGCTGTGGAGAACTGGCGGTTCGGGGGTGGGGCGGGGGAGGGCGGGATAGGAGGGAGAGAGCAAAGTGCTCTAAGGGCCGGGCCTTCAGCAGAGGGGAACTGGGGCAGTTGCGCTTGCTGACTTGCCCACCCCAGCTCCCACCCAGCAGCTTCTAGCGTGGGTCTTTCCCTAGTGCAAAGCTGCAGAACTTGCCAAGACCTCCCGACGTTCCTTGCCTTTGAGGGCATCTTACCTGAAAGCTGCGGAAGGGGGTGGTGCTTCTTGTTGGAGGCTTCCTTTCTCTAGTCATGGACCAGGTTTTCTGAGGACACTGGTTCTCCCTTTCACTCCCCATTAATGGTTAGTCAGGAGTAAAGACAACACCTCCCCCAAATCATGGCTAGAAGCTGCTTCCCCCCCCCCCACTTATCTTCCCTGCTTTGCTTTTTTAAAATTGCAGCTAATTGATATTTGGGGTGTGTATGTGTTGCGGGGTGGGGGATGGAAACCACAAACCTTTTATACAATATGAAGCTTTGCTTTTTTTTTTTTAATTTTCCTTTTTTTCTTGATTCCCTTCCCTCCTCCGAGCGATTGAAGACGGCTAAGCTGAGGAGGACAGGGAATGTAGGATGAGGTCCCTTGGGGCTGGTGGGCTGAAGGGGCCTAAGTTGTGGGCAGATGCAGTTTCCTGTGGGCTCTAGGGGAGCCCCTCGTGTTGCTGTGTTCTGGTGAGCAGCCGGACCAATAAACCTGCTTTTATAAAAGGATTTGTGTGGGATTATATTGTCCAAAACAGTTACTGAGGGTGTTGAGGAGCTAAGGGAAGGAAGCCAGGAGTGAAAAGAGGGAAAGAAGAGGGAAAAAGGGAGGGAGGGGGAGGTGGGAGGGGGAGAGGGGTGGATGGAGGGAGCATTTTGGAATATATTTGCCTGACTTCCTAGAGTGTGCTGGGGTGGCAAAGGTAAACAACAATAGCCAATGTATTGAGCATTCTCTGGGACTGTTAGCGGTTTTGTTTTTGTTTTTGTTTTTGTTTTTTTGTTTTGTTTTGTTTTTGCCATGTGATTGTTGTAATTAGAGGAGAGGTGTGTGTTGTGTTCCCCAGCCGCCAGCCACTGGCCCGCTCAGCCACTGGCCGCCTGCACCCAAAATAACCACATGAGAACGGCATTCATTCAAACTCTGCCTGGCCCATTATCTCTAGCCTCTTCTTGGCTAGCTCTCATCTCATAAACTAACCCATTATAAAAGTCTGTAAGTCACCACGTGGTGACTTACCGGAAAGGTCTAACCTGCATCCATCTGCGATGGGAGCCTCATGGTGACTGGCCCACTTCCTTTCTTCTCCTCAGAACTTCCGTTCTGTCTACTCTGCCCACCTAAGGGCTGACCTATCTTATAAGCCAGGCAGCTCTTTATTCAACCAATAAGAGTAATACAAAATACAGGAGAACACTCCCACATCATGTGATTATTTATTTAAAGGGGCAGTACCCCTGTGAGGTAGGTTCTATCATTTCTATTTCCCTTTTAGAGTAGAAGAAACAATGACCTGTCTAAGGTCACACAACAGGCAAATGGCAAAGCTACTGGCTCCATCAACTGTTGAAGACTCCAGTCTGTAATCTGGGTCCTGCCTGGATGTACTTCTCGGTGGCCAGGACCTTTATCCTCCAGATAGTCCCCTGCCTCATCATAGGCCCGGAGGATGATGGGGAATGAGAGGCTTCTCCAAGAACTATGTGTCCGAGAAAGAACAGGAATGCATCTACATACCTAACCTGTCCCACACAGCATTTTCTGTTCTCCGGCAACTTGTGCCAAGCGCCTATTTTGCTGTCTGACCACCTCTACTTGGAGCAAGTGTACCCTACCCACAGGTTATGAATTTCCTAAAACAATGGGGTTTTGTCCTCCTGTGGGTTCTGCCCATCTCTGACTCTCAGGAAGGATGTCCCTTATAAAAGTAATGCCATTTCTGGGGCTAGACCCCACCCTTATGCTACCAGCTCAAACAGCCTCTGAGTCCTCATGAGTAGGGCGAGCACTGCTCTGTGCCTGCCTCCAGCAGCAGATCCCATGGGTCTAGAGTTCTAAGTCTTCCAGAAAGGGTCGGCTTCCTCCCAAAAGGAATGGACGCTGACACTGGAAATTCAGAGCCTCCAGGCCATTAAAGTTCCCATCTGCCAGGAGAGAGAAACCAAAGCTCTCACTCCCTGTGGGAAGAACACACGCAGGGAAGCAGGGAACGCTTCCAGGAGCCCAGGTGCGATCGTCCTGAGAGTCCCAGTCATTCTGTGTGCTCACCCACCAGCTTTCCTTTGTCTTCCATTAGACCCCTCCTTAAGCTAGTCACTTCATTATGCCACCTTCACCCAGTGCCGTTCTGGTTATTCCCATTGTGTACCCCTGATTCTCGGCCTAACCATTTTCCTGGGTACCATGACACCCCATTGCAGTCTTCCTTCTCCTCCCAGCACCCCAAATCCCTTCCAGCACTAGAAAGATCCCTTTCCACTACAGTGAGACAGGGATGGCTGGTCACAGGCATTGGGATTAAACATCCTACTGCCTACTATAGGAATTGGTGGTATTCTGAGGTCCACGTTACTTGGTATCTTCCACCAACTGGTGAGGAAGTTGCTGTCCTCACAGGCATTAATTCCAATGGTTACACTGAGACAATCAAGGAGGGAAACTGTCTGCCAAGGTGTTAATGTCACCATGGGCCTATGAAGTCCCTTTACAGCCTCAACTTGAGTTGCCAGGTCTCCCTATGACATCTTCCAAGTCCTTATTTGTGTGTGTCATTGGTCTGGAGCTCACCAATCAGGCTAGGCTAGTACCCACTACCTCCCTATTGTTGGGATTTCAAATGGATGTCACTAGGTCAGGCATTTGTATACTTTTTTTTTTCTAGTCAGGGTTCCTCTGTAGCTTTGGAGCCTGTCCTAGAACTAGCTCAGTCTGGCCTCCAACTCACAGAGATCCTCCTGCCTCTGCCTCCCGAGTGTCGTGCCATCACTGCCTGGCAATGTCAGGCATCTTTATTTGAGGATAAAACTCAGGGCCTTGTGCTTTAAAAGCAAGCACTTGATGTTGTTTTCCCACTTCCCCCTTTTTATGTTTTTTTTTTACTTTGTTCTTTGTTTATTTTGAGATAGTCTTACTCTATGTGTGTGTGTGTGTGTGTACCAGCAAGTTACTTCATTTCGCACACACACACGTGTGATTTTGTGTGACCAGTGAGTTAAACTCCTGACCACAGTTGATAATACTCCCTAAAACTCTGGCCCCTGCCTCAGCTTTTGCTGTTTCTCAACGTGTTGAGAAGGCTGGTGGCCAAAGTCGAAGCGTTTTTAAACATGTGGGTCTCTGCTTGGAATATTCACCATCTCTGGCATAGCATCTCCATTACTCCCTCCCTTTTCCCTCCTCTCTCTCCTCTCCTCTCCTCTCCTCTCCTCTCCCCTCCCTCCCCCCCCCCCCCCCCCCCTCCCTCTCTCTCTCTCTCTCTCTCTCTCTCTCTCTCTCTCTCTTTCTTTCTCCCAGACATGGTTTCTCTGTATAGTCTTGGCTATCCTGGAACTGGCTCTGTAGACCATGGTGACTTCTAACTCAGATCTGCCTGCCTCTGCCTCGCACTGAGAGTGGAACCCAGAACCCCATACCTGTTAGGCAAGTGCATTACCACTGAACTACATACACTCTGAGACTCCCTCATCTTTCCTTTTATATCAATCTCCTTTAAAAAAGGATTTCTTACACTGTGTATGTGTGTGAACTTTTAAGAGTTTATATGCACAGCCTAGCAGTGGTGCGCACACCTTAATCCCGGCACTTGGGTGGCAGAGGCAGGCGAATCTCTGAGTTCGAGAGCAGCCTGGTCTACAGAGCTAGTTCCAGGACAGCCAAGGCTATACAAGGCTTCCTGTCTCGGAGGGAAAAAAAGAGTTCTATGCAGCATGTGCGAGAGCCCCCAGAAGCTAGGAGAGGATTTCAGAGTCCCTGGAACTGGAGTTAGAGGTGGTTGTGAGCTGCTGTGGCTGCTGGGAAATGAACCCAGGTCCTCC
>JAQHUG010000032.1:5150290-5164163 GCA_028555095.1 Dicrostonyx torquatus | reverse complement strand
AGAAATGGGTTAAATCAAGATGTGAGAGTTAGCTAATAAGAGGCTAGAGATAATGGGCCAGGCAGTGATTTAATTAATACAATTTCTGTGATTATTTTGGGTGTATTTTGGGTTTATAGCCAGGACAAGTAGGCCGCTCCTCCTGTTACACTCACAGAGATCAGAGATCTACTTGCCTTTGCCTCCCAAGTGCCCAGACCACCATATCAAAGGTGTGCAACGCTACACCTGACTTCCCCCTTCTTTTGGAAAAGAAAAAAAACAACTATCTACATCTATCTATCTATCTATCCACTCACAGAGATCAGAGATCTACTTGCCTTTGCCTCCCAAGTGCCCAGACCACCATATCAAAGGTGTGCAACGCTACACCTGACTTCCCCCTTCTTTTGGAAAAGAAAAAAAACAACTATCTACATCTATCTATCTATCTATCTATCTATCTATCTATCTATCTATCTATCATCTATCTATCTATCTGCGTGTGTTTGAATATGCCTATATACCATAGCATATGTGGGAAGGTCAGAGAAAAACTTGGAGGGATCAGCTTGCTTCTTCAATCATGTGTCAGGATCCTGGGTATTAAACTCAGGTTGTCAGGCTTGGTGACAAGTGTCTTTACCTGCTAAGCCATTTAGAAAGCCCCCACCTTATCATCTGAAGTGGTCCCTTACTGAATCAAGAACTCACTGATTGGCTAGACTGGCTGGCCAGCAAGCTCTGGGTATCCATGTGTCTCTGCTCCCCCGCCCCCCAGGGGGAGTGTTAGGATCACACTTGGCTTTTGACATGAGTGCTAGGGACCTGGGTTCAAGTCTTAGACTTGCATGACAGGCGCTTTGCCAACTGAGCTATCTCCCCAGCCCCCAACTGGGTTTATAAGCTTTAGTCACAATGTTTATCTTTCAACCTTAGTGTTCTATCAGTGGATAATATGGCCTCTCCTATTTGCTAGATGATTGATGCAAAAATAGAAAAGAGGCAATGAGACGGGCACGGTGGTACATACCTGTAATCCTAACATTTGGGAAGCAGAGTCAGGATTGTAGCTGTAGGTCAATCTGAGTTACATAGAGAGACCCTGCCTAAAACAAACAACAACAACAAAAGGCAGCGAATATAGGTGTTTTGTCAGCAGGAAATCATTAAACAAACACTAAACTACAGTATCAGGGAGCTAGACAACTGCATGGGCTATCAAGCTCAAAGAGAATTAGGTGATATGTGGGGTATCCCGCCATGAAGACCAATGACCAAGCCGGGCGGTGGTGGCGCACACCTTTAATCCCAGCACTCGGGAGGCAGAGGCAGGTGGATCTCTGTGAGTTCGAGACCAGCCTGGTCTACAAGAGCTAGTTCCAGGACAGGCTCCAAAGCCACAGAGAAACCCTGTCTCGAAAAACCAAANCTAGAAAAACCCGGAGGAAGTGATTCTTAGAAGAATCAGTTTTCTCATAGGATGTGTGTTGTGTGCTTTACTCTTTTGGCTTTTTGAGGGGCCCACCACCCAGCTCCCAAAAAAATCACACAGAGGCTTGTTTTTAGTTATGAATGCCCGGTCTTAACTTGGCTTGTTTCTTGCCGGCTTGTCTTATCTTAAATTATCCTGTCTACCTTATCCCTCTGGGCTTTTATCTTTCTCTTACTTCTGTATATCTTTCTTTCTTACTCCGTGGCTGAGTGGCTAATCCTTGGCATCCTCTTCTCTTTGTTCCTGCCTCACTATTGGCTGGTCAGCTCTTTATTAGGACCATCAGTGTTTTAGACAAGGCACAGTAACATAGTTTCACAGAGTTAAACAAATGCAGTGTAAACAAAAGTCACACACACTTGAAAATAATATTCCTCAACAGGTGTGGGAGTAGGCATTCTAACTAAAAGAAAAACCAACCAGGAAGACACAAAGTTACAGAGGAACTGACCCATTCAAGGGGAAGAACTCCAGTTCAGTTCTCGAACTTTGGAGACATGGGAAGAGGCTGGAGTTCAGGTCAGACTGTCAAATCGAGAGGAAAGAAGAAGCATAGATTGAGCACCTGGCTCTGTGTTGGGTGTTCGTTAATTTACATTAAATTCTGATTTTTGTTAGTTGTAGAGATTAACCCTTTATTGCAAAACAGGGATGGGAACATTTCTGCTGGCTTTTCAATTCTGTGAGTCCTCTGGTGGCCGACTGGACTGACAATAGAAGGGGTGCAGTGGGTAGAGGTCTCACCAACACTGTTTTTACAGAGGAGCTACAGTGCCCATAGCCTATCTCTGCATCTTGGTTTTGCCACAAAAGAAACAAGTATATTTGGTGTGCTGGTGGATTTCAATTTTCTCACCATCTTCTGGAGGGAGGCACTATAATGGGATTTTTTTNTCTCCCTCCCCACACTTCCCTCAATGAATAGAACAGTTTCCATACTGGAGTGGATCTCCTGGGCAGTAGGGGATTCATTCATTAGGGACTCTACATGGAGGCACTCACTTCTTACTTTGTTGTTGTTGTTTTTTAAATTTATTTATTGTGTATACAGCATTCTGCCTGCATGTATGACTGCACACCAGAAGAGAGCACCAGATTTCATCACAGAAGGCTGTGAGTCACCATGTGGTTGCTGGGAATTGAACTCAGGACCTCTGGAAGAGCAGCTAGTGCTCTTAACCTCTGAGCCGTCTCTCCAGCCCCTACTTCTTACTTTAAAAATAGGTATTAGCTGAGGAAGTAGCTCAGTGGCAGAACACGTGCTTAGCATATTCGAAGTCCTGGGTTTCTGTTCCAAACATTACACATCCATAAAGATGGATCTGAGGTGGTACCTGAGGTCCCAGTCTGGAGACTGAGGAAAGGTTTCAGGCATCTGGGAAGTAAATGTGAGTAAAAGCTTAGGGTGTCTATTTCCTGGGGTCTAGAATCCAAAGTCTTTTCTGTCAGTCTTGCAGAAGGATCAGTGACCCAAGAAAGGTTAAGAGTCATTGATTTTTTTTTCTCACCAGAAATTAATAACCACATCTATCTTTAGGGAAAGGACTGATGGAGAAGATTTTATTATTAAATTTCAACCTAGGTGGGATGTGGTGCAGGGTGTCTAAAATCTCAGTGCATTCAGAGATAGAAGCTGGAAAATCACTGAGATCCTGTCTCAAGAAACCAAGTGATAGTAATAATAAAGAAAACAAGCCAGGTGGTGGTGGCACACAACTTTAATCCCAGCACTCGGGTGGCAGAGGCAGGTGGATGTCTGTGAGTTCTAGGCCAGCCTGGTCTACAAGAACTAGTTCCAGGACTGGCTCCAAAGCTACTGAGAAACCGTGTCTCGAAAAACAAAACAAAACAAACAACAATGTCAAGCTTCCTGAAGTGTTCGGGTATGTATGTGCTGTGTTTTAAAAAGGAAATGTCATTGGGGTTATCTGTGTGGTGAGATAATAGCCCTTTTAAGATTTTATCTTTATTCCTCTTTGTGTTAAACACAGGCAACACAAACACTATTGATGTTCTTGTAAGTCGGCATCCTCACGTACACATACAAATCACTGCACTATGCAAAGTTCATCCTCTATTCCATAAAGCAAAGCATATCCACACACTATGAACTGCCAGTTTCAACTCAGTCAAATCTGCACACCCAACAGACAAGATGGGAAATATGTCGGATATTTTCAAGAACTCAGAAAAGGCTAGATGACCTAAGACCTCAGTCTTCTGGTCTCAAACTCACAGAGATCCGCCTGCCTCTGCATCCTGAGTGCTGGGATTAAAGATGTGTGCCACCACCGCCCGGCTTAAGACCTCAGTCTTAAGCAGTGATGGAAGAATGTCTCAGAAGTATTTCTCCCAATTGGACTTTTACGCTTAATGGCAAAAGACCAGTTAATGATAACAGTGAATCCTAAAACCATCAGAAGGGAAGGAGAATATTTTATGGGCCTTCTGTGTATGTTAGTTTTAGTTTTAAAAATCAGTACCTAACTTAAAAATTATTTAATGTGTGTTGATTTGTCTGCATGCATGCTTGTGCACCATGCGTGTCCTTGGTGCCAACAGAGGTCTGAGGAGGGCCTCACATTCCCTGGGTCTGGAGTTACAGATGGTTGAGAGCCACCATGTGGGTGCTGGGACTTGAATCTGAATTCTCTAAGACCAGTGCTGAGGAATCCCTCCAGCCCCTAAAATCAGTATCTCTTAAAGGAAACAAATCAAAACTCTGTGGAACTATTTTAAGAGCCAGTATAACAAAGTAATGTGAAAAACAAAAACAAAAGCAAAAAGCCACAGCACAAAACTCAGATACGTGGGAATGGGAAATGGCAAATACTGTATTCATGTCAGCTGTCATGAGTATGCCTTCTGCATTTCTGTGAACTGACCAAGAAGTCTTCCTTTTGAGTTTCATGCTTGAAGCGATGGAACACAGCTCTGGGTTATATCCACGATTCTCCCCCACGCAATCTAGTAATTACTCTTATTTCCACGTCATATTTCCGGGTATATGTCCAGACTCACGCAGACATTGAAGTTCAGAGCAGTCAAGAGTCGCCCGTGTACTTTTTGATGTCCCCAGAAACCCAAATGCATATGTGGGGTGATACCCGGAGACCGCCTAACTGGCTGATTCCCACGTGGTAAGAGCCTCACAATCTCGCCCCCACGTGGTGCCAAGGGCCGGGAAAAGGGAGAGCGGGCAGAGGCGAGCCGTATCAGGGCATTTAAAGTGTCTTGACGTCACGCACTGCCAGGAACTCAGCTGAGTTTTCAGCAGGACATTCCACTAATGTCTCCTCCCTCCCCCCGGGCTTTTTGTGAGCTAGGCCTCCGCTCTTCCCTTGACCGCGGAGGGAGGAGCACGAAGCTCTCGGAACAGCCCGCACGGGGAGGCGTGTCCAGACGTCTCTCGACCCCACCTTCTTTTCTAGAGGTGCTTCTCATTGGTCGATGGGCGGGGCTTCGGTAGTAGTGCTCTCGCCCCGAGGCCTCGGGGTGGCTTAGCGAGCTGGTCGTTCTTTAATTATGCATGGAGGCGTGTCTTGGCCAGTTGGGAGCTGGGTGGGGATTGGCTGGAGGGGCTGTAATTCAGCGGTTTCCGGAGCTGCAGTGTAGACAGGGAGGGGGAGCCTGGGGTTCCGACGTCGCGGCGGAGGGAACGAGCCCTAACCGGATCGCTGAGGAACTACCCGGCTCGGTGTGTCGCCTGATTGCGTCGGCTAGGAGAGGCCAGGCGGCCCTCGGGAGCCCAGCTGCTCGCATCTGGAGTCAGCGCAGCCCGGCCAGTCGGGCCTCAGCCCGGGAGACAGGTGAAGGGGGTGCAGGGTGGGGCCACCTCCCCGACGGCATGCCAGCTGGGGGACACCGCGGGGCGTCGCGCGGTTGCGGCTTTAGGGGTGCTAAGAGCTGTGAATGAGACACTTTAAGGGAGGCGAGAGGTTAGGTGGAGACACAGAGGGTCACCCCGAAGGGACTGCTCCACTGATGACAGGAGCCGGCCTGGGAAGGGAAGAGACGCTGGAAGTTTCGAGGGGGAGATGCGGAGGGAGATTCCGGGGATAGAACCGTGGAGCGAGGGCATTCTAGGCTGAGGGTGACAGAAGTCAACTACGGCCCTCCAATGCCTGCTCTCGGAGGCTCGGGACTTTCGGGCCACCAGAGCCACTGTCACGCCGGCGGAGATCATTGGGGTGGGGGAGTTGGAAAGAGCCTCCTTCCCGCCCCCGTCCTGGGCCTGGCGGCTCGGTGCTGAGCCACTTTCTTCGCCTTGCCCTGCTTTTGCTCCTTCAGTAGCCAGCTGTACCCTTTAGTGGGGACTGGTGTTCCCCCACAGCCTCTTGAGCTGGCTAGTTGTGGCTATGATTTTTTTCATAAGAATCATATTTCCTATAGGAAATTGACAAACGTGTTCTTTCTAAATTTTCACCCACCACTATGTTAAACTATGCTTCCCCTCAGCTTGTTAAAAACATTTTTTTAAAAAAAAAAAATTCAAAATAAATCCCTGGTCAAACCAGCTCTAAAGAGCAACAAACCTCTTTCCTCTTTGACATTATTCTCTCATAAACACCTGGTAAACTCGACTAGACAATAAATAATTGAGCCATTGCATTTACTGGATTGTGGTGTTGCTTAATTGCACAGGACAGAATGAGCCAATCAAGAGTGGGAGTTTTCTGTCTCAGAGCCAAGCTCTTGGGTAAATGCAGAAGATAGGGAAACAAAGACTGGTTGGCCTTGACTGAGTTCCGAGTGTAAACTTTACCTGTTGGGCTGTGTGTGTGGCTCTAAGTAAGTTAGCAAGTTCAGACAGTCACTCAAGTCCCTTTTTTCATACCTAGTCCACATCACTCTGTTATATCAATTAATATGTGTGTTGCTACAGTCAGTAGTTATTTTTTCTTATTCAAAATGTATATAGTCTACACCTGCTGTTTTCTGTGTTAAAGGGCTTATTTAGTCTGTGTATGCATTGTAAATGTTGGACTATCAGGTTAAGCATTGATTTGAATTTATCGAAACATTAAATCATCTGCACCTATGTGGGATTAGACTGTATGTCTTGAGCCAGCCATTTTTTTGTTTTTATATTAAATAATGTCCATGTTCCTTGAGGCAGCATTTTTGTTTCATTATTGTATGTGCCAGACCACAACACTAGTAGAATTTTTTTTTCAGATTTTATTTATCTTTGTTTTAGGTGCATATGTATTTTGCCTGTATGTATGTTTGTGCACCATGTGTGTCCAATGTCCAAGAGGCCAGAAGAAGACATCAGATCCTCTTGGAACTAGAGTTACAGATAGATGACAACATGTCGGTTCTGGGAATAGAACCCAGGGATTTTGGAAGAAAATCTGGAATAATAAAAATGAAAAAGTTGGAGTGGTTTGTTTGTAGTCTGTTAGCACACTCGCCACAAGGAACCATTAGCAGCAGATTCATGAATCTTTTATTTTCATATGTAGTTCATTGGGGACGAATAACCACTTAGAAATAATTCTCAGCGTGAGGACCTTCAAAGGGCCTGGGAGGAAGGTTAGTCACAGACTGTTAGCCTCATTTTGTAGATAAGGAAATTGAGGCCAAAAGGACAAGACATTTGCCCAAGGCATAGTGTAACAGTGGTGGAAGTATTAGTGACTGCCAGCTAACTTACTGTTCTGTGTCTTTTTGTTGTTGTTGTTTGTTTGTTTTTGAGAGATAGGGTTTTTCTGTGTTGATCTGGCTGTCCTGGAACTTATTTTTTAGACCAGGCTGGCCTGGAACTCACAGAGTTCTCTGCCTCTGCCTTCTGAGTGCTGGGATTAAAGGTGTGCACTGCCACTGCCCAGCCCTGTTTTGTGTCTTACTTGAGAAGCAACTTTTTCCCTTGTTATCATAATTTACTATCAAACTTAAGCTATTTATTAATGGAGATGTTCAGGTAAATTTTAGGTAAAGGGTAGCTGTGACTTCAGTGACATTTAAGACAAAGTCTTGTGGTCAGTGGTCATTTCTGTCTGCAGGAAGTTCCTTTTCTTTTGGCTTTGTATGTCTTGACATTCAAGTGTGAGAAGGGCAGAAGTGGTGAACACCATTTGAGATGCTCAAGCCAGCAGCTTCTTCCTGATGCTTTCTGAGAGATGGCATACAGCTCTTTGTGGAAACTGCCAAGGAACATAGGGTATGTCTTGTTTGTAGAATCTGCAGTCTGTTGGGGCAACTTGATAAATGCTTTATCATGTAATACCACAAGTTAATGTCATCAAAGAGGCGTCACACCTGTGTCTCCCTTCCTCCCTACTCTTTCTCTCCCCTTCCCTTCCCTTTCCTTCTCTCTCATACTGTTGGAATGGAACCCATCTTGCTAAGCAAGTGCTCTACCATGGAACACATTTTTGCGTCATTTGTATTTTAAAGTTCTAGTAAAACTTTTGGATTTTTTTTTTGTATTCATCTAAAGAGTTCTTGCAGGACAACCCCAAATCTTGAAGGACTCCCAGTGTTGTGGATCAGCCTCAATGAGATACAGTAGGATGATGCTGTTGCCTTGCTGTCTTTGGTGGTGAAAAGAATGTCCTGCTTGAAAGCCTTGGCTTACTGTGGTATAAATAGTTGGAATGACCAGATTATATTTAGTGATAAATTCATAGAAATAATTTGTTTAAAGGAGTAACATTTGGAAGAATGAATTTCTAGTATGGTTTTCGTTTTTCATGTTAGGCTTGGTATAACTTTATTCAGGTTAACACACACACACAGACATGCACATATGCACATGTGTGTGCTCAAAACAGTGAGCTGTACTGTAGTGGTTGCACATGTCTTTAGTCCCAGCACTTGGGAGGCAGAGGCGGTTGGATCTCTAAGAATTCAAGGCTACCCTGGTCTATAAACTGAGTTCCAGATCAGTGAAGGCTACATAGTGAGACCCTGACTCAAACAAAAACAAAACATTGAGCAGAGGCTGGTCCTGATGGCTCATGTCTGTCATTTTAGTATGTGGGTACGTTCTGAAGCAAGGAAATTGCTGAGCTTGAAGTTCGTTTGGGCTTCAGTAGTGAATTCCAGGCCTGTCTGGGGTAAAGAATAAGACCCTGTCTCAAAAAACAAAAAAAGCTAGGCAGATCTAGGTATGATGGTACATGCTTGTAATTGAAGTATTTGGGAAGCTGAGGCAGGAGGACCGTAACTAATATAAGGCCAGTTTGTTCTGCATAGCTAGTTGGAGGCTACATATGTAGCAAAACCCTGTTTCAAGAAAAAACACTCCTACAGAGGCAGAAGGATTGCTGCAAGTTTGAGGCTAGCCAAGGCTACAAATTGAGTGCCAGGCCAGCCAGGGCTGTGTAGAGAACAGTATGTTAATGAACCAAACAAGATCAAAGCACCAACAACAAAAAGTCAAAGGATAATGAATATTCAAAATCTCACCCCAGTTATTATGCAACTTAAGAAGTAGTGGGTAATAGTTTTTTGTGTTCCCCCCCTCCCCCCGCCATGGGGACCAGGGTGTGTGCTACTGTAGTGTAGACTCAGGACCGAACAGTGACTTAAGACTAAGCTGCCAAGGCAAAGAAATCTGGGTTTGGATCCTGGGTTGGCTGCTTCCCAGTCAGAATCTGAGCCTCAGTTTTCTTATCTGTTTAAAAAAAGAAAGATGAGAAACAGGCCCGGTGGCACATGCCTATAATCCCAGCAGTTAGGAGGCTGAGGCAGGGGCATTGCGAGTTCTGGGTTGGCTTGAACTATACAGGGAGACCCCATTTCAAGACAAAGCAAATCCATTAAGATGTCTACATCATACTGGTCTATAGCAAGTGTCCTGAGTATCCGAGGTCTTAGTAAGGTCCAAGAAAAGAGAGGTTCATTCTCTTCAGGAGTGAGGGTACAGGAGACTGCCTGAGCACCTGCGGGATGAATAGGAGCTCCCGCAGAGCAGGGAACAGGTGCATGCAAGGTGGAAGAAGCATGGTGTGCAGAGCTTAAAACAGCACCGTGTGTTCAGGGGCTGTAAGTGGAAGCTCTTAATCTAGGAGAAGGAAGCAGAGGGAGGGGCCACAGAGCCACACTTCTTGCTCCTTTGCCTTGAAATGTCCTTCCAGTAAGTTGTGTTCTTTTCATAAAAGTAATTTATGCTGTTGTAAAAAGCTAAGCTTTTCTTCCTGCTAATAGTTCAGTGTGTGTTTCGCTAGACACTCTTTTAAGTCCGTTTATCTTGGATCTATTTATTGAAAATCATTTTAACAGCTCAACAAAATAATATGGAAAACAAATCTATCCCCAGAAGAAAATGATGTTTAGACCCTGGCTTTTCTTCCTGCTAGCTCTATCTGTGGTAAATGAATGACTTTACTAACCACTGAGCAGTTTATCTGACCTTTGACCTTTTAATTGCATCAGTCAAGAAACTCACATTTTGAGCTCTCCTGAACTGCGAGCACTTGGGTAATGTGCTTGAGGGTTTTGACATACAACTGTGGGGGCTTTTTAAAGACTGCTGTGAGGCCGCGCTCCCTCTTCGCCCTTAGGCTTTAACTCGTCTAGTTTCAGTTTCTTTGTTCACAAACTGCCCACTAGGCCCACTCACAGAGTAGATGTGAAGATGAAGAAGATAATTTGTTATAAGGTGTTTCGCATAGTGCCTAGCACATAGCTGATATTCAAATACTATTAATTATTATTGTTAAATCTGCAGTCTCTCTCTTAGCTACAAAGTCGGGCAAGTTATGATTCATGGTACCATTAGTGACCCGGAGGAAAGAAAGAGTAATTGGGAGATTTTGATCTACTGGGAAATAAGCTAAATGAATAGGGACGGGGATTTACACTGTGGGAGAGGAGACGGAGCCTTTCACATAAAGATACAGACATGGCAAACTGTCAATTCCTGTTCACAGAGGCCCTTATGGTAAACCTCTTTGCACCTTCAAAGATCTATGCTTGCACTCCATTCATTTTAAGTAACAATCAACACATAAAAAAGATGATCACTCAATAATAGTCCCTTGGAGTTTTTCATCCTAAGAAGTACTGCTGCAGGCCGGGTACGTGGCTGAGTTGGTAGACTACAGCTCTTATGCGTACAACCGTGACTTCTATCCCTAAGACTGTGTAATCCCGACATAGTGGCACACTCCTGTTAATCCCAATACTTGGGAGGTGGAGAAGGAAGCTCAGAGTTTAAGGTCATCTCAGACTACAGTGGGAGTATGGGCCAGCCTGGGCTATGTGAGACACTGTCTTGAGAAATGGGCGGTGGCCGGTGAGTGTTGCTAGTGGCCTGGCTCTGTGGGTAAAGGTACTTGCCACCAAGCCTGACCACCTGAGTTTGATTCCCGGAGCCTAATATGGTAGAAAGTGAGAACTGATTTCTACAAGCAGTCCTCTGAAGTTCATACCTGTCACATGGTGTGTGTGTGCACGCAGGTACACACACCTGTAACCCCAGCAATGTTGAAGGCCTGGAACTTGCTGGCATTCTGTCTCAGAGTTTTGAAAAAAGGGTCAGAGATATAGCTCAGTGGCAGAGCACATACCTACTGTGCACAGAGCTCTGGGTTCGGTCTCCTGTACCATAAAAATTTGAAATTTTTAATTTGTTTTTTTTAAAATATATTTATTAGTTTATTTGGAGACAGGCTCTCAGTATGTACCTCTGATGGTGGCAGCCCTGGAACTCACTGTGTGGACCAAACTGGCATCAAACTCACAGAGATTTTCTGCCTGCCTCTGCCTCCCTATTGGATAATTGAAGGGTAGAAGAGTGATTAGGGTCGAATTTTTTTTTTTTTTTAAGAAGCTAACAGGAGAAGTCCTGTTTTGAATTAGATGAGGAAAACGGGTCAGCTTTTAAATTTTCTTTTATATTTATATTTTAGAAAGATATGGAGATCCTGCTTCAGCTTCCTGTGTAGCTGGGACTACAGGCAGGAGCCACCACGTTAGTTAGTGCAGAGTTAGGAGCCCATTAGTGTAGAATTTTGTTTGCAGGAAGTAAGACGGGAGGAGGATCCAGGTGGATACACACATTAATGACCTTTAAGAAGTTGATTTGCTGTGTGCTATGCAGCTGCTCCGTCTCTCTTCACATCTGTGCGTGTATGTGCACAAGCGTGTGTGAGGGTGTGTATGGATGTGCAGATGTTCATGGATGTCCATCGCTGAACTTGTAAAGCTTTGCTTTTCTGTCATTGTAACTTTGCTTTGATTGTGAAGTAGGTGTTCAGAATGGCGTTACAGATAAGGAAGACTTGGCTTCTGTACGAACCAAATTCATTCGCCTCCTTAATTTTGGGTTGGAGGGAACAGGAAAAAACCAGCGACCCATCCAACCCATCGGCCCAGTGTGGGGCAGGAGGAAGTCAGCCGTGCTTGAAAGAGAAAGTAAAATGTCTCATAAATAATGGCTTCCTCATTGTGGAGGAGGGCTGCAGATTATTAGGGGGATGTTTGGGTAGTTTTTGCAGACGCCATTTCTGAAAACTGTTTGGGATTAGGGAAGGGAAACCCTGCCCCGTCTGTGTAGTCACCTGCTTTCCCGACGGGTGATTGATTTTATTAGTTTGCGGTCCCGACCTCCTGCTCTCGCTATGAGAGTCTGAGCCTTTGAGTCTGGACTCAGCACCTGCTAAGGTGAAAGCTTCCTAAAGTGAGTGTTTCCCACATCTTATCTAATGCTGATTTTGTTTTGCTTTTTGCAAGCCCATCTTTTACTTTTTTTCCTGGCAGAATCAAATGCATTAGACTTTTCCCTTTCCTCCCCTCCCACCCCCATGAAATCCTAAAAACCTCAAAACTCAAATGCAAGCTGTGTAATTACCTTTCCTGTAAACCAAACAATGTGAGTTATCATTAAAATAGTTAGCCTTTGAAATTTTTTTCCTACTTGTGGTTTAGACACAATAAATATTTAATGTAAGGATGACTTTCCCTGGCAAATCATTTTTGCTGTGGTCTTCTTTTTGTCAAGTTATGTAAGAAAAGCAAATTCTTTCACATTCTTCAAAATAAACTCCTGCATAAACGGGAGTGGGATAATTAAAGAATTCTGTAGTATGCAAGTACACAAATGTGTGTGTGTGTGTGTGTGTGTGTATGTTTTGTTTTAATAGGTTTCACTCTCTAGCCCAAAGGACTCTCAGCATTCCCCTGCCTCAGCCTCCTTAATGCTTATTCCTAATTACATGTGAAAAAGAACCCTGTAGGGTAGGCTCTGTAAAGAACACTGACGAGTGTGTGTGGGATGCTGGCGAGCCCTGATGACCGCATGGAAGATTCTCAGGGTCATGGAGCCATGAAGAGATTCCTTTCTTAAAGTGTCTACAGTGGGGGACACGGCACCTGTAGCCTGCCAGGAGGTGTTGGGAGTGCTGTACTTCACTCAGTTTTGCTGTGACCCTAGCCATTCTAAAAGCCACATGTGGTGGGCCACACCTGTAATCCTTGTACTTCAGGGGCAGAAACAGGAGGATCTTGGTGAGGCTGAGGGCACCTGGGCTGCAGAACAAGTACTAGGCCAGCCAGGGCTACAGAACGGGAGCTATCTTGAAATGCTGAGTAAATAAATAAATGTCCATCCCTCTATATTTTTAAAAGCTGCTCTCAGAGTAGAGCTTGTTCATTAGAAAGTGATCGCTTTTTCTGCAGAAGCATCTGGGGTGCTCCCGATCAGAAATGTTTTGTAGGGGCTTGGGGTACAGCCTGGTCCAGCGCATGCCTGAACTGTGCGATCCCCTGAAGGGATGACAGCTGGGATGTGGTAGACACTGCCTCAAACATGAGAGACGTTTGCTTATCCAAGGGGGAAAAACTGGCAATGTGTGTTGCAATTTGTAAAATATGAACTTAAAAAAGGAGAAAAAATTGTAACAATTGATCTTAGGAGTAAAAATTAAAAATTGAGAAAATTCAGCTGGGCAGTGGTGGCACATGCCTTTAATCCCAGCACTTGAGAGGCAGAGGCAAGTGTGTAAGTTCGAGACCAGCCTTGTCTACAAGAGAGAGTTCCAGGACAGACTCCAAAGCTACAGAGAAACCCTTTCTCAAAAAACAACAACAACAACAAAAACCCAAACAAAAACAAAACTTGAGAAAACTCATACCTCTATTTGATAGTTTCCTGATAATTAATAAATGTAACAAATGATTTTTTTGGCATGATGGAGAATAAAATGTACCAGGATTTGGAAGATTCGTAAATCTTAAAACCAATGTTTTCTAGAAGTGACTAATGTATATTACAAAAATGCAGAGGGAGATATATAAAAAGTACAAGCCAGGCGGTGGTGGCGCGCGCCTTTAATCCCAGCACTCGGGAGGCAGAGGCAGGCGGATCTTTGTGAGTTCAAGACCAGCCTGGTCTACAAGAGCTAGTTCCAGCGCAGGCTCCAAAGCCACAGAGAAACCCTGTCTCGA
>JAQHUG010000032.1:5090524-5136844 GCA_028555095.1 Dicrostonyx torquatus | reverse complement strand
GGCCTCAAATTCACAGAGATCCGCCTGCCTCTGCCTCCTAAGGCGTGCTCCACAACTGCCCGGCTACTTCGTTCTTAGACAGCTTTTGGACCTTTGCTGCTTTCTTGTCTCCTTCTATTTGTACACCCAGAAGACGTGTAAGCAGGAAATGGGAAATTTCCAGCTCTGTGAGTATTTCAGGTAAAGCTCCGACTGCACCAAGCCCTTGTCCCACCGTTGTCTCAGCTCTGCACAAAGTGGGGTTACTCTTTGTTCCAGCTCAGATGAGACCACCTGGGGGAGCAAACTGAAGATCATTTGTTCCACAAAACGTCTTCCAGTTTTGGAAAAGATTGCTTTACACATGAGCTTTCCTTGTCTATCTTTGGAAATAATAACAGGCCCCACTTCTATCTCCTGGCCTACCTTTAACACACCTTTTAGAATACTACTGCCAGCTACACCTCCCTGAAGGTCATCAACAAGTGAGTGCTTGGAGCTCAGCCAGCAAGCAGGTGGCAGCTGAGACAGGAGCAGGGCCATCTAGGCCATTGATCACCTTAGTAGTGCTCACAGATACTTGCCAGGCATGCTTGATGTATCCTTATAGCTTTGTGTTTGAAGTCAAGTCTGCTGGTGCTCTGTGAGTGAGTACAGCTGTCTTCCACTGTTGTGCAGAGGGAACTAGAGGTTCGGATAACCAAGGGAGGCTGGATTAATTTGCAGGCATCTCAGAGCTGGAGTCAGGATCTATAATCTCTGGCTTCTGTAGTTTATGTTTCTAGTCTCAGAATAAAGCATGGTGAGTGGGCCATCCAGTAGGCCAGTGGCAGGTCTGTAGAGAGTCTGGAGGGATGCAGGCAGATATGGGAAGCAGCTGAGCACTCCTGTGTGTAAAAGCCAGATTTTCCAGATTTCTGGTTGACCTTTCTTTCAGCTTGACTCTCCCTGGGGACATTGGAGTTCCTGTCAGCTGGAGTGTAACCTCTGGACATTTAACCTTTTTCAGTTAAATGTCACCTTCTTTGTCTCACCGCAGCATTATTGGGTTGCAGCCAGCTCAGTGTCTTGGAGTGGAGCTGAACAAGCTTTAGAGGCCATGCAGCCCCTTGCCCTCCCCTAGTCTGCCTTATGACGGGGACACCTCTCAGGAAGGAGTCTCCTCAGTGTCAAGTGCAACAGGAGTCAAGGGGTAGCCCCTTATCTCTCCCATTCTCTGTGTCACTTTTACTGTTCGATCTCCAAGCTTGGGCTCCCTTACATCATCTGTAGAGTTTCACCTCAAAACGTTCATGCTGTCACCTCAGGCTATACCTGAGGGACCTTCTGTAAGACTATCACATGGTCACTGATGTGGACCACCTTCCAGACTTTGCCATCCCTGTTTCTCAGTATGGCTTTCTGAATCTTTTAGAAACCCCATCTCATGTTATGGTTTCTGTTCTGCTTCATGATGACTGCCTGGATCCTGTCCCTAGATGTGGGTTAAGGGCCAGTGCGTGACTCTCCTTCTTATTCCCTTGAGACAGGGCCCTCCCTGAGCCTGGAGCTCACCATTGTTTTCCTTTTAGGTTGGCAGTCCACTAAGCCCCAGCTATCTCGTCTCATGCTCGAGCCTGCCCGCATGCTTGCTTGGCAGCTCTCTTCCCCACTGAGCTGCCTTGAGCCCAGGTCTCTGCTGGGTTCCCAGGTTTCATCTCAGCCACTCACTGCACTCTGAGGAACTTTTCCTACTGGAAACCAGATTCTGACCCTCACATTCAGATTGGCCTTCTTCTGTCTCGGTCCCCTGGTGCCTCCCCTTTTCTCTTCTCTTTCTTTCCTCATCCTATCCCGTGCTGCCCTGTCCTTCCAGGCCCTGACGTCTACATCCTGCCCATGCCCTAATCTGCAGCTAAGTACTGAAAGAATTATTCCAAGGGGCAGAACTGGGAAGTAGATGTTATGGCTCTGGACTTAATCTTTGTGTAGAGATGTCTAAGAATTTGAAGAACCACCCTGATGTAGCCCATTTTTCTCTCCTGACACCACTTGCTGTTGCCCATTCTTGTCCAAAGCCTTGTATGCTTTTCCCACTGATTATCACCCCTGTGTGTTTGCTCTTTTGAACCTCAATTACTTGTTTGTTGTTTTCAGACCTGATCTCACTATGTACCTCTGGCTGTCCTGGAACTCGCTCTGTAGATCAGGCTGGCCTCCATCTCAGAGATCCACCTGCCTCTGCCTCCTGAGTGCTGGAATTAAAGGCATGTGCCACCACCACCAAGTTTAGAATTCCATTTAAATTGTGATCGACACCATTATAGTGGCCTCCAAATGTGACCAGGCACAGCAAGGCTAACAGACCCTTTAGCTCAGGTACCCTTTGTCTATTGGGAGACTTGAAAAGTGCTTTGGCTTAGCACTATGCTTGGCTCATGGCTTCCTTAGAAAATTCCCGACTGTAACCCCGAGGAGGTTAGTAGCGACACTTCTGAAAGCACACTGCCTTAGGCTGCCCCTCCATGCTATTGCTACCTGTGAGACCTTGGATAAATTGTATAAAACTCTATGCCTCCATTTCTGCTCTGTAAAATGAAGATAAAAATGTAATCTTGAGCAGTGCAATGGCTCAGCGGGTAAAGATGCTTGCTGCTGAGCCTGACAGCCTGTGTTTGATCCCCAACACCCACATAGTGGAAGGAGAGAACCAACTCCCTGAAGATTGTCTTCTGGATACACACACACACACACACACACACACACACAATGTAATAATAATAATCCCCAACAACTCTGTCTCATAGGGTTAGTGCGGAGATGAGATGAATTAGTAAATGTATGTAAGATGCCTGCAGTAAAAGGTAGCATATAATATTTAGCTATAGTCACTGCTCTTCTTTTTTCTTTCTTCCTTTTCATGTGGCCCAGGGCTGTCCTCCAATTCAATATACAATAAGGATGATCTTGCATTTCTGATCCTTCTACCTCTACCTCCTGAGTGCTTATGTGTGCCCATGGCTGGTTTTATGTGGTGTTGGGAATAAAACCCAGGGCCTCATGCATGCTAGGCAATCACTTCACCAACGCAGCTACACTTCCAGTTTTGGATTGTTCTTTAACCAAGGTTCCTGACTTTCATCTTTTTATTTTGAATAACATTTAGTGAGTTTTACCGTCTTGATTGGTAGTTGGTGTTTTAAGACAGGGTCTCATGTAGCTCAGACTGGCTTCAAACTCACCACTTAGTGGAGGATGACCTTAAACTGGTCTTCCTGCTCCAAGGACTGGAATTGAAGGCATGCTTTTTCATCTTTAGTGTTTTAGGGCCTAGAGCTAAGATATGTGTGGCCACATTTGATTGCCCACCCCTCCTGTCCTTAGATGTAGCCACCAGATACTAATTCCCTCCCTCAGGATATGACAAAAGGGTCCATTATAATGCACGTGCTTTCCCATATCAGGGAAAGTTCTGGGATTATCTCAGGTATCATCTTGTTAATTGGATGAACTGGGATAGATTTCTGGGCTTCTTGGGGCCCTGAGAAACGGATTTCATGTTAAGTGCTGGTGACAGGGGTGCAGAGGCAGAAGGAACAGCACAGGAGCACTGAACACCTGGTGCTGTAGGAAGGCTACTATTCACCTGTGATGTCACTTAAATTTATAACCATCCTTCCAGGGTAGATAGAGGCGTGTTCAGCGGTCAAGTTGCAGTCAAGTTGTGTTCCCTGAAGCAGATTGTATGTGGTAGACAGTATTTGCATCCAAGCCCCTGGTCCTTTTGCCTCTTGCTACATAGATTGGAGGGAATATGTGCTTGGGGGATTGGAAGAATCCCAACCTGGGAAGGTGACCTTCTATACAAATTTAGTCTCCTATAGCTTTTCATCCAGAGCTCAGACTCTTTCTCAGGCAGCTCTGAACATAAGCTGTGCACTTAGAGGTTGATAAAGCATGTCTGGCTGTGTCACTTTCAATCCAAAGGTTTGCTATGCTCTTGCTCCTTTAATCTGAAATGTTTTAAATCAAGTAAGGTACATGTCCCACTTCACCTATGGATAACGCATCAATTTTTGTTGTTTTTCCCCCCTTAGCATGTTGGGCATGATGGCGCACACCTTTGGTCTTGGCATCCAGGAGGCACAGGCAGGCAAGTCTTTGTAAGGTTGAGGCCAGCCAGGGCTACATACATAACCCCTAAAGAAGTTTTTTGACACATTGCAAAATGGAACAGGAATTGTCTTTCTTTTAAAAGATAGGGTCCCATGTAGCTCAGGCTGGCACTGAACTCAGTGTGTGGCTGAGGCAGGCCTTAAATTCCTGAGCCTCTTGTTTGCCTTACAAGTGCAGGGATTATGGGTAAGTCCCGGTACACCCGCCTTCAGAAATTACTCTGTTTCACTTTCTATTGTGGGTTTTGTGTACATTTGAATTTTGTCCCTCTCTTCATCCCATCTCCTGTATCATAGGTTCATACATGTGGAATACACGCTTTAGCTTAGAAAGTTTACCAGGTTGCGTGATAAATCCCTTTCGTGTGTGGTCCCCTATAGTTACCGTGGTTTCTCTCAGCTGAACTATACAAATGAAGAGTTACTTTAATGGTAATCCTTCTGGTAAGAAATTCCTCATTAGGCTTGAGTTATTTTCCTTATGACTTATTGTTGTAGGTTATCCCCAAGGGGCTAAGAAATTCCTGTTTTGAGATGTCTAGAAAGTCTTTGGTAACTTGATGTTTCATTTTCCTTTTCTCTTTTGCTATAGAAGCTAGGATCAGTAGGGGATAGAGAGATGGCTCAGCAGTTAAGAGCAGTTATTGCTCTTGTAGGTTCAAGTTTCTAGCACCCACATGGCCATTCATCAACCATCTATAACTCCAGTTCCAGGGAATTCAGTGCTCATGTCTGGCCTCTGCTGGCACACACACAGTGTAGATACATAATATACAAGCAAAACTCTCATATACATAAAAATATATATCTTTAAAAAGAAAGAAAATAGGATCACATTGTCTTAGTTACTAGTTACCACTATTCTATTGCTGTGAAGAGATGCCTTGACCAAAACAACTCTTATTAAAGAATGTATTTAAAAAAAAATGTATTTAATTGAGGGCTTGCTTCCAGTTTTACAGGGTCAGTCAATGGTCATTATGGCAGGAAGCAGACAGGCACAGTGCTGGAGCAGTAGCTGAGAGCTTTATATCCTGAGGTCCTGATGTGGGTTTTGAAACCTCAAAGCCCTTTGCCAGTGACACACCTGCTCCAACAAAGCCACACCTCTTAATCCTTTCCAAACAGTTTCAGTAACTGATCTCCAAGCATCCAGGCCTATGGGGGCCATTCTCATTCAAGCCACCACAGACAACTTACCTGTCCTTTATACACTCACATTGATGATCTGCTCACCAAAGCCTCCTGAGAGCCAGCAGAGCAGGAAGCCAATGTCATGTTCTAGTGCACACCCACTGTAGCAGTGACGTGATTTCTCTTCTGGCACCCAGGATGGTATTTGGCATTCAGATTGTTAGGCAAATCACTTTGTGTGTTCTGGCTTTCAGTGAAGTGGGTTATGAAAACGCAGGTTTCAAGTGATTTTGAAGACAGAAATGCTTTAGTTAGAACTGAGTGGAAGCCAGGCATGGTGTGGTGTACTCTTGTAGTCCTGGTACTCAGTGACTGAAGCAGGGAGATCAGGAGTTCAAGGCCAGCCTGGGCTACTGAGCCAAACCGTGCTCAAAAAAGAACTTGGTGAAGTCATTCAGATTAATCTGGGCTTTTTGTTTTTGATGGTGTTTGTGGTACTGAGGATGGAACCTAGGGTGCTGAGCATGTTGGGTAAGCACTGTGCCACCGAGCAACATCCTCAGCCTCTAAATCAATTTGTAATTTGAAAAATAGAGTTGAGATTTTAAAGTGGCTTTTTAAAATGTTTTCCAGTAAAACGATTGCAGTAAAGCCAGTTGGCAGTGGTTTTCCTAGATTGTTTGGCTAGTTATCTCAAAGGATCCACGGCTCTAATGAAGAACACTCGGTCCAATTGCCCTGTGCCGACTGTTAATTAACATGCTTTGTAGCTGAGCAGCATATGAGGACCTGGCTGTTAGACACTCTGGGCTAACCATGTCATCCAAACGCCATCCATGCTTTTCCTGGAAATACCACCTGCTCTTTGCCTTTAATTTAGGATAATTTTCCTTCATGTAGAATAGTTTGATGGTATTGCCTGTCTTTGTTAGACCAAGACAAAACACAAAAATTAGTCTCCCTCCCCCCCATAAGACAGGGTTTCTCTGTGTAGTCTTGACTGTCCTGGAACTTGCTTGTAGACCAGGCTGGCTTCAAACTCATAGAGATCCACCTGCCTCTGCCTCTGGAAGTACTGGGATTAAAGGCGTGTGCCGCTACACCCAGTAAAATCAGTCATTCTTGACACTTCAGTTTTATGGGAAGAGGCACAAGCCAGTTTCTAGTGTAAGAAAGTGCCCACTTATTATACCAGACCAGCAAAAAGCCACTCAGATATCAGCAATGAAACAAGCCTCTGAGGTATACACTAGAAATAAGTCAGCTGCGGCATCTTAGCATCTTTTTTTTTTTTTAATATTTATTTATTATGTATTCAATATTCTCTCTGTGTGTATGCCTGTAGGCCAGAAGAGGGCACCAGACCTCATTACAGATGGTTGTGAGCCACCATGTGGTTGCTGGGAATTGAACTCAGAACCTTTGGAAGAGCAGGCGATGCTCTTAACCTCTGAGCCATCTCTCCGGCCCCATCTTAGCATCTTTTATGTTAGCCTGAAAATGTGTCCAGTGACGGAGCAGGAACAGTGGGTGCAGCTTTATGATTTTATCTTGGGACTGGCTCTGCTTTTATGTTCAAGATAAGCCATGAAATAGCCTGTTTTTGTAATGAATTTACAGCACTGGAATTTACTGTTTCAAACAGATGACTTAATTAGGACCACAACCTTTTCCGTAATGTGGCCCAGAGCAACAGCATCCTTATTTCCTTGTTTTTTAAATAATAAAAGTCAGGTGACATATGTTATAGTATTACATTTTCTTTTCTTTGTTTAGTTTTTTCTTGTTTTTTGTTTTTGAGGTGGGATCTCTATGTAGCTCTGACTATCCTGGAACCCACTGTATAAACCTGTCTGGCCTCAAACTTGTAGAGCTACAACTGCCTCTGTCTCCCGAGTGCTAGGATTGAAGATGTGTGCTATTGCGCCCAACATGTTAAATTTTCTAATAGCTGCATTAAAAGTAAAGAGACATGGGCAGAATAATTTTAACAATGTGTTTAACCCAACATTTCCAAAATAATATTTCAACATTGAGACTTGCACATTTTTTTTCTCCTACTGGTTTCAAATGCAGCCTATATGGTTGTGAGCCATCCACATTCTCGCCACTCAGCGGTCACATGTGGTTGATACCTCTCATGCCAAACAATGGAGTCTTGTGATTCAGTACAGCCCAGTGTAGTGTTCTTTTGTTTTCTTTGTGTGCATGCTGGTGCATGTGTAGGTACGTGTGTACGTGGGCAAGGGACACCCGCGGATGCCATTCCTTTCACCTTTGGATTGAGACAGCGTCTCTTTTTAGCCTGAAACTTTGCCAAGTAGGCTAGACTAGCTGGCCCTTGAACTTCCGGGGGCCCACCGCTCTCTACCTCCGATCCTGCCACCTCTGGGATTATGGGTGTATACCACCACACCCAGCTTTTTATTAACATGTGAGTTCTGGGAATCCAAATGCAGCTCCTCAACACCTGTGAAGATAGCATGTTGCCAACTGAGCCATCTTCCCAGCTCCAGTTTGCTGCAGATTGCATGCAAATCAGGTCCTGAAAACCATAGGAGAGCGGTGATACTTTTAACCTAAGAGGAGGCTGATTCTGACTTGGTCTTTGTGTAGGGGTACGAATAGCTTTTGCTTTCTTCCTAGGGGCACTACACAGTCACAGTGCTTCAGACCGGAGCACGCGCTCAGGCAGGCTGTGCTTTTATTCAACTAGTGTTTGCTGTACACATACCACTCCCTAATCTTGGGCTCCTACTCAAGGCTATTTTTAGATCTTAATACTACTTGTTCTGGAGAGACATTTTCCTGAGCTGGGTTGATTTCTTAGAACTGAGCTTTCAGTGGGCTAGGCCCCATCCCAGGATCAACTTTTTTTTTTTTTTTTTTTTTTAAAACATGGTATTTAGTTCTCTTACTTTTTTACCCAGATTTAGAATCTCTTTTCCCCCCTCTTATATTCCTTTTGTGGGCAAAATCCAGGCACCTGCCTCCTACCCTTGTAAACCTGCAGCTCTCTGCCCTTCCTCAGCACCAGTCTGCATTTTCACCGCAGGGCAGGTCTCCTTTGTCTTGCTTCACCGAAGGCATGAAAGCGATGTGGTGGGGAAAGGAACTGGCATATGTTGAAGATTTTTTGGGTGCTGTGCTCTTAGTCGAGGGCTTTAGAAATATTACTTCAGTGGCCCTGCGAGGCAGAAGTAAGGATCTGCATTTTATAGATGAGGAAATGGAAACCGAGAAGAAAAGAAACTGCTCAGCCTCACAAACCGGTGGATTTGGTAACCTCACTTGCCTCTGGTAGATAATAGGTTTGTTTTTTGGTCAGCTTTGTTTTTTTATTTTTTATTTTTATTTCACGTGTATGCGTGTTTCCCCCAGATGTATGTATGTGTACCGTGTTCCTGTCTGGTGCCCTCAGAGGTAGAAGAGTGTGTCAGATCAGATTGTTTCCCTGGAGCTGGGGTTGCAGTTGCTTGTGAGCCACCATGTGGGTGCTGGAAATTGAATCTGGGTCCTCTGCCAGAGTACAAAATGCTGAGCCACGTTTCTGGCCCTGGCCCTTTTTTTTTGAGCATAGGTCTTACTATGTGCATGTGTGCATAGAACTCAGGCTAACCTTGAACTCCCTCCCTCAGATATCTGTGGAAGGCTGGGATTGCAGGCAGGAGCCACTGTGCCTGGCTTGCGAGTGGATTCTAGAAGTTGGAATCATGCCTAGTTAAATTTAAAAGAAATTGTAATGCAGCCATGTGAGGCAGCTCGTGCCTGAAATCCAAGCACTTAGGATGCAGAGGTAGGAGACAGAT
Organism: Dicrostonyx torquatus; assembly: GCA_028555095.1. NCBI lineage: Eukaryota > Metazoa > Chordata > Mammalia > Rodentia > Cricetidae > Dicrostonyx > Dicrostonyx torquatus. Next base: position 5,127,768 of record JAQHUG010000032.1, on the reverse strand, counting down.
AACAAGGCTAGCCTGCGACCCTGTTTCAAAACATCAGGGGCCTGGGCATTTACTCAGTGGGGAGAACTTGCATAGCAGGCTCAAGGCCCTGGGTTCAATCCCCAGCCCCAGGGGTCGGGAGAGCTGTGTTGGTAGGAATCGGGAATGTACAAAAACCATCCAAGATCCTTCTCAAAGCTGCGGAGCATTTCCAGGTTCTTTATCCTCTATGAGGGCTTGTGGCGACCATATGTTCATTTTGGTTTACAGTTACACCCCCAGATTGCGGCAGGATGGCCCAATGGAACCAGCTACAGCAGCTGGACACTCGGTACCTGGAGCAGCTGCATCAGCTGTACAGTGACAGCTTCCCCATGGAGCTACGGCAGTTCCTGGCACCTTGGATTGAGAGTCAAGATTGGTAAGTCCTCCTCGAGAGACTCCCTGAATTGGGAGGTTTGGGGGTTGAGTCAGGGGGACACAACTTTCTCTAGCTTCACCCTCTGCTGCCCCTTTCATCAAAGACCCAAGTGCTGGAGCTGGGGGAGGGTCAGGAGAACAGAGGTCATTTGTCCCTTAAAGCATCCAAAGCTGTGTTTGAGAGCATCTGGGTAGTGGGTTTTCAGTGCTTTCAGTTAACTTGCTGGTAGATGTTCTCAAGTCAGATTTGTGTCTCTCTTACGCGGTGAGATCTCTGCATTTTGACTTTCTAACCCTGAGATGTATATATGTGTGTGTGTGTGTGTGTGTGTGTGTGTGTGTATGTACAATTTTTTTTAAACCTGAGAACTCTGTCTCAGGTAGAAATTCAACACTTGGCTTCCCCTATTAAAGGAGAGACATGGGTTAAGGGAAGTAGAGTCATAGAGGAAATGATGCTAACTGTTTGCCTTACTTTAATGTACTCTGGCCTGTATTAGTGTGATCCACTCTTCCAGAATGTCTACCCTGATTTAGTGAAGGGTCAAGGAGGTGACGCGGAGCGTCCCAGCTTGGCAGTGCTGATTATGCTAGTAAGCGCTTACATATATCAATCTGGCCACAGGGTTGTCAGGGAATTTAAGGCAAAAACCTTATCTGTCCTTTTTAAAAAAAATTCATGTGCGTATGTATATACATGTTTGTATAGATGCAGGTATGCGTGCATGCGTGCGTGTGTGTGTGTGTGTGTGTGTGTGTGTGTGTGTGTAGTGTAGGCCAGAGGACAACCTCAAGTTCTAGCCTTAGGAATGTCTTCTGCACCCTTTGAGACATGGTTTCTCATTGGGTTAGAGCTTGCCAATTAGGGGAGACTTTCAGGGGTCTTCTGTCTCTGTCTCCCCAGTGTTGGAATTACAAACGTGTGCTACCATACCCAGCTTTCTTTTTTTTTTAAATCGATTTTTTAAGTACAATATATTCTGACTACAGTTTTCCCTCCCCCATCTCCTCTCAGCTCTTCCCCAATTCCCTTCACACCCAAATCCATACTCTTTATGTCTCTCACTAGAACACAAACAAGCCCTAAAACACAGTGATAAGACAAACCAAACAAACTAGAATAAGATGAAACAAAGCAACAGAAGAAAAGGAGCCAAAGAAAAGCTATAAGAAACACATGTAGACGCAGAGACATGTATTCCTACACACACAGAAATCCCATAAAAACACAGAACCAGGAATATGTATGCACATATATGTGTATACATATGTATATATAAGTATATATATATATATATATATAACTTATGCAAAATATCTACAAGGGAAGAAAATGCCCAGACAAAGCATTTTGAGAGAAGAAACCTCCAACAACCATTGAGTGTATCTTGTGTTTGTCACCTACCGCTGACATGCCCATCATTTTTATGTACGTTCTGTGGGTGGAACTCGGGTCCTCATTGCTTGCAAGGCAACTACTCTACCGAATGAACCATATGCCCAGCCTTTTTCTGTCCTTATTTTCTTTGTGTGGGTATTGTTTGTTTCTTTGTTTCTTTATTATTATTGTGTTTATGTGGTGTTTTGGGGCAGTGCCACAGTGCGCATGTGGAGGACAGTTTCATGGGTCAGTTCTCTGCTTTATCTTTTCATAGGTTTCAAGGATTGAACTGAAGGTGTCGGGTTTCCCTAACAAAGCAGTTTTATGTACCGAGCCATCTTGTTGTCCCCTGTTTTGGTTTTTTTTTTTTTTTTTTTTTTTAAAGACAAGGTCTCATATAGTCTGGGCAAGGCTGGAACTTGCTATATTTAGCTGAGAATACCCCGAACTACTTATCCTCCTGCCTCTCCCAAGTATTAGGATTGTAGATGTGTGCTACCATACCAAGGTCTGTTTTTATTTTATTTTTTTATTTTTGAGGCAAAGTCTTTGCTATATAGCTCAGGCTGGTCTAGAACTCACTATGTAGCCCAGGCTGGTCTCCAACATGCAGTTCTCCTGCCTCAGCCTCTCAGGTAATTCTCAAATTACAGATGTAACACCATCCTAGTTTTACAGTTTGCTCTATTTTGCTCAAATGCATTAATCATATTGACTATAAGAATGAGAAACAATATCTGGAGTCATTCTCATATTGGCACTTCTCTTTTTCTTTCTTTCTGTTCTGGGGATCAAACCCAGAGCCTTGGCACACGAGACAAGTCTGTGTCCCTGAGCTTTACCTCCAGCCGCTGTATTGTTGTGCCGAACAGGAGGAATGGGGGATGAACGGGTCACAGCATCAGTTTGTCATGTCCTCTCTGCCACCCCTTGATGGTGGTTTCTGCATGTGTATATCTTAGATTCCTATTGTTACTGCTTTTGAGACAAGGTTACCCAGATTGGCTTGGAATGCCTTAGGTAGGGAGGGCTGGCCTTGAACTCTTGATCCTCCCTACCTTGGTTCCAGGTACGTGCTCTCACACCAGGCTCTCCAGATTACTCACAGCACGCACTTCCTTTTCCTAGGGCATATGCAGCCAGCAAAGAGTCCCATGCCACACTGGTGTTTCATAACCTCTTGGGTGAGATTGATCAGCAGTATAGCCGATTCCTGCAAGAGTCCAATGTCCTCTATCAACACAACCTGCGAAGAATCAAGCAGTTCCTGCAGGTACGATGGAACCCTGACTGGGAGACACTGACCCCACAGAGTGGAGTATTAGTGTCCTGTCCTCACTTGGCAAATGATGAGAGCCTACCTTGTACTCTCAATCAAAGGAGAAGTAATTAGCTCCTTCTCAATTCCCTGTACACTGCCCTTGGGTACCATTTCCGGAAACTTACTTCTCATGTTATAGTTGGAGCAATCAAGCAATAAAGCTTAATGTTATTCTGATATAATAGCATGCTAACAACACCTGCTCGTCATAGGCACAAGTCTTAGTTTTAAATGTTGAAAGTTTGACTACTAATTGAGTACTCCTATGTAAAGTCAACCACTTCCCTATAAAACCAGATGATATCCTGTCTCAGGATGGACTCTGTATTTCTGCTGTTGACTGTGGCCGCCATCCTCCTCCCTTTCCTCCCCTCTGGGTTTCAGTCCGATTCTGAAGCCTTTGATCTGTTGTTGCGTGTTGTGTTGCTTTGCTGAAGTGAGTTTTAAGTTAACCAAGGCCAGTCCACCCCTCCTTAGCCGCTCTCTTTCTGTCCTGCTTACAGAGCAGGTATCTGGAGAAGCCGATGGAAATTGCCCGGATCGTGGCCCGATGCCTGTGGGAAGAGTCTCGCCTCCTCCAGACAGCAGCCACTGCAGCCCAGGTGAGACGGGAAGAAGGGGACTCGGGAAGCAAGCAACTGTACAGTGCAGTAAAATAGTGATGGTTTAATATGACTGAAGAAGAAACATTGGACTAGATCAAAGCCTTAAATATACATTGAATATGACAAAAAAAAATCACACAAGCCCCTCCATTCTGTCCCCCTAACAAACAGTGTTACTGTAACCGAGGACAAACTTGAACTCTGCTTCTCCTGCGTCCTCCTCCTGAGTGCTGGGATTAGAGGTGGACACAACTATATCCTGTACATGTGGTGCTTGGGGCAGAACCAGGGCCCTGTCTGTTTTACAGGCGTGGAAGCTGCATCCCCAGCCCTGGGGCTTCTGTTGTTGCTGAGTCAGAGTCTTGCTGTGTAGAACAGCTGACTTCCAGTTTGGGATAGTCTGCCTGCCTCTGCCACATTACTGGTGTAGCCACCACCACGCTTCCCACAGGCCTTCTTCTTGTTTTCATGTTCAGGGTTGTTTTGTTTTGTTTGTTTTTTGAGATGGAGTCATATTCTGTAGCCCATGCTGGCCTAGGACTCACTATGTAGGGTGACCTTCTCAAAGTATGGCAATCCTGCTTCAGTTTCTCTAGTGCTTGCCTTTGAGACAGGCTTTCAATACCTAGCCTGTGTGGAAAACTCTGGATCCTCCTGCCCCAGCCTCCCAAGTGCTGGTATGAAGTATGTGAACCACCATGCCTGGCCCACAGGGCCTTCCCAGTGCCTGAGTTAGAACTTGGGAGCCTGCAGAGCACACCCCCTAACCATCCGTGGAGCTTGAGAGATCTTAGGCAACCGCTGGCTGAATAGAGAAATTGCTTCTGGAGACCAGAAGCATTCCTGCTCCAGGCAAGTTTAGGAGCTCGGAGAGGGGAGAGGTGCAGCTTTGGGGCTGGACCCTTTCGAAGTCTCTGTCTATGGTACTTCTCTGCAGCTTATCCGTCAAATTCGCTCCCAGAATGAGAGAAATGTAGGGCTGGGTTCTTTTCCCAAGTCTTCGAAGAGGTTTTTCTATGATTTTAGCAGCCAGGAAAAATAGGGAGAATGTCTTTTTAAAATTGGCCTGTTCTGTCCTCCTTGGGAGACTTGTAGCAGTAGTGGAGAGAACAGAGTGGAAACAAGATATCTTAGAAGCGAATAATAGGGCTGGTGAGCTGGCTCGGTGGCTGACAACACTTGCTGCTTTTGAAGCAAACCTGGGTTCAGTTCCCGGCACCCACGAGGTGGCTCACAACCACCATCCATAACCCCCATTCCAGAGAATCCAACGCCCATTTCAGACTTCTGTAGGCACCAGGCACACATGAGGTGCATCATGTACACACGTGCTGGCAAATCACTCATACACATAAAATAAAGCAAATAAACCTCAAGAACAGGAAACACAGTAAAACAAAAAGAAGTCAAAAGAGCAGCAGTTGGGGCCTGATTTGAGCCTTGACAGCTGTAATGGGTGTGAACCATGGGTGTGAGCATTGCTAGCTTGGAAAACTGGGTGGATAACATCTCCCCTGGCTCTGCTTTCTCCAAGATTGCTGTCCTTATCTTGGGTCACTGTCAAAAGTGCTATTTTGTTCCTGCAGCTTTTACTTATCTTTTCTATCATCAGATGCCTCTTTCTGTTCTTTGCAAAGTCATTATGTTTCGTGTCCTGATTGACCTTCTCAAGGCAGCAGCCTCTCCTCCCTGACAGAAGCTATGGGAACACAATTTTGAAAATTCTTGGAAAATGATTTTTTTCATGAAAATATATTGTACTGTGCTGTCATCAGCTATTCTGAATTATTTATTAGCTAGCATAATCTCTACTACTGAAATGTACCCCAAATTCTTTCTGAATTATTATTATTACTTTTAATTAATTATTTTGGACAATTTACCCATGCTTGAAGGCTGGAACAATGTCTTAGTTCCATGTGGGCTCTTAGTTTAATGCAGAGACTGGGTTTAAGGTGTTTCCTGTTGGTGAAAGCCAGTGCCACAGACTGAACACCACAAGGGTTTTTCCCAGCATCCTCCCCTCTTGCATCACTGCCCATTTCCCAACAGCACAGGTCATAGGATGGGCTGGCACTCAGATGACAGGTGTCCATGGGTACACGTGTGTGTTAACCCTTTTCTGACAGCAAGGGGGCCAGGCCAACCACCCAACAGCCGCTGTGGTGACAGAGAAGCAGCAGATGCTGGAGCAGCACCTTCAGGATGTCCGGAAGCGTGTGCAGGTGAGCAGGCCTCACCCAGGGAGCAGCGCTCAGGCTGGAGAGCAGCAGGGTCCTGCGCATGTTCATTGTCTTCAAAGCTGTCTTTTCCCTCTCCTGAGGGAAACCTCTTTCTTACTTCTGTTTGTGGTTTGTTTGTTTGAACAGGATCTAGAGCAGAAAATGAAAGTGGTAGAGAATCTCCAGGACGACTTTGATTTTAACTATAAAACCCTCAAGAGCCAAGGAGGCAAGTGAACATTAGAGACGGTAAAATCTGTTGAAAGCGAGGCTTGCCACTGAGTTTCAGGACCTGACTTCATTCATGTGGCTGCATGGTAGGAGAAGGGGGCTTCTGGCACTTATTGGGACAACCTTGAGCCTGTGGCCATCTTCCTTCAGCTCTCCAAGTATCAGGGACTGCATGTGCACACATGTTTGGAGCCTCATTGAGAAGGCTGCGAGTATTCCCCCTGGTCAAGGAGTCTTTCCTCCCCCCATCAGACATGCAGGATCTGAATGGAAACAACCAGTCCGTGACCAGACAGAAGATGCAGCAGCTGGAACAGATGCTCACAGCGCTGGACCAGATGCGGAGAGTAAGTGTTCTGGACAGCTTCCCAGGCAGCTTCCCCAGTGCCACACACTTATCGTGGGAAGATTGACTGGGTTCTAATGGGTTCCTTCTCTGGGACTGACTGGAGGATGTAGTTAGAAGTGGTCTGGGGAAATGTCTTCTCACTGTTTGGGTTCCCAAACAGAGCATCGTGAGTGAGCTGGCAGGGCTCTTGTCAGCAATGGAGTACGTGCAGAAGACACTCACAGATGAAGAACTGGCTGACTGGAAGAGGCGGCAGCAGATCGCGTGCATTGGAGGCCCTCCCAATATCTGCCTGGATCGCCTGGAAAACTGGTAAGAGTTGGAAGGCTTCTTTTCCCTTTTAGAGAGCTGGGTTCAGCCACAGGCCTGCAGAGTGGGGCTACCTTGCTCATGTTTTTTTTCCCTTTTTATTGCTGGCAGTGGAACCCATCTCTTGGACATGTGCTAGGCAAATGTCTAGAACCACTGAACTCACAACACTCCTAGCCCTGGATACCCCACTGCTAAGATGGACACCTGGTTTTTTAAGTTTGAGAAAGAATCTCACTGAGTTGCACAGGCCAGCCTCAAACCCACTATATAGCCAGGCTAACCTTGAACTTGCAATCCCCCTGCTTCAGATTCCCAAGTATCTGGGATTTTAGGCATAAATTGCCATGTCTGTCTTAAAGCAGCTTCTTTTATACACTCAAATTTAGTCCAAGAGTTAAAACTGTCAACTAATTTTAACAATTTTTTTTCTTTTTTTTCTTAATATTTTTATGGTTTATTGGTGTCAGATCCCCTGCAACTGGATCTTCAGACAGTTGTGAGCTGCCATGTGGGTGCTGGGAATTGAACTCGGGTCCTCTGGAAGAGCAGTCAGTGTTCTTAACCACTGAGCCATCTTTCCAGCCCTTTTTTTTTTTTTTTTTCCGAGACAGGGTTTCCCTGTTTAACAGTCCTAGCTGTCTTGGAACTAGCTCTTAAAGACCAGGCTGGCCTCGAACTCACTGCCTCTGCCTCCTGAGTGCTGGGATTAAAGGCGTGTGCCACCATGGCCCGGCTAATTTTAACAAATTTTTAACAAAAAAATGCTTATATCACTCATTTTAAATATATTTGATTTTTAAATTTAAACAATAATTTTAGTTGTATTTAACACTAAATTCTCCATTTTATCTATTTTAATAATCTAAAACAATATATATATTCTTTGTAAAGGGGGAGAAAGTTGGAATATATAAAATTAATAAAAATGAAAGAAAAATTCAAATCCATTGAGTGGTACTAGTGAGTCACGGGGTCTTGTGACAATTTTTCTAGACATCTGTCTTGAATGGACACATGAATCTAGAAGTCTAGTTTCAGCAGCAGCTGCTCTGTCCGTTTCCTTCTTTCCTTTGCTGCAATGGGAAAGATGGCTCACGTGGTCTTGTGAAAACCAGGGGTGTGTTTGGCCCCTGAGTTTTCCCCACGCCCCACTTTCTTCTCCATGCTCTCCTCTGTCATCTGCTCTTTTCCCAATACTGTCTAACTAGCTTCATGAGCGAGGCCCCACAGTGAGCGTGAAGAGGCTTGGCAGGACAGGGAACCCCGCTCCATGGAACATGAAACTGGACATTCAGGACAAGTCCACACGACAAGCCCATCTCTGTCATCACGGACACAGAGTGCTGTTCATTTACTGAAGACAGTTTGAAAAGCTTCCTGATCAGGGCTCCAAGAATTTTAAGTTCTGGGAATGAGACGTTCAGATGCCAGAAAGGACGGATCAAGAGCTCAGATCCCTGTTCACATTCTACCTTTTTTAAACTAGTGTTAAACCATAAAAGAGACATATTAGATTTAAAAAAAGAGAGACGCTAATATTCCCTACTCTTGAAGGCAGAGTTAATCAGCTTCATCTCCCTCTCTGCCCACTTTTTTTCTAATTGTTTGGCTTTTGTTTGTTTTTATGTATATCCCTGTCTGCCCAGGCTGACCTCAAACTCATAAGAATCTACCTGCTTCTGCCTCCCAACTGCTGGGATTTCTAATTAACTTTTTAAATAAGTAATGTTTTCTTTAAAAAAAATAAAATTTTAAAATTTGTGTGTATTTGTCTGCATTTAGGCATGCAGTGCCTGTGGAGGCCAGAAGAGAACAATAGAACCCCTGGGACTGGAGTGATAGATGGTTCCAGTATGGATGCTGGGAACCAGACCCGGGTCCCCTGCAAGAGACCTAAGTGCTGTTCATGGACTGTCTCTCTAGCCCCTCTGCTCACCTTTTTTGTATACCTATTATCAATATTTGACATATGTTATATTTTTATGATTGATCAAAGAATAACATTGAATGGGTTCTCGATGAGGCTCAACCCCTTGTCTCCTTTGAGGGGTCACTAAGGCCTACTGTAGTGAAGGGGCCTGGCCCTGCTTATGTAGGTTGTGAATGGCAGTGCTGGCTCAAGCCCACTCAATGTCCTCTGTCCTCCAGTGTCATGTTTTAGTACATGGACAACTTAGGATAGGATGTGAACATAGGTATTCTTCATATTTGGTCTTGAATCCATTCACAGTCCATGGACATCTCCTAGTGATGTTAGTCTTAACCCTTCTCCCACTGAGCCATGTGCTTCAAATGGTTGAAGTGGCCATTCCTATGCTCTGTGTACTCCCTTTCAGTATTTTAGGGCCTTTTCTCCCTCCCCCTCACTGCATAGCTCAGACTGGCCTTGAAGTCACTGTGCATCCCAGGCTCAAGGTTTTGCTCCAGTCTCCTGAATGCTGGGTTCACAGCTAAGCAACAGAGGTAACTGGAACTGCCTTTCGTTATTGGCAGGATAACGTCATTAGCAGAATCTCAACTTCAGACCCGCCAACAAATTAAGAAACTGGAGGAACTGCAGCAAAAAGTGTCCTACAAGGGGGACCCTATTGTGCAGCACCGGCCAATGCTGGAGGAGAGAATTGTGGAACTGTTCAGAAACCTAATGAAAAGGTAACCTTAAAAAGCTAATGTTCAGAAGAAGAAGCCCGCCTGGTCACCACAGCGTGTGACCTGCTATCCCGTCCCCTTCTAGTGCCTTCGTGGTGGAGCGACAGCCCTGCATGCCCATGCACCCTGACCGGCCCCTTGTCATCAAGACTGGTGTCCAGTTCACTACGAAAGTCAGGTGGGCCCCAGTCTTTACATTTTGGGTGGAGCTTTTATTGATGTCCAGTTCTCTTCCTTGAGGACTTCAATGGGGAGCAGTAAGGCCCAGTGGTAGGCAGGCTGAGGTGGGAGGTGCAGCCTGCTCCTCACCTCGAGTGACAGGTGTGGAGGGTTGGCCCTGCCCTTTGAGCTCTCCTCCAGAAATAGCTCTGTTGGGTTTTGGGTTTAACATAAGGAGTACCAACGGCAGAGCATATTGATGCAATATTTCTCATTCAGTGTTTTTTATTTTCTTTCTGTGAGTCTCTTACAGCTTGGTTCATGTTCATAGGCATTTTCAGAACTTCTTGGCTGAGGGGTCAGTGTTCAGCTTTAGTATCAAAGATAACTCTGGGTGGAGGTAGAACTTGAGTCTGTAAATATGTTTGTTTGTTTATTTATTTATTTATTGGTTACGTATAGACAGGGTTTTTCTGTGTAACCTAAAACTCACTCTGTAGACCAGGCTGGTCTTGAGCTCAGAGATCCGCCTGCCTCTGCCTCCTGAGTGCTGGAATCAAAGGTGATCCACACCCAGCATTATATTTACTTATTAAGAATTGAGGTATTAGGGTTTTGTTTTGTTTTTTTTTTAAACTAGAGATCATGGTAAGAAGCCTACTAAGTTTCCTTGACGATATGTTTTTAATAGGTTGCTGGTCAAATTTCCCGAGTTGAATTATCAGCTTAAAATTAAAGTGTGCATTGACAAGTAAGTATTCTTTATTATTTTAAAACAATTTTAAATGTGAATCAATTTTCATCATGTTCTTCCCTCCCCCAAGTTCATCTAGGGCCTCTCCTCCCTACCCACCCAACTTTAAAGTTCTTTCTCAAAAAACAAACCCCAAACCCCCAAAACCTACAAAACAAAATGCAACAGCACCTTAAAAGAAAACAAAACAAAGCAAAACCAAAAAGCCCACCTAACTGTATTCATATAAAAGTACACATAAAAAACTATGGGGTCGCCGGGCGGTGGTGGTGCACGCCTTTAATCCCAGCACTCGGGAGGCAGAGGCAGGCGGATCTCTGTGAGTTTGAGACCAGCCTGGTCTACAAGAGCTAGTTCCAGGACAGGCTCCAAAGCTACAGAGAAACCCTGTCTCAAAAAACCAAAAAAAAAAAAAAAAAAAAAAAGCTATGGGGTCCATTATTTGCTGGTCAACTACTGTACATGAGGCCTGCCCTGGAGCAGTTGATAATACTCAACGTCATTGCGCTGGAGAAAGCTGAGTTTCCTCCTCCAGTAGGTAGAAATGACAGTTCCATCGTTAGTCTTTTACCCTAGTGTCTAGGTTTACATTCATTCATTCATTCATCTTTTAAAAAAAAAACGTGGGACTGGAGAGATAGATGGCTCAGAGGTTAAGAGCACTGGCTGCTCTTTCAGAGGTCATGAGTTCAATTCCCAGCAACCACATGGTGGCTCACAACCGTCTGTAATAAGACCTGGTGCCCTCTTCTGGCCTGTACTGCAAGCATACGTGGAGACAGAACTCTGTGTACATAATGACAAAATAAAATATAACAAGATAGAAACTATCACATATAAGTTGGACAGAGCCAACAAACAGAAGGAAAAATCCCAAGAGTGGGCACAGGAATCAGAGACCCACTTGTTTACACACTCAGGATTCCCTAGAAACGCTAAACTGAAAGCCTTAGTATAAGCTCAGAGAACCTGGTACAGACCCCTGTAGGTCCTGTGATCTCATAGGAACTTTGCTCACGTTGATTTAGAGGGCCTTTTTTTCTTGGTGTCTTCCTTCCCCTCTGGCTCCTATACTCTTTCCACCGCCTTTTCTGCTGGGTTCCCTGAGTTCTGAGGGGAGGGATTTGATGTTTAGGGCTGTTCCATTCAGGGCTGAGTTTTTCAAGGTCTCTCACAGTCTGTGCGATGTCTTCCTGTGGGTCTCTGTATTTGTTCCCATCTGCTGCAGGAGAGAGCGTTTCTGATAATGGTTGAACAAGGCACTGGTCTATGAGCATAGCAGAATGTTATTGGTGTTTACATTTTTCTTCTGGTGTCATGCAGAGTACTTTTCCTCTAACAAAGATGCTGGCAGGTAGTGTGAAGGCTCTATGTAGGCACCAGCTCGACATCTCCAGGTTCAGTGAGTTGTGTAGGTGTTGTCTTCAGCAATGGGGCCTTGCTGTCTATTTGTGGAGAGCAACCTGTAATCTTGGCAACAGCCTGAGATGTTTGGGATTCCTCTGAGGTCCCTTTGGCCATCAACTCAATTAAACGTAACCCAATCCTGGTACTGGAAGTTTCATTTGGTAGCAAGAGATAGCCAGGTAGAATTCTGTCTCTTCCATTATTTGGAGATTCCATTGAGATTGCCTTCATATTTGTATATATTATATATGATAGGAGATTTCTACTATATTAGATTTCCATGCTATCGCTCAAATGCCCTTTAATTTTATCTGTCTTTCCCCATATTCCCTTCCCCCTCCCCCTCTCCCTCCCTTGATCCTCCCATTTCAGAGCCCCCATCCATCTATAAATATCTATTCTATTTTCCTTTTTTAAATTTTGTTTTTTGAGACAGGGTTTCTCTGTATAGCCCTGGCTGGCCTGGAACTCACTCTGTAGACCAGGCTGGCCTCGAACTCACAGAGATCCTTCTGCCTCTGTCTCCCAAGTACTTGGATTACTTGGTGGTGTGCCACCACCGCCTAGCTTGTTTTTCTTTCCTAATGAGATCTGTCTGTTCCCTCCAGTCCCTTACTCCATACTCACACTCTGTGGTTCTATGGATTGTAGCTTGGTTATCACTGATTTAACAGCTAATATCCGTATATGAGTGAATACACACCATATTTGTCTTTCTGGGTCTGGGATACCTCACTCAGGATGATTTTTTTTTCTAGTTCCATCCATTTTCCTGCAAATTTCATGATGTCATTTTCTTTTTAAATGAGTAATATGCCATTGTATAATTGTACCCTATTTTCTTTGTCCATTTTTCTGTTGAGGGACATCTGGGTTATTTCTAATTTCTGGCTATTATGAAGAGAGCAGCAATGAACATGGCTGAGCAAAAGTCTCTGGGGTAGGATGAAGCATTCTTTGGGTGTATGCCTAAGAGTGGTATAACCAGATCATGAGGTAGATCCAGTCCCATCTTCTTGAGGAGCTGTCACACTGATTCTTATAGTGTCTGTATGGGCTTGCACTCCCACCAGCAATGGATGAGTGTTCCTCTTACTCCACATCCTCACCAGCATGACTGTCACGTGCTTTGTTGATCTTAGTCATTCTGATAGGTGTAAGATGAAATCTCAAAGTAGTTTTTATTTGCATTTGCCTGGTAGCTAAGGATGTTGAACATTTCTTTAAGTATTTCTCAGCCTTTTGAGTTTCCTCTAGTGGGAATTCTCTGTTTAAGTCTATACCCCATTTTTAAAATTGGGTTATTTGTTTTCTTGGTATGTAGGTCTTGAGTTCTTCATATATTTTAAGAATTAGCCCTCAGTTGGATATGTAGTTGGTAAAAATCTTTTCCTATTCTGTAGGCTGCCGATGACAAGTAAATATTCCTAACCTTAGCCCTTATTTGTAAATGGCAGATGGAAAGACAGGAACTTTGACAGACATTTGATTTAAAGATGTCTCCATTCATGAATCTTTGTTTTGTGAACAATTGTGTTCAGAAACTTTCTAGAGCCTCATTAATTTGCCTTAAACATGTGAAAATAAAAAAGACTTGGGAGCGTATACAGCTTAGTGTTGGAGTGCTTACCTAGTGTGTATAAAGCCCTGGATCCAACCCCATTCTGAAAAATAAAGATGTAGCCAGGTAGTTTTGGCAGATGGCACTCAGGAGGCAGAGGCAGATGGATCTCTGTGAGTTCAAGTTCAGGGCTACACAGAATAGTCAAAAGGAAAAAAAGGTCTTGAAAAACCAAAGGGAAAATAGAAAAAGAATGATGTAAATAAATAAATAGTACTTGCCAAGTTATATCACAGTTGAAAAAAATAAGCAAAGATAGCAAGATAATTTAGGTAGGTGTGTGTGTGTGTGTGTGTGTGTGTGTGTGTGTGTGTGTGTAGAGCAAAAGTCGACAGGAACTGTCTTTCTCTATCACCATTCACCTTATTTTTTGAGACAGGGTCTCTCACTGAACCTGGAGCTTACTCACTGGCTAAGCTGGCTGGTCAGCAAACCTATCTCTGCAGCCCCCATCTCTGGGGCTACAGACACTCACTGCTGCACCCAGATTTTATGTAATGCTGAGGATCCAAACTAGGGCTCTTGTGCCGTGCAACAAGCACTTTATCACTGAGCCATCTCCCCATCCCCTTCCTCATCCCTAAGGGTACAGAGTGGCTCACTGCACAGTAACAGGTCTCCAAATGCAGTCGCATTGTTCTGCACAGCTGCTCGCCTTCCCTTTAGTATCTGATGCTCACCACTTATTTCCAAAGAGTTTTTTGTTTGTTTGGTTGGTTGGTTTTGGTTTTTCGAGACAGGGTTTCTCTGTGGCTTTGGAGCCTGCGCTGGAACTAGCTCTTGTAGACCAGGCTGGTCTCGAACTCACAAAGATCCGCCTGCTTCTGCCTCCCGAGTGCTGGGATTAAAGGCGTACACCACCACCGCCCAGCTCCAAAGAGTTTTTTGTATAAATAAAAGTAATAGGAGGCCTGAATATAGGACGCTGCCTTGCCAGGTAGTAAAATGCCTTATAGAGGTCCAGTTGTTAGATGTGTCACAAGGACAAGAATGCTTATTGGTCATTGTAACAAAACCTGAAGTCTAGAAATAGACTTGAGGCTAATGTAAGAGATCAGCACGTTAAAATGGGTCTCACAAGGTAGAGAGGGCAGAGTGCTCAATGAATGGCAGTGGGACAGCTTTGTAGAGGCTGGAGTAGAAAGTGAGGGCTTTTGTCTTATGGGCCATTAAACTCCAAGCATATTTGCTATATTTACAGGTTAGCAAAAGCACCCATAGAACACAGGTACATACTGTCACAGTGGCACAGAAAAGTGACATCACCACTTCAAAAGCAATTCTGACAATGTCCTACAAAGTAAACCATGAACCTATCCTGTGACACAGCCATTTCACTCATAGGTGTTAACACAAGAAAAATACACATGTGTGTCCACTAACAGGAATGAATAAACAGTTTGCACTCTCATACAATGGAATACTGTTTGTCACCAAAACAAAAGGAACTATTTTTATTTATTTCTTTTTTATTTTATGTGCACTAGTGTTTTGCCTGCATGTGTTTCTATGTAAGGGTATTGGATTCCCTGGAGCTGGAGTAGCACAGACAGTTGTGAGCTGCCATGTGGATGCTGGGAGTTGACCCTGGGTTCTCTGGAAGAACAGCCAGTGCTCTTAACCTTTGGGTCATCTCTCCAGCCCCATGAAAGGAACTATTGATCTGTAAAGCATGAACACACCTTCAAAGTCATTATGTTGAGTGGAGGAAACCAGGCCTCCTCCCCGCAAACGAGTGCATATCTTATGTTTGCATGTATATATTTCTAAAAAACGCAAACGAGTCTATAGTGACAGGAAGCACATTGATGGTTTTTCTGGGGGCAGGGTGAGGTGAAGTGTAGGACTGGGGTGCATTACAAATGAGCTTAGGAACACTTTGGGATGGTGGATATGTCCTGGATTGTGCTGATGATTTCATAGGTGTGAATAGCACTTCTAAGCCAGCCTCATAAGGTTGTACATTATAGGCTGTGCAATTTATTGATTATGAATTATAAATAAAATTAATACAAAAAGGATATATAAAAAAGAGAGATATAATTCAACATGAGGGAGAGCTGATAATTGATTTAAGAATGTAGTACCTAGAAAGGAAGAAATGTTTTAGAGCTGATCAGTTTTCTTCTACAAATCCTCTAGAATATTCTGTTTATAGGTAAATATATAGCAATGAAGAAGCAATTTTATTTATTTGTTTGTTTGTTTGTTTTTCAAGACAAGGTTTCTCTGTGAAGCTCTGGCTGTTCTGGAACTAGCACTGTAGACCAGGCTGACCTTCCACTCACAGAAATCCACCTGCCTCTGCCTCCTGAGTGCTGGGATTAAAGGCATGTGCCACCATGCCTGACTGAAAACTTTTAAAATAGCACTCTAAAAGGAGATAAAAACAGAAATATCCTGCCGGGCGATGGTGGCGCACGCCTTTAATCCCAGCACTCGGGAGGCAGAGGCAGGCGGATCTTTGTGAGTTCGAGACCAGCCTGGTCTACAAGAGCTAGTTCCAGGATAGGCTCCAAAAGCCACAGAGAAACCCTGTCTCGAAAAAAGCCAAAAAAAAAAAAAAAAAAACCCAGAAATATCCTAATATAAAAAGATAGAATAGTCAGGGACAGAGGTAGAGGTAAAGTGGTTACCTGAGGATAGTGCTTGCAGCCATGTCGAGGGAGGTAACAACAAACCTTTCCCGAAAACCCAGCATGGCTTAAGGAATGAGGAAACTTGCAACTTGTGTAACTGGAAATGCAGTTGGGGCAGGCACCTGACGATGAGCCCAGTGACTCACAGGTGTGTTCAGGAGCCCAGAACCCTCTGTCCCATCCTTAGTGTAGCCCACGTCAGGGCCCCCCCCGAAGGGAGGGATGGGCTCTGCCATCCCATGCTGACCAGAATGGAGTGTTGTTAGGGAAAGGGATATGGCATAGACACCCAACTGCGGCTACTGCTTAAATACAGTTTCATTTCACCCCTAAAACAAAACTGGACAGCTAAAGACTTCTCATCAAAGTAGGTTCTGGAAAGAAAGAGGAGCGATGACTTCTATTTTGTTAACTTTCATCTGTGTTCTTGACAGGGACTCTGGGGATGTTGCTGCTCTCAGAGGGTGAGTTCTGCCTCCTTTGTTCTAGTCCATCCAGCTTTATCCTCTGGCTACTCAGCAGTCGCTCATGTGTTGATTTTTCTCCCATGATTCAGATCTCGGAAATTTAACATTCTGGGCACAAACACAAAAGTGATGAACATGGAAGAGTCCAACAATGGCAGCCTGTCTGCGGAATTCAAGCACTTGGTAGGTTATGAGCGTGGGGGCAGGCTTCCCTGCACAGAGGGCAAGTGGCAGAGGGAGAGCTTGGGACAGCCACACGTGACACTTGGCTTCTTTCCCTTTCTTCCAGACCCTGAGGGAGCAGAGATGTGGGAATGGGGGCCGTGCCAATTGTGATGTAAGTTTTGTTCAGGCTAAGAACTATCTGGCTGTGTTTTCTGTGAGGAAAGGAGAGAGCGTGCTCTCTCTCTGGCCCAGACTCTAACCTGCTGCTTAGAGAAGTTGCTCTGGGCCAGTGTGACAAGCTCAGAAGTTGCAGGTGCTGGGGAGTTCTCAAGAGGAGCACTTCCCTGAGAGTTGGGGGACTGCCCCCGCCCCTTTCAGCAGTGGGAAGTCCCTTGTTGAGCTGTTACTCACACCCATTTGGTAGAAAAGTTTCCACCTTGCTTGGGGCTTCCCAAAGTCCCTTGCCGCCACCTGCCAGCTAGCTCCATTTTCTGTGCCTTGATGAGACAGAAAGCAAGTCAGAGTTAAACTTAAGAAAATAACAAAAAAAAAAAAAAAGAAAGAAAATAACACAAATAACACATGCTCACACACACACACACACACACAACCCCAGCACTCAGGAGCTGAGGCGGGGGTTCATGAGTTTGAGATTATCCGTCCTTCAGCACGCACATAAAAAAAAAAAAATGGAATTTCATTCCTAAGAGTTCATTACTAATCCTTGTACAAACAGGTGGCTGCACTGCCTGACCTCTCGTGGGAGTAAAGGTTGTTAGAGTCACTTTGAATTGAGCATGCTCTGTAAACCAGCAGACCCGGTCCCAGATATAACAATAACGAAAGCTTTGAAAGGTGGGCCAAGGGCAAGTACATGATCACAGTCACCAGTTACTCTCCAAACACAGCCCAAATCTGTCAGCGCTTTAGGGAGGCATGAGTGTGATGTAGTCACAGCGGGATACTCTACAGCTGTGACAAATGTGGGAACTACATGTGACCACAGACCTACCCTCACTGAGGGTGGGGGACCAGCAGCTGAAACATACTGACAGTAGGACCGCACATGTGTGGGGTTCACAGCTACCCCATGTCGAATGCACATGCCTGGAGAAACACCCATGAGCATGGTTAGGAAGAGTCAGGAAACAGTAGCGCCACGGACAGAGCAGTACTGCAGAGGAGGGGAAAATCACCTGGGGAATGTCGGTGGTAATGGCTTGCCTTTAAGCTGGGTGGTAATGCTAGGTTCTGGTTCATGGTGGGGTGCACTTAGCATACATGAGACCCTGAGTTTGCCCCTTAGTATGGATGGAAGAGAGGAGGGGGAGAGAAAAGAAGGAAGAAACTCAAATAAGTTTTCCTTTGTCTCTTCCCTCCCTCCCCCCTCCTGTCTGTCTGTCTGTCTATGGACACCCATGTGCCATGGTGTGCCTGTGGAGGTCAAAGAACCACTTGCAGGGCTGTTTTTTCCTTCCACTGTGTGGGTCTCAGGGATTAGACTCAGGTTATCAGGCAAATGCCCTTACCCATTGAGCCATCTTGCTGGCTCCCAAATAAGTATTTAAGTGGGGTGGTGCATCCTTGGATGCCCATTGCTTTCTTCTTTGTGCCTTGAATCTATATATTATAAAATATTAAATTTTATAAATATAAATATAATAAATATATTAATATATTTATTGTATAATATTAATTATATAATATAATATTAATTATATAATATAATTAATTATAATTAATTAATTATAAATTAATATATTTATTATATAATATATAAATATAATAAATATAAATAATAAAAGATCAGGTTTGAGGTATTAATTATATAATATAATTAATTATAATTAATTAATTATAAATTAATATATTTATTATATAATATATAAATATAATAAATATAAATAATAAAAGATCAGGTTTGAGGTTCTTGTCCTCAAGGGTCTCTCTGTTGAAGGGAGAAAGTACAGAACTGTGCCCCTGCCACTGTCCACAGCCACCTTCTTAGTGTAGTGAGGCAGTGGCACATCGCTTTCCTCCGTTGTTGCCTTTGAGAACTCAGTGTCGTTCTCTGAAGATGTGACCTTGCTGTTGTAGGCCTCCTTGATTGTGACTGAGGAGCTGCATCTGATCACGTTCGAGACTGAGGTGTATCACCAAGGCCTCAAGATTGACCTAGAGGTGAGTTCTGCACAGAGCCAGCCCGTGGGCACGCAGGGGGACAGGACAAAAATGCCTGGTGGCATGGGACTGTTTGCTAAGCCTGTATTTAGTTTTCACCGTCTGTCTCTGAAAAGTCCTCGATAGCCACCCACTGGGAAAAAAGTCTTGAGCACACGGTTTGGAAATCTGTCTTTAGTGATTGCTTAGACTCGATTTGATGAGGTGGGTCAAGTGAGCCTTTGTAGCCACCATCCCAGTGTGCAGAAAATCGTGGCATTTAGATTTTGTTTTTCAGCCTTCTAGATCTTATTAAGTTAGACTTGAGAAAACAGGAATCCTCATGCTTGATTTCTGACACCTCCGTTTCATGGAAAGATGGAAAGATATAGATGCTTTGGATTTTGGAGGTTGCCTTCCAGGTTTCTGGAAAGTCAGGGCTGGGGGCCTAGCTTACATTTTGCAAATCACTGTTACATTTTGTAAATCACTGATTCTATTCAGACGTCAGCGAGTCCTGATGCCCAGACTGGTCATTCTTCTCCTCTTGATGTTGGGCTGCTTCAGTCACACTCCTGCTTAGAGTTGGCATCTGGTGTGACATGATTTTTAGTTCTAACCCGTGGAGGTGCAGCTGAAGAGATTTTTTGGAGCTGTGAGAGCCCAGTTGTCAGGCTAAGTCATTCCCTGTCTGCCCCCCACACTCTACAGACCCACTCGTTGCCGGTTGTGGTGATCTCCAACATCTGCCAGATGCCAAATGCTTGGGCATCGATCCTGTGGTATAACATGCTGACCAACAACCCCAAGGTGAGTCCCCAATGCCCTCTCTGAAGTCCTGGGCTCTCTCGCTCCTTCTCAGCCCCTGGTGATCATCTGTGTCACTCTCTCATCTTCTCAATAGAACGTGAACTTCTTCACTAAGCCACCAATCGGAACCTGGGACCAAGTGGCTGAGGTGCTCAGCTGGCAGTTCTCCTCCACCACAAAGCGAGGGCTGAGCATCGAACAACTCACTACGCTGGCCGAGAAGCTCTTAGGTGGGAGTCTGACAGCTTCCGATGACATTCTGGTCTGGGCGGTTGGTTACTCAGGCAGGGTTTCCCAGTGGCTACCTAGGGCCTACTGCGCCAGGTATATCCTAGTGTTCATTTTTAGGATACGTGGTGAGGGCAGGGAGTGTTTCTTTTTTCTTGATTGCCTTCCAAGGCACTGCTCTGACTAACTAACCTGAGGAGATGTTTCAGTGTGCACTAGAAGATGGTAAGAGTTTGGTATCCACTGCCCATTTAAGAAGTTATGGGTGGTAGTGTAAAATTTTCTTTCCTTTCAAAAAAAAAAATCTGGATTAAAAGTAGCTTCAACCTGTGGTGACACCAGATGTGACCTAACCACAGCTGTCAGCTTGTTAGTGTGTGACACTGGTCCTCAGAATCACACACAGCAAGGAAGAACAGGAGCCCAATAGGGCAGCGGTGCCAGGGTAATCCAGGGTCAGATGCTGGGGTTGGATGTGTGTGGGCCTATTTGTGCACGTGACCACACACACACACACACACACACACACACACACACACACACACATGGCACCCTGCGAGATCAAATACATGGGACAAATGTTTGCAAATTCTGTTTGAGAAATAAAATATTTAATCGGGGCTGACATTCTTCTGTTCATTTCTCTCCTCCAGGACCTGGTGTAAATTACTCAGGGTGTCAGATCACATGGGCTAAGTTTTGCAAAGTAAGTGATTGCCTCCTGGGAGGCAGGTCTGGAATGCTCGTTTATAAGGGGATTGTTGGGGGGCATGAATACTGAAAGCCTGGGACCCCTTTCTAGCAGCTAGTAGGAGCTGCCTGAGGGTAGAGGAGTGTTAGGGTATTGGCAGAGTACTGAGGTTCAGGCTGGTAGGGCTGGAATGGGCGGTGGTGGACTTGACTTTCCCATGATTCTTTTCTCCAGGAAAACATGGCTGGCAAGGGCTTCTCCTTCTGGGTGTGGCTAGACAATATCATTGACCTTGTGAAAAAGTATATCTTGGCCCTTTGGAATGAAGGGTAAGGCTGAAACTTGGCTGTACTGTGTGACCAGGTCACCTACTCCCAGCAAGCCGATGACAGGGACAGCCTTCTGCACACAAACAGCATGGGTTTTCCTTGGCTCCAGGTACATCATGGGTTTCATCAGCAAGGAGCGGGAGCGGGCCATCCTGAGCACGAAGCCCCCAGGCACCTTCCTGCTGAGATTCAGTGAGAGCAGCAAAGAAGGAGGGGTCACTTTCACTTGGGTGGAAAAGGACATCAGTGGTGAGACTTTTCACCTGCCCCTCCTGTCTCGCTTGCTCCACCTGGTGGCCGCTGCCAGCACCTGGCTGCTTCTTGTTCTATGTACTGCTGCCCCCTGGAGGGCAGAGAGGGCCTGTGCCTCCTCCAAAGGGGTGGCCTGCCAGTTTGTTCACTCCAGGGTTGGCTAATATTTGTGTAGAAAAGTGTGATTTGAATCTTATTTCCACATTCCCTTTCCTACTTACCCTGATAATATGTCGGAAGCAAGTGTTCTGCCTACGATCCAGCTTGACAGCCTCTCTAAAAGCCAGCCTGGACATTGTCACAATTCTGAGCCACTGGGAGGGCATTCAAGGTCTCCAGCACTAGACTGGGGTAATCTTTCCTTCCTGTGTCCCATGACAGGCAAGACCCAGATCCAGTCTGTAGAGCCATACACCAAGCAACAGCTAAACAACATGTCATTTGCTGAAATCATCATGGGCTATAAGATCATGGATGCTACCAACATCCTGGTGTCTCCGCTGGTCTACCTCTACCCTGACATTCCTAAGGAGGAGGCATTTGGAAAATACTGTCGACCGGAGAGCCAGGAGCATCCTGAGGCTGACCCAGGTAGTTGTTGATTTTCCATGGTTCTGACCTCATTCTTAGGGAAAGTTAGTCGGGGGTGGGGTTATGGGAAAGAGCTGTTTGTTGAGTACTTTGACAGGGTGACTGATGGTATTCAAGAGAAGAACAGAATCAGGTCTCACAGGGAGCTTGTCAGTCTGAAGATGAAAATAGACATACACACACACAACCTCAAAACACTAGGAAGAGAAAACAAGGACAGTTCTCTGATGCTTGTTACACAGTGGATTCCAGAAGACTTGCGGCAGATTTGAGTCCAGTATACTTTGCTTTTCATGTGTTAGCAGTGCCAGGTAGTCTGAAGAAAGGCTTTCTGGGACAGTGGTTGTTAGTAGCCTGGGGCAGAACTCATAGCAGAGCAGGGAGTGTCGAGGTTGCAGGAGATGGTGACTGGAGAGGATGTGGAGTTGGCATTTAGAATGTACAGCTGTTGCAGTGCGATGCATTTTACCCGTGGAACTGTGTGTGACTGTATACACTAGACAGAAAAATGGAAATCATGTTGACTTAAATCTGTAGTCTCTGGGGCTGTCCCCGGCATGAAGAGTCACAGTGGTCTGGTCTGAAGGCATTTAGTACTTGCCACATTGCCTCTGTCTTCTGTCTGCCTGCTGGTGAGGAAGCTGGTGTGTCTGTCTGTGTTTTCTGTGACTGTTCTTAATCATTGCACCATGCTGACTCTGTAATGAGATCTGTGAGCGGGCCTCCTTGACCTGGCCACGTAGCATCTGTGCATAAATGTTCCAACTGCCCCTGGCTCTGCTCTCGGCCTTCTCCCAGGACTGTCCAGCTCTCAGAGTGGAGGAGTCAGGCTCGTTAACAGTTATTTTCCTGTCCCTTTGTTCTGGTGTTGAGTTCTCTTCATTCTGTGGAGGAGTTTAGCTCTCACTTCCTGTCTGTCCCTTATCTCTGCCTCCACCTTGCCTTCGGTTGGGAGATCTGTTTATCAGCCCCTCTCACACTCCTCTTTGTTCTTTTCACAGAGGACTTTGAAGTCCAAGTGCTGGTCCTTCTGACTCATTTGCTTTCATGATCCAAGCCTTGGTCTGAGGCTGCCGTCTCCATCCCTGCTATAGCTGTCCAGAGACAGAGTCCTCAGGGGCAAAGCCCTGGGCATGAGAAAGGAATCCATTACCTGATGGGTTTGTCTGTGAGCACAAGGAGAGTGCACTGCGGGCTCGAGAGCCTGAGGAAGGGTAGGAGGTTCAAATGAACCCCAGGGAGGTGAGCTGTGATGACCTCTTCCTCTGCTTCTACTGTAAGAGTATTATGGTATAGACATCACTTGGCCTCTTCCCAGGTCTTCCTTGTCTGCCAGAAGCCCACTGTGTTCCTCTGGAGAGATTTTGAACAAGTGGTAAAGTGGTAGCTTATCCAGATCCAGACAGGAATGGGCCATTTCTTTCTGCCCTCTTAGTTCTTTGGTTCCACATGTCTACCTTGGGCCCAAAGTGTGTTGTTTCTCAGCTCTCTTGATCATTGGAGAATGAAATTCTCTCTCTCTCTCTCTCTCTCATTTATTGTGTGTGGCAGGGTGTCTTGTTGGAAGTTAGAGGACCTTGAGGAAGTCAGCTCTGTCCTTCCAATCATGTAGGTCCTGGGATTGAACTCACTTCATCAGGTTTGGCGACAGACAACTTTAGCACTGAGCTGTCTTACTTAACCATCTCATCTTTAACCTCAGTCTCTCTAGAGGGAGAGTTCTTGCCCTAGACAACTCCCCTGAACAAGAACAATTGGATTTGTAGATGGCACTCAGTAATTCCGTGGCTTCGTGCTGAGTTAACCTGTTTCTTGGTTAAAAATGAACCTGGATTTTCCTCTATGGCCATTTTTCTACGGCTTCCATCAGGTGGTTGTCATGTGTCCTGTGCTGCTTCTAGTCCCCAGTGTTATTGTCTCTGCTTTTCTCAGCCTACCCATACTGCTCCAGGCCTGCTACATGCTTTGTTCAACTGAACTCCCAAGATTTCATGCCAAAAGTCCCCAGGGCTTTCTGATGTCCTTGCCTAACAGCTCAGTTCCCGCATTTCAAACATAAACGGCAGAGATGGAAGACAGCCAGCCTGGCCTTTCCCTCCCACACATGAGACAGAAAATGCCTTGGCCAGGTCTCCTGGCTGTTGCATCTGCTTGGCCCTGGGTGTCCTGCCTTCCCGGTGGTGAGGTTGTATCTTCTAGCTTGGAAGTGGCTTTGGAGCCTCTAGCATTAGCCGTCTTTGTCCTGTTGGTGTCTGGGCTGGTCACCAAACGGGGAAGTCAATTCCCAAGTATGGCCAGGTCACAGAAGAAGCCTAACACCTGCTCGGTGAGCACTCGAGCAGGGTGGGGAAGGAAGCACAAAAGTTGGCAACAGGGTAGGTGTAGGTACGGGTGGGGCAGGTGTGCCCAGAAGATCTGCAGCTGCAGAAAACATAAAACTTCAAATTGCAAGTACCTTGGCTGTTAAGTAGCACATGACGAGGGGGGACAGCCCTAAGGGGTGGACAGGCATCTGGGCAGAATCTGTGTAAGGTTGGCTCAAGCCGTCTGGACCAGAGAGTCAGGTGGATTCCTCTTGCATATTCTCAAAGCAGGCTTGCAATCAGTTAAAGCCTGGGTTTCCTCTCTGCAGGTGCTGCCCCTTACCTGAAGACCAAGTTCATCTGTGTGACACCGTAAGTGGCTTTCCTTCCCAGTTTTACATTCATTTCTAGTGTCCTCAGTTGTCCCCAGGAATAGGGAGGACGCGGGGTGAGAGCTCCCGTGAAGGGCTGGACGCTCCTGGGCAGTTTAGTGTTCAGAGTGACCTTGTGTGTTTAAAAAGCTTGAGTTTTATTTTTTTTTTCTGTTGGAGACCAGAGTTTGATGGCTTGTGTGTGTGTGTTTTGTTCTTTTTTTTTCCCCCTCCATTGTGTCTTGTCAACCCGGCCCTTCCCCCTCCTGCCGTCCCCCCCTTCCTACAGAACGACCTGCAGCAATACCATTGACCTGCCGATGTCCCCCCGCACTTTAGATTCATTGATGCAGTTTGGAAATAACGGTGAAGGTGCTGAGCCCTCAGCAGGAGGGCAGTTTGGTGAGTGTTTGGAGAGTCAGGTCCCTTTGTCTGATACCTGTCTGTACAGAACCAGAGCTGGCCATCCGCACTGGTTGGAGGTGGCTTTAGAACCACGCTCTTCTATGGAAATGAATGGCACATACGTGTCATTTCCCAGTAGCCACAGTCAAAACAGTGAAAAATGGCAAGTGACATTAATGCCCCCTGTAAGCAGCACACTATCACTGTAGCGTCTGAGGAAAAGTCGTGAACTATTTCTCCCTCTTCCCTTTCCTTCTACTCAGTCTTTGAAATGTAGTGGCTTTGACACCTTGATTTAGACTAGTTTCAGGTGCTCAGTGGCTGTGTGCGGCAAAGGCCGCCCCTACCAACGCAGCCTCAGACCTATGCAATAGAGAGCCGGGGCTGAAGCGGTGACTGAGCTGTTCTGAAGGGCAAGGCCCTGTAAGGAGCCCGGAAGTCTGGCTTTTCTGACCTTGCCCAGGCCTGAAGGGATAGGAGACCAGCTAATGCTAGTGCCTGAGCCCCCTGGCAGAGGGATGGAGGCTTGTGAGAAGCCGGCTGCAGTCAGGTGGCTGAACTGGCATTGTCTCTCTGTCCCTGCAGAGTCACTCACGTTTGAAATGGACTCCTCCCCCATGTGAGGAGCTGCAGATGGAAGCTGCAGAGATGACTGAGGCACCTGCCCCGCGTTCCACCCTTACGCAGTCAAACCCCAGATCATCTGAAACTCCTAACTTTGTGGTTCCAGATTTTTTTTTTTAAATCTCCTACTTCTGCTATCTTTGAAATCTGGGCACTTTTTAAAAATAGAGAACCGAGTGAGAGTGGGTGACACACGTTTATGTAAAGAGAAGAGTGCTCTCTGAGTCTGCGAAGGGGGATGCGAAAGCGGAGGCTGCAGGAGAGAAGGGAAATGCCTTGTGTTCAGTGCCCTGCCCTCCTTTCTTAGCAGCTCAGCTCAGTTGTTGTCATTGTTTGTTGGTAGACAAGTGCCTCCTGGTGCCCATGGCATCCTCTTGCTCGTTTCTGTGAGCTGGTACCCTGGGCTGCCTGCAGCTGAGGATTCCTGGCATCGCACTTTTAACCTTGCTACTGTCCAAATAGAAGACAGGACTAAGCCCATTGGTTTCTTTTTAAATTTAAAAAAAAAAAATGAGAAGAAGAATTAAAGGGCAAACCACACTGAAAAAGCATAGCCTTTCTGTATCAGAGATTCACAGCCTCTTTGGTGCTTTAAGCATAGAAACCCTGAAATGGCCTCAGATGAAATCTGTAAAAGCCATCTGAGACTGTGGCTTGGCCTCCGGTTTGAACACGAAGGTTAGAGCGAACCTGGATATCCCAGATTCTTCATCAGCTGGGTTTTATTTATCCAGGAGTTTGCTCGCCTGTTGATGAGGCTAGGCCAAGGGCACTGAAAACCTCTGTCTCCCGCCCTCCCCCAAGACTCTGGACCCTGTTTCAGGGTCAGCCTGTCCTGTGGGTGCCTTACTGGGCCTAGGATCAACCTGGATTCCTTTCCCACTTGGCCTTGCTTGTGGTATGTCCCCTTCCCATGTCCAAAGGCCCCTGTCCTGCTTGCATTGGGAATCCTGGTCTCAGGATCTTGTGACCAGAGAGGCTGAGCTACAGGGTTGAATCTGATTTAGGCTACAGGTCCTCAGCAATGCTCAGGGATTATGGCCCTTATTCTATTTGCTTGGTTGCCAGGGGTACCTGAAACCACAGGGCAAAAGCTGACCGATAAAGGGTACAGGTCTGCCCCTGTGCCCTTGGCCTCCCCTGAGACTGGCAATTGTCTTCTCCCCAATCAAGCCCCCAGGTGAGGTGGAACAGGGTGCCTGCACCTACCGTGGCCTTCATGTCACCTGCTTGCCTCAGTCACTCAGCTCGCATGAACACTTAGTGGTTCAAGGCAAACCTCCTCTGACACAGGAGCATGGCGAGATTCAGCGACTCAGAGACACCATGCTCAGCTGACTAGTGTCTGGAATTCTGTTTGTTTTACTCAAATTAGCCAGTGTCTGAATTAAGGGGGTGAGGACATTGTCTCTAAGACAAACTCCTCGTCCTGGCTACCCCTGGCCCTCTGCTTTGAGCCAGTCACTGCCCTCCCTTCCCCAGCAGCATTCTTTAGTACACAGTAAGCTGAACTCATAAACTGAAAGGGTATTTAGGAAGGCAAGGCTTGGGCATACTGACGACTTTAGATCTTGGGGATCCAGGGAGCAAGGGCTTGGTCTTCTCTGGGGCAGGTGTTGTCAAGGCCCCAGCTCTGAGAAGTTACCTGAGTGACAGCTCCAAGGAGAGCAGAAACTTGCTCTGCGGAGTCCTCAGAACTGCCCACTTTCCCTCCCTTGTCCCTTCCTGTCCCCGGCCTAGCCTGACCATGCCTGCAGATTGCTTCTCCTCTCTGTACAGTGGTTTGTATTCTATTCTGGCCACTGCATTCAAATTCCAATGTATACTTTCTAGTGTAAAAATTTATATTATTGTGGGTTGTTTGGTTGTTGTTGTTGTTGTTGTTTGTTTGTTTGTTTCTTTCTTTTGTATATTACTGTAACTACTTTAACTTCCAGAAATAAAGATTATATAGGAACTGTCTGGTGGCAGTGGGGCCTGGCTGGCTGGCGGGACTGCCTTTGTCCAGTGAAGCTGCTCTAAGAGCACAGCCCAGTATAAAGGGGATGATAGCAGCCCAGTTCTGGGGCTGAGCTTTTGCCTGCTTCTCATTGCTGAGGCAATGCAGCAACCCCCCCCATCTTATGTCAGCTGCCATCCTCCAGAGGAGGCAGCCCAGGAGCCAAGGGTCATAGTCCAGTGGCAAGAACATGTCAGAGTGGCCTCCTCCCTCTGCCTCCCAAAGCTTCTGTGTTTGTTCTGGAGTCAGATAAGCTGCCTAATGGAGGGCGGGAAGGTTGGGGTGTAGACTCAGGCCTCTCGTTCCACAGTTGGCCCATTATCGCTTTCTCTTCAGTTCCATCAGTGGGGACAACTTGCAGACACTTCCCTGGCTGGTGGCTGCAGGGCCCCTGGGCAGTCAGCAGTGATAACTCAGAGAAAGGCCACAGACAAGGTGCCTGCTCTCAGCATCTCCCCACCTACTCCACTCACTGCGCTGCTGCTGCTGTACCTTGGAGCCCAGCCCACAGTGCCTCTTGAGAGAAACCAGCACTCCCCTACAGAGATGGAAGCAGAGATTAGCATGTGGTGCGGGGGCAGACCCTGCTTCCCACCCCCAGCCTCCCTGGGCCCCTGGGCCTCACTGGGGCAGGCTGTGAACTGAGCTCCTGCACCCAACCTTGCTTTCAGCTCTGAGGTAACATGTCGTACAGCTTCTTGTGCCCCAACTCTTAACCCAAAGGAGTGTGCTCCTGAGTCCAAGGCCCCAACCATGGGCTCTATGGGTGCTGAGATCCAGTTAGGTCTAGCCAGGCCTCTCTCTGTCCTGGTCAGTGTCAGTTGGAGGAGGCCACCACAGCAGTTGGAGGGTGCCACCTGCTGGACTCTGGGAAGAGGCCAGGGGAGGATGGGCTATTGTCCAGGCTCTTTACTGCCCCTGGCCACAGGAAAGTGGGCAATCACTTTGGCACTGTCCCCAGTGATCCTTTAGTGGCATTCTAAACTGTAGCTCTGCTCTTCTTGTGCTTCCCTCCCCTAGTTATTCTTGTACCTTCTTTCCCCAAGTCCTTGAGCCCCTGCTTTCCTGGGCATGCTTCCCCGAACACACACATGTGCGCACACACACACATGCACACGCGCACACATACACACACACACACACACACATACACACACACACACACACAGTTCTTTAGGCCTCTGACACCGTTCTAGGGCAGCAACACCCTTGAGATCACAGCAAAGGGAGCAGAGAGTACTCCAAGCTAAACTGGGAATGGACCAACTTCAAAGTCCATCACTCTACCCATCAGTAGCCCACTAAAACAGGAGGCAGACTGGTGAATCTACCAAAACAACAACAAAAACTTTATTCAAAAACACTGTTTACATAAATGTGAGGTCTATGTACAAAGTATAAAAAGAATCACTCTGCTCATCCTCCACTTCTTTCAGGCTCCTAGTCACCTAGCCCTGACTGCCTTGTCAGAGCCTTAGAGGGAGGAGCTGATGAGAGGCCTTCTTAGACAACAGCCCGTGATGCAACAGTGCAGGGCCTGTTCTGGGTTCTGCCTCCCATCAGAGGTACCCACCGAGTGAGCGCGCTTCTGCCTGACCTTGTAGATTGTGCTGCCTGCAGTCCGCAGCTGCTCTCTAGCTTTTCTGGCGCCACAGGTTTTTCTCCCCAGGTCTCCTGATCCTCGACATTTAATATTCCCCTCCTTTCTGATAATAAGCAAGGTTGCAAACAGGAAATGAAAGGCTGAAATGTGGTCTTGCATGCCTGTAATCCTCTCATTCCAAAAGCTGAGGCAAGAGGATCATTCATGGCCAGCCTGGGCTACATGGGCAGACCCTATCTCATTAAACAAAATGAAAACCAAAAACGAGAAAGTTGAGTCTCTATGGAAGAATGAGGATATTAGGTGGGGAAGAAAGGGATGTTGGGAATATGGACAAGGCCCATGTTCACCCTGGCTCAAAGATAAGAGACCAAGAACCAACCTACTCAGCTTGGTAGCCCTGACTCAGATTAACCCAGGGCTGCTGTTTCCATGGTAGCAGCCTAAGCACACTGAGGACTCACAAAGTCTATGTGTTACTAAGAGTGAAGCCCAGTCTCCCTTGGGAGGGAGAGCATCAGTTAGGCTGGCACATGTGCATGCCAGCTACATACCAATACGGGTGAGCTTTCTAGCTCAGGATTAAAACTCCAGCTTGGTCGCCTAAACCTGCCTGCCTTCCTTCCTTTTCTAGAATTGCTTCACTTCAATAGCCACTGAAAGACACAGGAGAAATAGGTTTGTCTGGAATGATAGGTCCAGCTCTTGGGACCTTGAGGCCTGCACGAAAAGACCACCACTTCTTTAGCCACAGACCCAGAACTGTGTGGGTTAAGGCGGCATTACCACTGCTTACTGCACCAACACATGCGCATGCGTGCAAAGCCGTCGGTATATACAGAGATACTACAGTCACACTGACGTGGGCTCTTCACATTCAAGGTGGTTTTCCAGGAGAAGTGTGGCGCTCCAGTGTTCAGGACAGGGAGCCTCTGGCAGAGGTGAAGAGGCCAGCGGGTGGGGAGAGGCGGGGGTCGAGACTGTCTATGGGCCGGCGTAAGAGTTCCTCCACGTGCCTGGCAACATCCATGGACTCGTCCAGGTCAAACTCTCCATCTTGGTCAGGGCTGGCAAAGAGAGGGATGTTGGGGAAACTGGCTGATCTCATGGCTCCAAACCCCCATAGAGAGTCCTCCATCTGCTCCTCACAAAGACCAGAGTCTCATAGAGACAGGACCAGTAGCACTCTGGCTGGGACTCCCACCAGGCTGGACAGTAGTCACTGGCTCCTGGGAAGACAGCCTAGTGCCACTCAGATCTGTATCACTTCATTTCATGATCTCCAGGAGTTCATTTTCCCTCACCTGGACTCCTCTGTAAGCCAAGGTGATTGGCCAGAGGGTTCCACCATCGACTCTGGGATGTCCTTCACTTACATGTCCCACCATACCACCCACCAAGTCACTGTGGTAGCTTTTGGTCACTTAACACTAATCCTCAGACCACCTAAGGTGAACATTAGGAAAAAGGAAGTTTCTTCTGGGTCACCTGCAGCTAGAATCAGAATCTAGGTCTTGGCTGGGGGTGGAGGTGCAGGCTTTTAATCCCAACACACTCACTTGTAAGGAAGGCAGAGACAGGTGGATCTCTGTGAGTGCCAGCCTGGACTACAGAGTGAGTTCCAGGCTAGCCAGGGCTACACAAACCCTGTCTTAAAGAATCAGACAGAGCCCAGCTCCTGAGTGCTGAGGCCATCAAGTAACATCTCTTTGTGCAGTGCACACTGCCGGTAAGGACTTTGAAAGAGGCTGGCTTAGACAGTTAACGGACTGCTTCGCAAGCATGAGGACCTGAGTTAAGATCTGCAGCGCCCACATAAAAAGCTGGGTGTGGTGGCAGTGCCTGTCTGTAAGCCCAGCACTGGGAGGTGGGGCGGGCAGAGGCACGAGGATCTTTGGAACTCATTGGCCAGCCAGCTTAGACAAATGGATGAGCTTCAGGTTCACTAAAAGACAGAATCAGAAAATAAGGTGGAAAGGAATTGGGATATTGACCGCTGGCCTTCACATGCGTGCACTCACACAAGCACATTATGTATAGAGCCACGTAAACACAGATATATACCATATACATAAGTAATAGCAAAAAAAAAAATCCCAGAAGCTGGTGACATGGCTCTTTGACACTTGGTAACAAATCAATCCTGGCGATCTGAGTTCAGTCCTGGAACCCACATGGTAGAGGAGAAAACTAAGTCACACAAGTTACCATCCCCACCCCCCACACAGATATTTTTAAAAATCAAAAATACAGACAGTTCATGATCGCCTGCCATTCCAGCTGCAGGAATTCTGATGCCCTGTTCCAGCCTCTACAGGTCCACATTCGTGCATGCGCGCACACACACACACACACACACACACACACGTGCGGTGGTCTGGCTGCAGTGTGCTGCCTCCCCAGTTCCAGCCATCCAGGCTAGGCTACCTTAGCTTAGAAAGGATCCCCCATTCCCTTCTACTCCTGCCTTAGAACCAGCCCAACAATGGTGGCACTGTCTCAAGCCCTTCTGACAACTTAATACGTAAAAATTTTACGGCACCATCTCGTTTGTTTCTCATGCCAATTCCGTGGGGGCAGAAACACCTGTCACCTCTAGTTTATACATGAGGGAGCCACCCATCCAAGAAAAATGTTTCAGGCTCACATAGACTGAACCAGGATGAGGATGGGATCCTGGTTGTCTAGCTTTAAAAAACTGTATTTTCCTGGTCGACTTCACCTTCCTTTCTCTTGGGCTGGACTAGACCCTGAGCCTAGGCTGGATGGAGTGAAATCCCAGCAAACTCTGGATTCCTCTGTCCCTCATTCCTCTAGGGGTCCAGCCTGAGGCCAAACCCTAGTTCCTCCCCATGGACCCCCCCATGCAAACAGGACCTACTTTTGTGGGTACATGTTGTAATGAGCCTGGGGGCACACTACTGGGGACGGGGCCTGGTCCATGTAGGTGGCGCTGGCTCCAGCATCTGCAGATGCATTGACAAACCTATGAAAGGAAGCAGAACACAGCCTCAGTGGCCAGAGAGACCGGTGACACCAGGAGAGGTCAAAGTGTCCCCATTGGTCTCTGGGGGCTCAGGCTGCCTATGGAGTCTGGGTACTCTTTCCCTCTCAGGGGCTAAGCCACATTTCCCAGTGTTGAAGGAAGAGCAAGCAGAGGCTCAAGAGGCAATAGAAGACCCACAACTGGGCTCTGGACAACTTACTCGGGGACCACTTGTCTGATCTGCGGCTTCACGTATCCATCCACTGCTTTTGCTGCGGAGGTGAGGAAGGGGGAACACAGTGAGAAGAACACGCCATTGCCCCCTGCCCAAACCACCCTGGAGCTTTCCCAGAGATGAAAGTTCCCAAGGACTTCCAATAAACCCCTGCTGATGGATCCAGCCAGAGGGCCTCGAGACCCTTGGCTTCTATTCTATGCCCACTCCTGGTTTCTTTCCTGGCCGTTGCACACCTGCAAAGCAGATGGCGTCAAGAAAATGCAAACTCCAGCAGTGGACTGAACAGATAGAAAAGGAGAGCGAGTCCATTGGCTCCTCTATTTAACTTGGGGTGGGCTGCGGGGACATGGGAAGTGGTGAGAGCAGCCAACTAGAGGGGAGGAAAGTAACTCTTGGTGGGAATGACCCCTGCTTCTCTCTCGACAGTTCTGCCTCTTCTCTGCGTGCAGATGTAGAGTTGAGAACTTAGCTTTCTGCTCAGCAGAGAAATAAACTGGGGAGCAAGTTTCACTTTCTCTCCTCAGGTGTGAGCGCTGAAATCCTCCATGCTAAGACCCAAAGCCCACAGGAGATGCCACTGCTCAGCCTTCCTGGCAGCTGGACGCACCAAGTATAGGAGTGTAGTATTTGGCAAAGACCTCATCCTTGGGTCGGTCTGGGAACACATAGATGAGGTAGTTCAGGTCCCCCAGTCGGTCAGCCAGGGACCGTATGGAGAAATCTCTCGTGGTGAACGGCTTCAGATTCCAGAGGTTTCGGTCCGCTGTAAAAGGGACAAGTCATTTCAAGCTGGGGTTGTGGGAAGGAAGGATTGCTGAAAGACCAGCATGCACTGCAACCCTAGCCTTCCTGCTCCGGTATGCGGGGTGGGGGGGGCACTCATCTGGAATGTTAAGACTCAGCCAACTGGGCATGGAAGAGGTGTGGATAGCATGAAATTGTGTCTGGTGTCTGTGGAGTCAGTGGTTTTAGGTTCTGGGAGACCTTAAAACTATTGGAAAGAGGCACCATCTTCCTTCCCATGCCTCCCATACCTTGAGCTCAGTTCCTGCCTCTCCTGAAAGGACAGGGGGGCTCATGGATACAGGAGTGAGGCAACAGAAGACAGGGCTCATGGGGTTAGGTGTGGGACGAGGAGATGGGAACTCACGAGAGTCAAACTTCCAGGCAATAGTGATGCCTCCAATTTCTGAGTCGCTAAAGCGCAATAGAAAGGTTCCATCTGGCTTGTTGATGAGCAGGTCGTGGGCCTGTTGCTTATTCACAAAGCCTAAGATGGCCCTGGTGTGGTACATTTGGTGTCACGGCTGGGTAAGCAGACACCATTCCCAGAGTCCCTACCCACCTGCTGTCCCCAGGGCCCTGCTCCTCACCCGTCATTCCAGTGGGGCTTATGATGTTTCTTCAGCACCTCCATCACCCCATCAAACCACTGCCAGAAGGTGTAGTTCCAACCTGGCAAGTTCTCCTGTGAGCCCCAGGACACCCCGAGTCACAGCGGCCCGGGAGTCAGTGCCCTTAGCTCCCACCATGCCTACTCCCAACTCTCCTTCGAGGGTCCTGTTCTGGCACCCCCACCCACTCAAGTTCTCATGCTTCTAAACAAGGACTAGTCCTGGGAGTGGGACAGAGGCTATGAGGACTTGTGTGGGCTGGAAAGACCCACCAAGGTCAAGGTCATTCTCGCCTCATTCTTTCACTGAAGCACAAAGCAAGTGATAAGCCCACCTGCGGGTCCCTGCTCTGTGGTTCTCTCATTCTACAGTGGCTCACATGACTGACCATGATGCCCGTGGCCTCCATAGTCTGAGAGCCAACCTATCCTGATTACAGGGAGTGGGGTTGGGGTAGAGGGTCACCCTCCGAGGGCGGTAGCCTGACTTCACGCTAAGAGAAAGTATGACAGGACCCCGATGGTGTCCGGCAGAGAGTTGGCAGTCAGCCGCTCACCCGGTTGAACTGGGACCAGGATACGGACATGCTGTTGTAGTCCTCGAGGTGGCTGCTGCTGCTGTTGAACAGTTTCTGTGCCAGGAACACCAGGTTCTCCTTGGTCAGGCCCCGGTTGCTCTGCACTTCGGCCTTGAATTTCATGTTGAGCGCTTCACACAGCTGCGGCCACAGCACCTTGTCAGGCACGGCAAATGGCACCCTGCCCTGAGAGGGAGAGAAGAAAGGAGAAGAAAAGGCAGACTAAGGGAGCTGGAAATGTCCACACACACACTCATGCACATTCACGCGTGCATGAGATATATAGAGACTGAGAGACAGATAGGGCTGAGAATCATCCAGAAAGAATATACAAACACAGAGGGGAATTGTTGGGGACCAGCCCTGACATAAATCATTTTTTTACACCAGAGTGGAGGTGTGGGAATGAAAACACAACTTCCATGACTGTATCAGGAGGGAGGTTTTAGGGATCCTCTATGGGATGGGGAATAGAAGACGAAAGGGAGGAGGGCGGTGGTGGAGTCCAGCAGAAGCAAAGGCCCAGACCAGGGCTGAGGACAGTGGTCAGGAACCCCAGCCACAGGGAAAAGGAAAGCAAAGGCAGACGCAGAAACCAGCCCCATTCCTTGGAGATGCTAGTCAATTCTGAGTCCTGAAACCTAGTCAGGGCCTTAGGCCAGACCAGCAGACAGGCACCCACCTCACGCTGCCCACCTCACTGTCCAGCTCAGCTCTAGGGCCAACAGAGTTGGACTACCCTGAGGACAGTTCTAGGACCTGAGGGCCAAGGTGGAGGGTCCAAGAGAACTCACCGGTTCAGCAAAGGCATTGTCCCACAGCACGGTGGCAGTAGCATTGTGGTCCTGGCTGCCGTGAACGATGACAACCACAGGGAGGGACAGGGTCTATGGAAGCCATAGAGTAAGAATTGAAGGGTTTCAACACAGTCCGAATAGGCAAGACTCCTAACCCTTATCTCACACGCACTATTCAGCCACAAGCCCTTCCCAACAGTCCCAAGCTAGGCTCGCTGGCTCAGCTGGCTCACGTTTGAGGCAGAAGGACTGAGAAGACCTTCTAACAAGACTACTCTAAAACAAAAACAGAGACCCCTGAGGATATATTTCTTCTTGGTCTATTGCCCAAGTAATATGGTGATGAACGCAGCAAACCTGCAGAATCAAAGTGGGTTCTCAGGGCATTGCAGGGTGACTGGGCTGAGGCAAGAGCCCTATGATGCTTTCTATTATATTAGATACACTTTTTGTTGTTGTGTTGTTTTGTAAACAGGGTCTCATGTATCCCAGGCTGGCCTTGAACTCCCTGTGTAACTGAGGATGACCCTGAACTTCTGATCTTTCTGAGTATACCTTTAGGTTACAAGCATGCACCACTATTACTGGTTTTTTATGGTTCTAGGCAGACATTTTACCAACTGAGATAGATTCCTAGCCTGCTTCCTAAATTGTATTTTATTTATTATTATATGTGTATGTGTGGTCTGTGTGTGTGTGTGTGTGTTTGTGTGTGTGTGTGTGTGTGTGTGTGTGTGTGAGAGAGAGAGAGAGAGAGAGAGAGAGAGAGAGAGAGAGAGCGATAGCATGTGTAGGGATATCAAAGGACAACTATCAGGAATCTGCTTTCCCCATCTACTGTGGGTTCCCGGCTTCAAATTCAGGATGTTAGGCTTGTAGAGCAATAGCTCGCACCAGCTAGGCCTACTTGCAAGCTCCACATTTTTGTTTGTGTTTAAAAGGTGGTTGTGAGTTGTCCTGTGTGGGTACTGAGAACAGAACCTGGGTCCTCTGAAAGAACAGCAAATGCTCTTAAGTTCTGCTGAAATATCCAGCTCCTTTAAAAAAAATATTTTATGTGTAAGAGTGATTTGTCTACATACGTGTATGTGCCCCATGTTCATGCATTGCCCATAGAGGTCAGAAGATGGCATTGGATCCCCCTGGAATTGGAGTCACAGATGGTTGTGAGCTGCCATGTAGGTGCTGGAAATTGAACTTAGGTCCTCTGGATGGGCAGCCTGTGCTCTTAACCACTGAGTCATCTCTCCAGCCCTCCAGTCCCTGCTATTTTGCTTTTGAAGACATGATTTCAGGCTGACCCTGAACTTGTGATCCTTCTGTTTAGCTCCCAACTCCTGGGATTACAGGTGTACACCATCACACCCAGCTCAGTCTGCAGCTTTCCCACAGGAGCCAGGTCACTTTGGGCAGGTCCCTTCACTAAGCCAGGGGGCCTTCATGGATGGAGTAGCGGGAGCCTCACCTTCACCTGGAACACCAGCTCGTTGCTGCCAACACTGAACTGGGACTCAAACAAGACCGTGAACTTCTCCTCCGTCACAGACTCCGCGCCACGCCTGTCTGCTCGCTTGATTCTTTTCAGGGACTGCAGAGCAGGGAAACCAGTATAAGACAGGGAGAAATGGCCACCCAGCCCCTGCCCTGGGCAGACCTCCCCTCCACAGCAGACCCGGCCTCACCATGTTCCTGAAGTGGGCGCTGAGGGTGCCCGTGGCCTGGTGATACTCCATGACACAGCAGTTGTTCAGGATCTCGCCGCTGCACTCACTGTAAAGAGACGGAGCCCAGCTTCACAGTGTGATGCCAGGGTCTGAACCAGGGCTTTGTGCGCACTAGGCAGGCAAGGGTCAATGACTGACATCTCTGGGCCCAGGAGAATGTTTTTAGTGGGACAGTGACGAGACAAGCCTCCTGTATCTCCCCGCTCATGCCAGTGCATCCGAGCACTACATGGATAGCTTTTCAGGACCCGTTTCTCAGGTCTCACTTTCCTCTCTACACTCAACAGGTGGGTTCTGCCTGAAAAACAAACAACCCCTCTCTTTCCAACCCCAGCACTAGCAAATCCCTATCCAACGGCTTCTCTGATAGGACTCTTCACGGATTTTTTTTTTTTTTTTTTTTTTTGGTTTTTCGAGACAGGGTTTCTCTGTAGCTATGGAGCCTGTCCTGGAACTAGCTCTTGTAGACCAGGCTGGTCTC
>JAQHUG010000032.1:5061526-5084621 GCA_028555095.1 Dicrostonyx torquatus | reverse complement strand
TCGTCACTTGCTTAATCATGGCAGGGTATTTTGATGCCTCTCTTTTAGGAGCTGAGCAGCTCAAAAAAAAAATTCTTTTTAAATAAATGGAACACCGGGCGATGGTGGCAGATGCCTTTAATCCCAGCACTCGGGAGGCAGAGGCAGGCAGATCTTTGTGAGTTCGAGACCAGCCTGGCCTACAAGAGCTAGTTCCAGCGCAGGCTCCAAAGCCACAGAGAAACCCTGTCTCAAAAAACAAAAACAAAAAAACCCAAAATAAATGGAACGACAATAACAAAAAAAAAGGTCAGCCTGGTGGGGTGGACCAATGGGTAAAGGTGCTTTCTGACAAGCACTAGGACCGGAGTTCAATCCCAAGGATCCACATTAGAGAAGAGGAGAGCCAGCTCCCACTGCAGTTCTCTGAACTGCAATGATATGCCTGTGTTCATTCATATGCATGCATGAACACACGTAATAAATAAGTAAATGTAAGTTTTTAAAAATATTAAAGACCAAGACAAATGGTTCTCAGAGTCATGTAAGGAACCCTTGGCCCTCAGAAAAGACCCACAAAGGAAAACAACATTTTTCATAAAGTCATTAATTGCCTTGCCATAGTTTTTGTTTGAATTTTTTTTTAATTTGTCAAGTTGCATGGTATATACTGAAAATAAAACAACACAGCAAAAAAAGAATTTGTTCACAAAATTTTTGAGTTTTCTTACTGTACATTATCAATGTTATGTGCCCTAAGGGCAAAAATCATTGCAAATAAATAAATCTTGGATTTTAACTGGTAACTTTGTGATTGGGAGTAATAATGACTTTTTAATTTTATTGTTTTAAAATAATTTTGGGGGTTGGAGAGATGGTTTAGTGGTTAAAAGCACTGGCTGTTCTTCCAAAGGACCCGGGTTCAATTCCCAGTATCCACATGGCAGCTCACAGCTGTCTGTAGTTCCCATTCTAGGGGATCCAACATCCTTATGCAGAGTATATATAGGCAAAACGCAAGTGCACATTAAATAAATAAACCTTAAAAAAATAAAAAATTAAAAATTAAAAAAATTTTTTGAATTCCTCTTTGATAATTTTATACATGTATAGTGTATTTTGTTCATATTTACCCTGCCATGTTTTTTGAGTGGGGGATGTGGTTTCACTATGTAGCCCAGGCTGGCTTTAAACTCCCCATCCTCTTGCCTCAAGCCCTTCTCTGACCCCAGGGCTGAGATTATAGGTATGCACCACTAAGCCTGAGTCTTCTATCCTTCTGTTTTTCAACAGGACGTGATTTAGCCCAGGCTGGCCCTGAACTTCCTATGAAGATGACCTTGAACTTCTGGTCCTTCTGTCTCTACCATCCAGTTACTGGAATTACAGGCATGGGCCACCATGTTTAATTTATACAAATTGAACCCAGGACCTCATCATACTGGGCAAGCCCTCTGCCAACTGAGCTACATCCTCAGCCCTGAGTCTCCACTCTTGCTAGCTAACAAGTGTGCAGTGGAATTTTCCAGAGGTTACAGGCCATCACCCCAGATTGAAAGTAACACACAGCTATCTTTTATCAAGGCTAACACGAAAGACATTTGCAAATATAGTCATGAGTTGCATAAGGATGAGGATGCATTCTGTGAAATGCATCATTGGGGGATTGTCATTGTGTGGCTATCAGAACACTTCACAAGCTAGACGTTATGGCTCACTACATACTTAGACCATGTGGTGTGTAACATCATAACCGTGTCCCCCTGTGGGCCAGCACATTGTTATAATGTCCGTGACCATATGAAAGCCACTTCTGTTCTACTTGCTTTGGAAAATATATTAAAGGGCATTTTTTTCCTTTGTTTTTCCTTTTATATTAACAGTCTCAAATTTGCTGTGGCTGTTTGCGGAGACAATCAAAGAAGACACGTTCTTTTCAAGTACACAAAATCTAGCCACCAAGAAAGAGCATGTACTGGGCCCTAACAAAGTCCCAATAAGTTTGTAAGCTCTGAGAACATACAGAACCATGTCCTGTAGTCACAGTAGAGTCCAATGAAAAGATAGCATCAGAGCCAGTAAAAGTGCAATATCTAAACATAGTAGACAGAGGGAAATCAAACAATATGCTTCTAAACAAACACAGGTAATGGGATTAACCCCGAGCGAGATGAGAGGAACTTCAAAATGAACAGAAGGCACACACAGCAGCTTCAGAAGCACGAGCTCCTATAAAGCAGTTTGTAGGGGAAGATTTATATCTTTGAAAAATGTGTATGGAGAGAGCATAAAATTGACTCTTTCCATGCTGTTAATCTCAGCATTCAGCAGGCAGCATCAGGTGATTCTCCTTGATTTCGAGTCCAGCCTGGTCTACAGAGTGAGTTCTAGGTCAGCCAGGGCTACAGAGCAAGACCTTGTCTCAACGAAACAAAAATCACTCTTTCCTACAGTTTCTGGGAAAGATATTTTTCAGAGATAAGTAGATAGAAACCTATGTAGTTGGGTTTTGATTGTACATTTATATATCTCAGTACACGCGAAAGGACTAAAATCGATACCTAAGTCTCTAAGAAACAAGGATAAGGGCACAGGAAAAGGCAGTACGCCCCTGCCTGTCCTCGCTGGAACAGTGGAGCCAGCCTATCTCTAACATTAATCTCCAGACAACTCAAACTGTACCTGGAGCTAATTCCTTCTGAGATAATTTTTCTTTGCCCACACCCTTATTGAGGCAGCCATTGACAGACTACAGAGCTGGGAGCTAGCAGGAGTTTTACAGTCACCTTGCCTCCAGTACCAGGTCCCTTTAGAGTGTTTCAACTAGGGGCAAAGCTAGTTTTCTAGCTTTCCTCAGCCCGCTCAACCAGTGGACGCCATCCTTCTGGCTGGAGCATACTTGGTCCATGCTCTTTTAATTGCTCACACTTCACTGACTGCCTAAGATTAGGGTTAGGAAGATACAGGGGTTTTATGACCTATCTCTAGCAACGCTTTGATTCTGCAGCTTACAGGCAAGCTAGGCCAAGTTATTTGTCCTCTTTAAACTTTCCTTGTAAACAGGGGTACCAAGTTATGCCCTCTGCAGGCTCCTTGTGAGGTTGCTTTGTATTATGCATGCGAAGAGCTTAGACTAGAACCTAGACTACAGCAAAGGTTCAAAGCCCCCCCCGCCCCGAAGCCTGATGATTTTTACAAAGCTTTGGGCAAAGTGCCCAAGGGATGGAGAGCTTCCTCTCCTGCTGAAAATCACAGAATGCATCTCCCCTCCACCCTCAAGATGCTCGTGGCATCCTGGACCGTGATGCGGGCCTCACCTTGGATCCGCAGACTCTCCTGATACTGGATGATGAAGTACTCTTGGGTCTGCTGCAGCTTCTTCAGCTCGTTCTCCGTGTCCTGTGTGATGAGGCGCAGCTCCTCAAACGTCTGGTTGATCTGAAGGTGCTTCTGGGACATGGCGTCAACCAGAACACCAGCAGGGGAGCTGCACTGGAGACAGAGTAAATTGAGTGGCAGTGACAGGTGCAATGTGCCAGGCAGAAAAGAGGGGAGAAAATCTTCTGGGGAGTACCAACACTAGACACCCCAAACTTCAAATCCAGGCTGAGAAGGAGGGTCAGAGGATTGTCAATGCCAGAACTGGAGTAGAAAGGGAAGAGAGAAAGGAAATAAATGGTCTGGCAAATGATGGCGACTTTGAGGCAGAAATTTCTGTTTCAGATCTGGTTTTACACAGGAGAATGTTGAATGAGCGCATCAAATTTCCTTTAGAGAAACTAGAACCAAACACTGGGCAGGTGTCACGTGGATGATCTTCTTCCTACGTATGATGCTTATGCCTCCTCATTCCATAGTTATCTACTGACCCAATGCCACCGATTGTACCGAGTACTGGGGACCCAGCAGGAACAGGGCCCATGGACCCACATAGCCTTTATGTCCTCACTCACATCTGGAGGGAGGGGGCATCCCAGAGATGCCCAAAATAAAGGGACAGGGGAGACATCAAGAATGCCTCTTTGAGTCTTGCCATTCCTAGAACATCTGGTTGAGAGGGGACTATGTGGTTGGGGACTTTCCAAGTTAGTGTTCTTAAAATAAAATCCAAACTCCTTTATTTGGCCTGGCAGGTGGCCTCTCACTGCGTCCTCCCAGCTTCCCTGGGGCCAAGGTACAGCAGGTCTGTGTGCTTTCTACATCTGTCCCTTCAACACAGCATGTGACTGCCTCAGGCCCCTTGCACTAGCAGTTCAATCAGCCTGGGAGCATTCTGGCAGCACTTCAACCCCATATTGGGAATGTGTGTTTCTCAACCCAGCTAGATTCTTTTGAGAGCAGTTTCAACAAGGCAGGGATGCAGAATTGGGCTGGAAGATGCAGCACCTGGCTCCTGATTCTTGTGCATTGGTCCTCTGCTCTCCAGCTGTGTTAACCACCTGCAGATCTCTAACTATAAGGCATCACCACACCTTCCAGCCCCAACATATGCTGCTGTTACTTTGGGAGGTGGAAGTCCTCCCTCCTTCTTTCCCCTCTGCCCCCTTAGGACATACCCCTGTCAGCTACCCAGTGTCTTCTTCACACTCAGCTTATTCAGTCCAGTCTTTGCTGGGACTCCTTCTAGGTGGAAAGTGCTCTATTTTAATCTTTTATTGTATTTTTAAGTCCTTCCCTCCCTCCCTCCTCCCTTCCTTCCTTCCTTTCTTTCTTTCTTTCTTTTTTTTCTTTCCTTCTTTG
Organism: Dicrostonyx torquatus; assembly: GCA_028555095.1. Lineage (NCBI taxonomy): Eukaryota > Metazoa > Chordata > Mammalia > Rodentia > Cricetidae > Dicrostonyx > Dicrostonyx torquatus. The sequence goes on along the minus strand of JAQHUG010000032.1, from coordinate 5,079,902 downwards.
GTTTTTTGAGACAGGGTTTCTCTGTGTAGCTTTGGAGCCTGTCCTGGAACTAGCTCTTACAGACCAGGCTGGCCTTGAATTTACAGAGATCCACCTGCCTCTGCCTCCCAACTGCTGGTATTAAAGGTGTGCACCAACACTGCCTGGCCAAAAAATTTTATTTAAAAGATTTATTTGCATGTGTGTGTGTGTATGTGTGTTTACAATGTCCTCTTCTTATCTGTCCATTCTTAGCCTGCATATAATTTCATTTAACCCTCATGATGATCTTATACTGCAAGTGCTATTACTATCCCTATTCTACAACAGTGGGAGCTGGGATGCAGCTTGAGAGCACTTGCTTAGCATGTCAGTGCCCTGGGTTTCATCATTAGAAGCCAGAAAAGAAAGAAGAGATAAAAGAAAGGGAAAAATGAAAGGAAGAGAGACTGGAGGATGGCTCAGCAGTGTGTACTGAGCATGTGTACTGTTCTTGCAGAGGACCCGAATTTGGCTCCCAGCACCCATATCAGACATTCACAACTGCCTATAGTTCCAGGGGATCTGATGCCTCCGGTTTCCATTAGGCACACTTGCATGCACACAGTTAAAAATAAGATAAGTCTTATTTTTAAGAAAGGAAGAGAAAGGGAAGGAAACGAAAGCAAGAAGAAATAGAGGCTTGGAGAGCCGGGGACTGGCCCCAGCCTACCATATACTGCCTCTCACACTTGTCCCTGTGTTTTCTTTCTTTTGTGCTCGCCTCATAGCCATATTACATAAACACGGTAGGATCTAGAGAGGGATTCACGTGGATGGCTCTCCAGCTTCCCTCCATGCCTACAGACACTCACGTTGTTGGCTTCTCGGACCAGCCTCTGTTCGTTGTACAGAATGTGCCGGATACAGCGAACCAGCTCCATGGGGCAGCGGTCGTATGTGTTCTGAAAGAGGATAGCAGGAACCACCTGTGGCCACCTGGTTCTGACCACGCTGCCTTCCTTACCATACCCATCCCTTCCTCTCCCTCAGCCTCAGCTTTTCCTGGGAAGTCCCAAGATTATCAGACACCTCCAACTCTCCTTTGCCCTTCTTACTAGGTTTATAGTAACTTAGAAACTAACAGTCTAAACACAAAGCACGTCCAGCCTCCCACCAGCTTTGACTCTCTGAAGCATGGAAATTCTATGATAGAAACTCAAACTGTTCTCATGTCATGGATGAGAAAAATGATGTTCAGATAGGCTAGGCATATGTCCTGAGGCAAATCTGTGTGTGTGTGTGTGTGTGTGTGTGTGAGAGAGAGAGAGAGAGAGAGAGAGAGAGAGAGAGAGAGAGACTTGGGGCATCTGATGCCAACATCAAGGTACTTCCCACTAGGCACCTGGTCCTGGGTTCCTATTTTGTTTCCCTTCAGGTTTCTGATGTTTCTTCCTTTTTCTAGGATGAGCTTTTCTTCCCCCCAACACACACGTACCCTGCAACCATTTGGATGTAAAAGGGGCTCTCTAAGAAATACGAGTGAGTTCCGATAAATGCTTGACCATGAACACCACCCACACCCCTTTTCTGCTTCCATAAACTCGCTGCCCCTCCAATGAAAGGGGAGGCTACTTTCTTGTTCTAAGCCTTTAATTCAAAGCCTTTTATCCCACTCTTGCTCCAGGGCAATTCTACCTCTCTTCAGCCGCTCTCTTGCCACTAAATGAGCCCCAAGGGGAATGGCTGCTCGCCTTACCCCTCATTTCTAGACTCTGCCTGTCTTCCTTTCTCCTGAAGGCTTCACCTGACTCAACTTGTTTCCTTCTCTACTGCTTGATCTGTCCGTAGTGCTGCTTCACCCATTTCTACCCCGCCCCTCTTCTCCCACCCCACACACTCCCACCTCTTGCTTTGTAATATGTTAAAGGAATCTGACTTAGAAAGAGGGGGTGGGGGAAATTGAAGAAAAGTTGCCAGTAAGCTTTTGGTCACATGGTGACTCAGTGGCCAAGCCAGTAAAAATCCCAGGGGTTCTGATTCTGGAAGAGAAAGCTTCAGAGAGGGCCTTCCTGCAGAAGGCTGGCGTTTACACCCACCTGGAGCTGCGTGGCATAGTGCCCCAGCTTGATCTTCAGCAAAAACCCATCTTCCCCCACCTGGTGTTCTGCCTTCTTCTGCAGCTCCTGCACCAGGCCCTCCAGGAGCTGGGTGGCCTGGCCTCGGTCCTGGGGATTGTCCAAGTCAATGGCATCCCTTGGGACATAACAAGGAGAGAAAAACTGTACCAAGAGTGAATTAGGGCGCTCCAGACCCACAAGACTCGCTCCTGGTGGCCATGCATCAAAGTCTAGAAAAGTAGCTCCCATTTCCCTCTTCCCCTTTCCTGGGGACACCACCCCTTCCGCACAAGGACAGATAGAATCGGAGTCACACCAAACCACAAAGAGGAGACCCTTGGCCTAGATAGCAGGGACTCACACTTAAGGTGAAGGTTTAGGGCACAGGACACCTACCATGGCTGACTCTCGATCCACTGGGCCAGGTAGTGCCGGACCTCGATGGGGAAGTGCTGTCCATACAACACTTGCATCTGGCGCAGCGCATCTCCCTGAAGCTGCTGGGCCTGAATCCAGCCCGCCATGGCTGTTCACCTAGGGGAGAAGGTCAGTCATTTGTTCCGCAGAACTTTCTGGCCTGCCTGCGCCTTGCAGTGCCACCAAAGGACCTAAGGACTGCGGTGAGGCCAGGCTCCTCCCCTCACCCCAGGCACACTTTCCTGTGCGGGAAGAGATGGCCACCCTTCCCTTCCAACAAGGAACCCTCGAGGCTGGGGGTGGAGACTTAGACAGACAGATGCCCTCCTCTCTTCAGGTCCCCTCATTCCCAGACTAAAGGAAAGGGGGGGTCTACAAACTGAAAGAGAAACTTAAGAGACAGAGGCACACAGTCCCCCGACTAGAAACGACTGCAAAAATTCTTCCTACTCGGCCTCGGACCCCCATACTCTCAATGTTTGGGAAGGGAACTGTTCCAGTCCAAAAGTTAGGGCAATGCAGCGACTGCCACTTGAGGTTCAAGTCTTCTCAGGCACGTGTCTGGCACTGTCAGGGAGAGGTCAACTGTCTCTGGAGCAGCCCTGGATTGTACTCCAGTGTCTGCCCGCTCCAGGTGGAGCCTGACAGTGTCACTGTCCATTGTGTGCGTCCACTACTGTCTAACTCCTGCACAGGTTCCTTGTTCCTGATCCCTCTGAAGCTCCCTTTCGAAGCCCAGACGGATGCTTGTCCCGTGTCAGGCCGGGGAAACTCTAGTGTGCTGGGTCCCAGGGAAGCGATTGCAGTCTAGATCCCTTATCCACGCGCTAAGGGCGACGCCACGCCAATCCACCCACCTGGTGCTGCGGAACGCCGGCGGCTTGTCGCTCCCGGCTCGGGCTCCGTCGCTCCCGGCTCGGGCTCCTGATGGTTCCTAACGGCTCTTGACGGCGGCGGCGGCGGCTGTTACTACAGGAAGGAGCAGAGAGCAGCGATTTCCTCCTCAAAGGTCAGCTGCCTCCGATAGACCAAACAGCGCGCGAGCTCGCGCCAGCACCCCTCCCAGCGGCCGTCGCTCCCTCCTTGCCTCCGCCCTCGTTCGCCGGCTCTCCGGCGAGTGCGCTGCCCCAACCGGAGAACCGACGGACCACCCCAGTGCAGAAGACCGCCCCGACGGTGGAGGTTCCCCCACCGGGAGTCCCGGTCTAAGCTCCCCCGCGGTTCCGAGAGTCGGGGTGAGAGGGGAACGTCCTAGAACAGCTGAGTTGGAGAGACTAAGGGTGCTGGGAAGTCCCGAACTCTGGAAATCCCAAACCAGGGCCTCAGTTTTATCATCTGTTAACTAGAAAAAAAAAAAAAAAGTACGAGGAAGAAGGAAAAAAAGCTACCTGTGGATGACACCTCTGTCGTCACCCTTTCTGTCTGTAGATTTACAAAGTATGGTGTGTGTGCGGGCGTGCATTCGTGTGTGTGTCTGTGTGTATGCCCGCGTGCATGCTAGCAGATAGGGTGTGAATGACTTCTATGACCCTGCAGAGCCAAAACTTTAGAAAGACTGGGGATTCCAGAAGAGCAAGCCCACCACTAAGGTCTCCTCACCTCTCTCCTTGCATGATCCCCACCATGTGACCTTCCCCCTTAAAGCAGGACCAAGGAAGACCTTGGCAATCATATGCTTCAACCTTCCACCCCCTTCCCGACCTTTGCAGGTAAGAAATGTCAATCCAGAGAAGAGAAGGGGCCTGCCCAGGACTGCACTGTGGTCACATCAGCAGATGGTGACCCATAAACTATTCATTCCCTCTGTTTACCTAGAAGGCGCTCATCTGAGGCTGGATCTATCTTCAAAAAAGGCCCAAGAAGGGGTGTTTTTGTGTTTTTCAACCTCACATCTGCCTGCACTTTGTCATGGCCGCAGACCTGCTCCCTGGAGCTTTGCCTGGATCACAGTCCCCATCCCTAAGAGTTCCCCCTCAAGGCCCAAGGGTTGGACAAGGCCAGGCTGGAAGCCTGCCATCCCCTTTGCCCAGCTTCCCTCTCCTCTGGGCCTCTTCTCTGCCTGGCAGCTGGCATGGGCAGTAGCAAAGGAGGGGCTAGACTGCCTGTCTACTCACAGCCCATCTGGGCCAAGCCCAAGTCGCCTGGGGGGATCTTTCATATTGGCTTCCTCCTCACTAATTCCTTCTTGTGTCTTTTCTCTCCATTCCTAGTTCCTAATCCCTCTTTCTGGCCCATAAGACCTCCCTCCCCAGTTTTATTCTTTTTACTTTGTGGCGGTGGGGGGAGAACCCTGAAGTTTTTCTGCAGAAGTTGAAATGTCTGGGCTCTCCCCGCCCTCTGTGTGTGGTCACAGTGACTTTACTTGGCAGGATCACGAGGAAAGGAATTGAAAACTGGGAGGGGGTGTAAAGGAGATGGGGGGGATATCCTTGCTTTTCAGATGCTCCACAGGGACCAGATAGAGCAAGGGGCTCTGGAGAAGGAAGTGTGATCCTTTCTCCCATCCTTCCCTCTGGTTGGATGGGAGCTCATCAGACCTGCAGCTCCAAATGAACATCAAGGAGCAATACTGGCAATGGCCATGAAGGTGATTTTACCAATGCAAATAAATGACCAGAGAGGGGAAGTGACTTGACCAGGGTCTTGAAGCCTGTCAGTGACAGATCCAACCCATTGCTCCATAATAAGTGGACTCCACTTGACACCTGTGCTCACCAATCTCACTGCAGCCAAGCGTGGAAGTAAAAGTAACAACAGGTTCATCAGATCTCTAGTTAGGTTTCCCAAGTTCTCTGAGCTAACTCTACAGGTAGAGAGAATCACGCTGGTTGTGCCCTCCAACTGGATACCTGGGAGCTGGTAGTACAGAGTTGCCCACCTGCTTCCAGGCATCAGCCCCTCCAGATCCCTCTCCCAGGACCCCCAGAAGTCTGCTGCTCCCACCAAACACCAGGCTGGGTTGGGCTTGGCTTACTGGGAAGGTGGCTAGGATGTGTGTCCTAAAAAGTTAGGATGGAGGTGCCAGCAAACAGAACTGGAATGGGGTAGAAAGTCTTCAGAGCCCACTCAGGTCCCCAGACCTAACCTGGGTTCATAGGTCACTCCCTAACTATGTCATTCTGAGCCTCTTAATTCTCCTATCTTTAAACTTCTTCTTCTTCTTCTTCTTCTTCTTCTTCTTCTTCTTCTTCTTCTTCTTCTTCTTCTTCTTCTTCTTCTTCTTCTTCTTCTTCTTCTTCTTCTTCTTCTTCTTCTCTTTTTTGTTTTTCGAGACAGGGTTTCTCTGTGTAGTCCTGGCTGTCCTGGAACTCTCTCTGTAGACCAGGCTGGCCTCAAACTCACAGAGATCCACCTGCCTCTGCCTCCCAAGTGCTGGGCTTAAGGCATGCACTATCACCGCCTGGCTCTTTGCTTCTTTCTTATCACTATTGTGTGTGCACACGCTGTGGCACTTGTGTGGAGGTTAGGGGACAGCAACCATGGGATAATGGCTCTCTGTCAACCTTCTATGGGTTGCCAAGCTTGCTTGGCAAGAGACTTTACCCACTGAGACATTTTGCCAATTCAGCTTGCGCTGTTCACTGCTTGATTCTGCCTTTTTGTATGCGTTGTTATGCCAGTGAGATACAATGGGCAGTGGGGTGCGGGGCAGCTCTACAACTTTCCCAAGATGAGAGCCAAGGAGGGAAGAGTGTTGAGTTAGGTTGGGGGCAGAGGTGGCTGCGGTTATAACTCCAGATAACACAACTGCCCGGAAGTGTCAAATTTGTTTTTTTCTTTTTCTTGTTCTTTTTTTCTGCCTTCAGTCCCTTGGTTTTTGTCTCTGCTATTTTCCATCACAAAGCACCTTGGTGATTTTAGGGGACCAGGCTCTAGGGGAGAAAACTGAGGCCTAGGGGAAGGGGGCTAGAAAGATCAGAGACTGCCTGATATCTGGATGGAACTGGAAGTAAAGGCTGCCTTCTTGCCTCTGACTGTGTTTCATTCCCAATTCTGGCTTGTGGTATTCAGTGGAGTAAGGGGGATTAACAAATTAACACACACACACATGCACGCACACGCACACTCAATATGGTGGTGTGCGTTTGTAATGCCAGCACCAGGGATGTGGTGACAGGTGAGTCCCTAGAGCTCACTGTCTAGCCATCCTAGCATAGTCAACTATCCCAAGTCCCAGTGAGAGATTCTGTCTCAACAAGCAAGGTGGGCAGCTCCTGAAGATAACACTTGAGGCTGACCTCTGGTCTCCATGTGTGTGTATGCATACTTGCATGTGCACTCATACACACATATGTACTCATACACACATATGTAGCCATGCACATGTGTACACCCATACACACATGCATACCATACACACGTGTGTGCCCAACACACATGTATACCATACACACATGTGCACCCATACACGCATATGCACCCGTACACACATGTGTAGCCATACATATATGTGTACCCATACACACGCGCACACGCACACACACCTAAATCCCATAGAAACAAATCCCCCTCCATGCCATCTTGACCTGAATCATGGTACATTTGTGCTAACATGTTAGGCAGCTCAACTGATCCTGCCAACAACCTTGGAAGGAAGGCAGGGCTGGACTCACTCCAGTGAGTCATCCATGAAAGAGACCTATCTGAAGTCATATGTCTGGTATTGTGTGTAGTTGCCACCACCAACAGCCTGTGGGTAGGGTCTCAGTGACCATTCATAGGTGTGCCACCTCCAAGCCACTCTACACATGTAGAGTGAAGAGGTCTCTTCTGGCTGGCCTGGCCCTGATGGTTCTGTGATATTAACTGTAGCCCCTGCATTACTCTAAGCAGAGACCTGTTGTACAGAATGACCATGTGTTGTAAGCCAGGCTGTGGTGGCGCACGCCTTTAATCCCAGCACTCGGGAGGCAGAGGCAGGCAGATCTCTGTGAGTTCGAGACCAGCCTGGTCTACAAGAGCTAGTTCCAGGACAGGCTCCAAAGCTACAGAGAAACCCTGTCTCGAAAAACCAAAAAAAAAAAAAAAAAAAAAGAAGTGCCTTTTTTATTTTTTAATTCTTTTGCCTTGTCCTCAGAGCCCAGGGTAGTCTTCCAGACTCTCAGGCCTGCAATGTGCCTGTTAGGGAGATTAGATGGAGGTAGCGGTCTCCCTTGGCCTCACTGTGCCCGGGGTAAGCAGGTAGAACAGAATCATCATTGTTTTTCTGTTCAGTCTCCTCTTCAAGGAGAGTTTCTGTTACTTGGGAGCCATAGGGGTGTTCTCAAGAAAATTAGGGTGTCCCAGGAAGTGCTTGTGTCCTGTAGCTGGAATGACCAGACACCCCTGAGGCTCTTAAACATCCTCTTTCGCACTATCTGAGCTCTGCTTGGACTGTCTACAACCATTTCAGCCCCCAGCCTTGGCCACAGACCAGAGCTCAGCACCTACCCATCTCTGTAGAAATGCTTTTCTGTTAATGGCCATGAAGTCAGAGCACGAGTTGGGGAGTATGTGTGTGTGTTTGTGTGTGTGTGTGCATTTTCTCTGTGAATGCTGAGAAGGGGAAGCGGCCTTAGCATTGGGGTAAAGCCCCTTTCTACTCTTTCCCCTGGTCTCTAACACTCTTCAGAGAAGTCAATTTACAGAGAACTCACCAAGAGAACACAGGGCTGCCCTGCCTGAGGCATGGTGACTGTCCTTTGTTTCTGGGAACAGAGGGAAGGAGGGAGGATGTGGGACTAGTTCGGGTGGTGTGGTGAAGGGTAGGAATCTTGCTTCCTTTGCCCGGCTGCCGTGCCCACCTACTCAGAGGAGATGGTGATAGGTCTGGTACTCTAGATACAGAGAAGAGGGTGTAGATACCATCATACTGGGTACCCATCTCCTCTCTGGCCAGGTGGGCAGGAAGAAACCTGTGCTTTTCACAGCCTGCTCACAGCAGGCATAGGCCAGGGACATGGTGGGAGAGAATGGGATGGGCAGGAGTGGGCTTGGCCACAGTTCTGAGCAGCCTAGACCGGCCTGGCTTTGTGTCCTCCGTCTGATGACTATCGGCCCCTCTTCCCGCTGAGCTAGTTTGCCCTTCTTCCAGCCCAACAAGAACTCTTTTGTGCCTTGACCAGCCTGTAACCCGACCTCAAGTCTTCTGGGGTATGCAGGAGAGGGCTCCTTCCCTGCCACCCCCCAGTGCTCTGTTACTTTCCTTTGTTATGACTCTGGAGGGGGGGTTCTTTCTGTTTCTCATTGTTTCCTGGTGTGTTAAGTCTCCAACCCACCCACATCATCCTTGCCTGCTCCCTGTGTGTGCTTCAAACTGTGGCTCCACCGTCTTAGAAGCAAATGGAGACCGTAGCGTCAAAAAAAGGTTGAGCCCATGCCCCAGCCCTCTGCTTTGGCTTTGGGCCCGGCCTCCTTGTACTGGTGAGCTCAGTCCCAAGCATGGGTTTTCCTTTCACCTTGGACTTCAGCCACCCTAGTCCTCTTGTGCCCCTTTTCAACCCTAAGCCTTTACTCCCCCCCCCATCTGCCCACCTGGAACATCAGTGTTCCTTTGGCCCTTAGCTGAAACCCTATTTGTGCACAGTCTTGGTGATCTAGAAAAAAACACAAAGTCTTTAGATTCATGCGGGCCTAACATGAACCTTGGCTCTGCCATGTGATCTTGTGCAACCGCGTCTACTTCTCTGAGCTGAATAGCCTCTCGCAAAAGGAGGACGGCGAGACCTACCTGTCAGGATTTCTGTTAAAACTCAGTCACAGGGCCGGGAATGGTAGCATCAGAGAGAGGCTGAGACAGAATTGCTTGGGCTACACAGTGAATTCAAGGACCACTGGGCTGACCCTGTCTCAACAAACCAGCAAACCAACCAGTCGAAGCTCAGTCATAGCACCTGGCACTGCACATATTGTGTGCCCCTTCTTCCAGCCCCCGTCTGTTTTTTTCAAGGACTGTGTCCTACTGCTTATTCGGCATAAGGGCTTTATACATATTATTGGATAGGAAGGTTCCTAAAACATTTCAGGGCTTCCTGAAGTTCCAAGTTCAGGGCATTTCCCAGGTCACTCTTTCCAAGCCAGAGGTCTCCAAGGGCTCTGCTTTCACAGTCCTGGCCTATGCCTGCTCACATCTTACTGACCTGCTTTCCAGCCCATGGCAACAGCAGCAACAGCAGCAGCATCTTTGCTTGCTGCTGGCCTGACTTTGGAGTTCCCAACCTGCCCTGCAAGCCAGCAAGAGACTGGCTGTGCTGGCACTGTTCTTTCCTCTGCATCAGCCACACCCTCCCTTGGTTAATGCACCATTGCCCCAGGACTCTGGGTGTAGAGGGCATGGTGACCCTGTCCCAGGAGACATGGGGGCCCCTGAGCTTTCCAGAGAGCCACCCCTTAACTATTCCTGGAAGGGTGCCCAGATAGGTGAGGTACACAGGTGCCAGATAGGAGTGCGTGAGAATCTCCAGGTGGTGAGTCCTGTCTGGATCTGCACTTCCATCATTCCACCCCCTCCCTACTCCTCCCCTCCCCTCAGCAAAAATATGCTCCCTCCTGACCCAGCAAGCTGGCTGGGACTAAGTTGAGAGAATGAAAGAAAGCGTGCTTTTTATTGCATGCCTTCCTTAAACCAGGCAACATGCCTAGTTGATTTTGTATGCATGTTCATCTCTTCCTTCCTTCCTTCCTTCCTTCCTTCCTTCCTTCCTTCCTTCCTTCCGTCTGTCTTTTTGCTGGGCTTAACCTTGCAGTGATCCTCCAGGCCCAGCTTCTCAAGTGCTGGGATTGAAAGGCTGCTTCAGCACACCCAGGCACATTCTCTACCTTTTCCTTTAAAAACAAAAGCATCCGTTTAACTAACGTTTCTCATGGAATAAGAGGCACAAGGTCCAAAAGGATAGACAGAGAATAACTAGTTCTCTTTCCCTGCTCTTCTTGTCCCTTCTGGAGGGACGCCCACTGTTATTAGGGTCTTGCATGTACCCTGAAAGACTGTATTCACCTCACCCATCCCCACTGTGACTTAACACATGAGGGGATACTGAGGTTCTCAGAGATGTTAAGCAGTTCCAGCAAGGACACATACATGGTCAATGAATTGACAAAGCTGGATGAAGATCTGTTAATTTTGAACAGAAACAATTCTGAATCCCACCAGAGCCCCTCCCAAGGCAATGGCTGTGACAGTTTCCACAGACCCAAGAACACTGGTGTCCTGTCCTGTTCAGTGTCTGGCCTCCTCTCTGTCTCTACAGACCTATTCTGACTTCTTCCCATACCAAAGAAGGGAAATTCCCATGAGTGCCCTTCACTACTGGGTAGCAGGTGGTTCCCCGGGGCCAGACTGATTCCTGGGATCCAGAGAAGCCACATAAACATGGGTCACTGACTGAAGGGGAGCATGGTTGTGGTTTCAATTATGTTTCAAGAAAATGGTCTCATGATCTCCCTGTGGCTATGAAGGAAGGATGTGAAATGAAGGAGCTGCTCTCCATGGCAGCCACATGGTCATCCATGAGCACGAAGAAAGGCGGCTCCAGTTAGTCCTGGCTGAGAATCTCAAGCCACAGGCCTTGAGACTCTTCCATGTGGTCTCTTGGTCAGGCTGGAGTGGACTGAGCGCTGCCCCCAGTGGACATCTCTGCACCTCCAGGTATCTTTCTGGAATCTTCCAGGGTCCTACTGTTCGATTCTATTTCCTCTCAGCACTTTCTGTGCTCTAAGACTGATGCCCTCACAACTTAGAGAAGCATGGTCCAATGACCCAATGAAGAGGTACCCTGGCTCATCTGAATTGTCCAGAGGGGAGGGAGCTGTTGGATGGTGCTGTCCCAAAATGACAGTCTTCTGCTTTGCTGAAGTAGCCACAGAACACTCCATCCGAAGTGACTACCTAGTGAGCGGTCAGAGATGCACCGTGATTTCCATGAGCAGAGCAGTAGCTGAGTTGGTTCCTAGACCTTGTTCAGTCTTAGGAAAAGGGCTTTCAATCTTAGCCCTTATTAATAACAATAATAGTTAACAGAAATATCATGCTTGACAGTGTTTGAAGTATCTCACGTCTCGTTGCTCACTTGATTTTCCGGATGCCAAGAAATAGGCAGTATTGATATTACTATGTAGTGAAAACAGACACCAAGGCAGAAAAATGTTCACATGGTTTTTGGACCTTGTGCTCTTGATATGTACTTAGTCCTTGTAGTTTCCTTTTCCAAGGTACTGTATATTTACTGGGTGTCTACACAGGGCTGGGTGTGGGTGGGGGGATTTAAAGGTGAACAGGATATTGTGTCTGCCCTTGGAGGAGACACATGCTAACAAGAAATCATTCTTCAACACAAGAGGTATAGTGATAAGGCACGGCATGAAGTGTGTGGTGAGAAACAGGAGAATAATAGTCATACTGCCCAGATGCTAGGCCCTAGAGCAGCAACCTGTGTGGGTCGTGACCCTTTCACAGGGGTCGTCTAAGACCATCAGAAAATACATACTGTTACAATTCGTAACAGTAGCAAAATCGCACTTACGAATTAGCAACGAAAATAGTCTTATGGTTGGGGTTCCCCACAACCTGAGGAACTGTATTAAAGCGTCGGAGCAAGCATCACACAGAAGGGTAGGCATTGAGAGGCCAGGAGTGTGTTCCTGAAAGAGGGGCAGCAGGCATGCAGGTATGGTAACTTGAAAGGAGAAATGGACCCTGAAGTTTTAACAACTCATAAGCAGGCTGTGGTGGTGGGTGGGGGCCACTACACGGGACCCAGGGCTGCTGCTCCAGTTCCAAGCTCCCTGCCTCTATTTTGTGCTGAGCACTGTGTCAAGTGTTGCCCAGCCCATGGGACAGGAGCAGAAAGGTTTGTGATCAGTTTCAGACCCAAAAACCTTTCTGGCCGGTGTTATTCTTAAGATTAAGGGAAGGCTACTGGGAAGAGGAATATGGGAGAGCTTGCTTCTTGGTCATGCCTGGCTAGGGAAAATTTCAGTTGAAAAATTGAGAACGGGTGTTCTGTGTGTTTGTGCGGGGCTGAGAAGGGGTCCTCCCTCTTTTGCCCCTGCAACTGGGTTTCTGTACCTCCGATGTGCCTTGTTTCCGGGCTGGCCCGGCTGGCCCTTGGAGGGTTGCCAGGGAAACCACTGGCCAGCTCCGGAGATGGAGCGCAGAAGAGTGGGTGACTCAGGTTGCCTTCTCTCACACACAGCAACGCCTACCGAACATCGGGGAAAGGATCATGGAGACCCTCTACCCCTGGAGTGAACACAAACCAGATGGTCCTGGATAATCCTGTCACTCCCATAATCTTTACTAGTGGTAGCCGGCAAAAATTCCCAGGGAGGAAGGCGTCTCCCCTGTGCCCAATAGATTCACCTAAGGGCAGTCCACCGATCCAGTCAACCCGGTCCTGCCTGTGCCCGTCGTGGTGGTGCGACAGGAGCCCTGGTTTAAGCCGCCCTCCGGGGAACAAGCCCGGGATAATTATTGATCGGGGTTACTATGGACTTCTGCCCTCGGCCTGAGAGCTAGAGGACCGGGAACGCGGGCCTGGCTCCTGGCGGGAGGGAGGTGGGCGGGCCGCAGAGGCGGGGGGGGGTCCAATTGCCACGACCACAGCCGCCCACACTCTTGAGCGGTGGTCGCCCCCACCCAAACAAAGCAGCATGTGCCGGGCGCCCCGGCACAGGCTCGGCGAGCAGCGGGAGCGCGCGGCGCAGAGGGTTCCGGGGCCCCGCAGGGCGGCCGCGCAGGGGGGCGCGAAGGGACTTCGGGGCTGGGGAGCGCGCGCTGGGAGGAACCAGGAAGCAAGGCGCGCTCGGGGCGACTGGCGGGCGCGCGTCCCCGGAGCCTGGGCGCGAGAGCGGCGCGCGCGCCCCCGTGGGCCCCGGGCGGGAGAAGAGTCGTCGGCCCAAGCCGTCACCCCGGGCGGGGACCAAGCGCCGGTGACGACGAGTGGAGGTCCTGCACGGGGAGGGAGCGATCGGACGCGAGAGAGCGTGCGGGGCCGGAGGAACCGCTGGCTCCCGTGGGGACAGACCGAGGTAGGAGCTGCGCCTGGTGTGCGGCCGGGGACCGGGGAGCCCGGGTGGGGCACCCGTGCTTTTACTGCCTTGAAGCTGGGCAGGGCCGAGCCGCCGCCATCGCTCCGGGGCCGTGGGGAGGCCGCGGGGGCCGCGCGCCAGGCGGCCGCGGGGCCCAGGGCGCTGGTGGGGGGGGGGGCGCGGGGGCCGCGCGGAGGCCGCAGCGGGGGGCGCCGTAGATACCGTGGAAAGTGTTGGCGCGTGCGTGTCATGATGGGTGTGTGAGGGACACCCCCAGAGCCGATCCCCTGGGAGCCAGGGGACTGCTGTCGGCCGCCTCACACCTTCCTGTTGCAATTCTGAAGAGTCTCTGTCTGCTCTCTCCCAGTTTTTCCTCTTATTATTATTATATCCCCCTCCGCAAAGTGGGGTGCTGGAGAGTCTGGGGAGGGAGATGAGCCGAAGGTGCCCAGTGGGGTGAGGGGGCTATTAGTAAAGCTTTAAGAAATAGCGCCTTATAAGGAGTCAAGACAACAAATAGCAACATTTTGATAAGGCTCTGAGCTGCGGGATCCCGCGTCAGGACCTGCCAGGCCTGAGCTTGTATGTGTGGTTGTGTGGTGGTGGGATGCGGGCTGTTTCTCTCTCTCTCTCTCTCTCTCTGTCTCTCTCTGTCTCTGTCTCTCTCTCTCTCCTCTCTCTGTCTGTCTCTGTCTCTGTCTCTCTGTGTGTCTCTCTTTCTCTCTTCTCGCCCCCCCCAAGCCAGGGTTGAAGACTGAAAAAAAAAAAGTGCTCCCGGTGTCGGGGGTAGATATGGGGAGTCGGAAGGAGAGCTGTCTTATCACTGAAGCTGGTCTGAGGCTAAAGGAATCTGGCAAGATGGTCAGAGCGATCAAAGAAGAAAAAAAAACTTGTCCAGAGCAGGAGGCGTTTGCAGACACTTGTAGCCAGCAGTGATGGAAAAGGCAAAGAAGAAAAACAAGCGCCAGCGTTTAGCAAGCTGGGATTAATAAAAGCCACAAGGCGTTCAAAGGCAGAAAGAGATACCAATTCTCTTTCTCAAGGACCTATGCCCACTTTTTGTGCTTGTCTTGCTGTGGGTCGTAATTTGCATGAAATAAATAGTGGCAAACTGGGTTACAGAATCTTAGATTTGGGAGGCCTCCATCCCCGGGATTATACCTCTTTCTTTTATTGTGAAACAAAACCAAAACAAACACGAAAACTGAGGCCCAGTTAGGTGGAATTGGTTGCCATCTCAGGTCACTGTTTATTAGTTTAGGGATTCACACTTACCCTTATGGACCCATCCCTTGCAGAGCAGTAGATCTTTGCCTAAGTAGGTTTCTGTAGGCTGTCCCTTGGAGTATCCTCAGAGAGTAGCCCTTGAGAGGGCTACTGTCACTGGGCTGAGGGCTTTGTGCAGTCTTGTAGTAGTGGCATTATCGTCTGCTTGTATCTTGGGTTTCCAAATCGGTTGGATAGCTGCCTGGGCCCTAATAAGCTTTCAGCTGTTGAGTCCATATTATCTCGCACAATTTTGTTACCGTTCAATTAGGATATAGGACTTGGCCTCCTACCGCAGTGTTCTGCTATTGCTCATTTGTTTTTTTGTTTGTTGGTTTGTTTTTGTCTGATGTCCACTGCCTATAGGATGTATTTTATTTGTGTACCATTTGTTTCCCGTTTCTCTAATTCATTCGTGAACATTGAATTGGTTTCGAACCTTTTCAGTTGAGGGAACCGCTGCTGATTGGCCCCGGCTGATGTTTACGTGTTTGTTTGGTAGCAGTTTTTCACCCTTGTGAAACAATACAGCTGTTCACATTGACAGTGCCAAATGGGAAAGGGGCTGGTGGTTTTAAAAAAGAAAATTCACCATGCAACCCTTGGTGGTATCTGTCCGTCCAGTTAAAACACCACCTGTCCTCGGGCAGAGTGTCACTGGAGGGTGGCCTGTTTTCTGTAGGTTCAAGCACTAAACTGAAATACAGCAAAAGATTGGGAAGGTCTCTCCATCTCTTCTTCTCCTTGCCCCCCCCCATCAGAAACAAAACAAAAACAGAGTTGATTTCTGCCACCAACAGTTTGATGATTGCATAACTCAGAGCTAAATTCCTCCAGAAATCTTTGCTGTAGACCCAATGACCTCACCTTCCCTGTGTTCTTGTTTCTGCCGAGAAGCTGTTAATATATGCTGTGTTGAGTGTAAGAGGGGTGTGTTTCTTAAGTTTGTACTTCATAATATATATAGGGGGAGGAGGAAAAGGTGCTATCGATGCTTGAAGTGTTACAACATAAATATTTTGGTCAACACTTCCTATTGGTTCTGACTTCTCATTTCACCTCCATTTTCTTAGTCTCAACTGATTTCTCCTCTTCCTCCTCCTCACACACAAAGACCACACCAAGATTAAAAGGATCACTTATTGCTTTTTGGTAGATGTTTAATTTTTTCCCCTCCTAATAATGCTATGGTTAGTCTGTGTTTGTATCGGGCTTCTACAGACAAATCTGCTGCTGTAGTTCCTTTGGCTTGTTATTATGTAGGCAGGAGACACATATGGACTTATAGCGAAAGGAAGGTGATTTAAAAGAGGTAAATAGCAGTTTAAATCTGATGTTAGTTGGAAGTGGGCTCAATGGATGCCTCAGTGTTCTAGTGCCCTACATACAAGGTGTGTGTGTGTCCACAAAGTCGTTCTCAGATGTGTGGACTCTGTTGTTTGTGACATCCTTCTGCCTTTCTTTTGGAGTGCAGGTTACCATAGAATTCCTATCGGAAAGCATGCACACTGGAGACAAGAGAAACCCCCAGTTGTTTTGTTGTTGTTTGAGCATTTGAAATTAATTTTTTAACTACCTGAGGCTAATTCCAAGTCACCTCCAATGACTTCTTCTGAAGATTATTCTTGTACTATGTAATGAAATTTCAAAGTCCTTTGACTTGGGAACTTCTGTTTTCGTCTCCTCTCCTCCCCCTTCTCCTCCACTCGCCTCCTCTGGTTTTTGGTTTTGGTTTTTGCCCTAAAGTGGGGCACAGTAGTTCATGCTTATAATTTTGGCTGCTAGGGAAACTGAGGCAGGAGGGTTCAGAATTTGAGGCTAGCCTAGGCTAATAACCAAAACTCTGTCTCAACATAAGAATTTGGGGGCGGGGAGGTATAGATCAGGGTATGTATGTGGCTCTGTATCCTATCCCCAGCGACAACAGTCTCAAAATACCATTGTTCCCAATTGTCATATTTAAAGGAATAGGTTTTTAAATTTTTTTCGAGACAAAATCTTACCCTGTAGTCCAACCTGGCCTTGAATTTGTGACATCCTCCTGCCTCAGCCTTCCAAGTGCTGGGATTAGAGGCCTGAGTCAACAGGTCTACTGGCCTTGAATTTGTGACATCCTCCTGCCTCAGCTTCGCAAGTGCTGAGATTAGAGGCCTGAGTCAACAGGTCTACCTCCATCTTTTTTTTTTTATTTGAATTTTGTGAATAAAACTGTTCTAAAACCAGAAGAGGCTTTTTCCTCTAGCATGGTGTGAACCCAACAGTTCTGTGCTTTTTTTTAACAATCTAGTTTCCATTGATTAGGCAGGGTTTTTTTTTTTGTACATTTAAATTATAAACACAAGGTGAAATTTAAAAATTTTAGTTTATCCCCAATTATAATGGCTTTATTTGAAGCAAAATAGTGACAATGGATATTTTATTAAGGATAACTCTTTACTACTTAAAACAAACAAACAACAACAACATAAACCAAGACGTGTTGGAAATGACTTGGTGTATCAAGATCGATGCTATTTTTACTCATCCAGAGAAACACTGCAGGTATCAGATCTTAGGTTGATAGCATGAGACCCTCAATTTAGTGGTTGCGGTGTCTTATACGACATTTTATTACTTTTGTTAGTTTGTCACAACCATGACTTCCTTGGTATCTTTGAGGTTTGCTTTTCATTTTTTTCTTTTAAATGATAATATTGGGGTGGGGGTGCTTCCTGTTTATATTTTCAAAATTAGGTCTACAAGTTAACCTTCCCCTCAGGTCATGGTTTTACTTTAAACACACAAAGGCAAGCATCAGCTGTCATGCACTTTGTCTGACTCGTCCTGCTTCATGGAACAGCATCCCTGAGCTCAGTCCAAGACCCAGTTGGGAACACAAGGCATTCTTGACTCTTTTCCCATCTCTCTTCAAGGCGGAGCACTTTTGGAAGGAGCCTTAAAGCAGCCACAACAACAGAGGCACAGTTCCTGGAGAAATGGGGCAGTTGCCAGCTCTTCCCTCCCAGGTGCCTGGAAGTCAGGGCATGAAGTTAGAGTAGGCATTGGTGCTCTACTATGGACCTCCAGGCAGCCGCTGTAGCAGCTTTCCTGATACACAGTATCATGGAGGATGAACTCGGAGCTAAGGGAAGGAAGTGCAGCTCTAGTAGGAGATCTCTGAGGAGTCACTGCAACTTAGTTTAGAGCTCTTAGTTTAGAGCTCTTCGTCGTTCCTCTGGAGTGGTTGTCCCCCTGCCCCTCCCTCTAGGTCAGTGGTTCTCAGCCTGTGTGGGGGTTGCGACCCCCTTGGGGCAAACGATCCTTTTGCAGGGGTTGCATTGCAGATATCCACATATCCAATATTTACACTGCAATTCATAACAGTAGCAAAATTACAGTTATGAAGTAGCAATAACTACTAATGGTTGGGGGGTCACCATAACATGAAGAACTGTATTAAAGGGTTGAAGCATTAGGAATATTGAGAACGGGCTGGGCAATGGTGGCGCATGCTTTTAATCCCAGCACTCGGGAGGCAGAGGCAGGTGGATCTTTGTGAGTTCGAGACCAGCCTAGTCTACAAGAGCTAGTTCCAGCGCAGGCTCCAAAGCCACAGAGAAACCCTGTCT
>JAQHUG010000032.1:5035839-5060164 GCA_028555095.1 Dicrostonyx torquatus | reverse complement strand
AGTTCCAGGACAGGCTCCAAAGCCACAGAGAAACCCTGTCTCGAAAAACAAAAAACAAAACAAACAAAAAAAAATTGTTGAAGGCCAGGTGTAGTGGCACATGTTTAATCCTAAAATTAGGGACACAGAGCAAGGGGAGTCTGTGAGTTTGAATTCAGCCTGGTATACACTGTGAGTTCCAAGCAGCCAGAGCTAGTGAGATCAAGTCTCAAATGCTGTTGGTAATAATAATAATAATTATTATTATTTAATACTATAGGTTACAATATTGTATAACATAGTATAACAAGTAGATTATATAGTAATTATTTTGTCATCCTTCAAAAAATAAACAGAAAATTAATTTAAAAGTACTTCAACTTATGTCTAAACCCAGAGCTGAATAAAATGTTCCAGTGCCATAAATTCATAGAAAGATTATGTGAATAATATCTAATGCTTACTGATCATGTTCAGTGTGTCAGACAAACACTGTTACAGGTGTGTGTGTGTGTGTGTGTGTGTGTGTGCGTGCGTGCGTGCACACGTGCACATGTAGGCTAGAGGTGAATTTTAGGTGTCAGCTTTTGAGATGGCTTCTCACTGGGACCTGGAGCTTACTGACTGGCTTTGGTTGTCTGACCAATGGTCCCCACGGGTGGGGTCATCCCTTCTCCGCCGTCCCGAGGCTGGGGTTACAGATGTACACCACCATGCCCACTCTTTTGTGTGGGTTCTAGGGATTGAACTCAGAACCTCATGCATATGTATGTAGCAAATGCTTTATACTCTGAGTCACCCCCAGCTCCCTGTTGCCTTGTGTTTTATGGTCCTCAGAGGAATGAATATTATCTCGAGATAAAAGTGAAGAAATGACCACAGAGAAGTTAAGTAACTCATCCAAGGTCACACTGCTAGTAACCGCAGGACTCGGGTTAAACCCTGACCTATCCTGAACCACTGCGCTCAGGGACAGCAGACACCTGCAGCTTTGGAATGGTGGTGTCCTTAAGTGGGCTATTTCTTTACTTTCCGTAGAAGAGTTCTAAGCTGCCCTTCTTTCTCTGCATCCAGACAGAAGGGTGACCAGTGCTGTGCTTGCAGTAGTTTACATGCTGTGCCCCTCCTTACAGACAACAGAGTTCTGGCTCAGTTTATTTTCAATTTTATTTTGAAGGGACTTAAGCTTCTAGTCTTATTTCACCAAAGCTTTTTAGAGCTTTCAATTACAAGTTCTAAAATACGGCAATTTAAAGGTGTCACTCCTATGGAGTAACTTCTTTAAAAAAAAAAAAAAAAGTTGTATATCTGTGTCTGTAAACGCAGGTGAACGCAGGTGCCAAGGCAGAGAGGCCTTGGATTCCCTGAGTCTGGAGCTGTGAGCTACCTCGTGTGGGTGCTGGAAACTGAACTAGAGTCCTCTGCAAGAGCAGTCTGTGCTCTCAATTGCTGAGCCATCTCTCCAGCCTCTTGGGACATCGTTTGAGGGACAGAATGAATTAAAGTGTATTCAGACCAAAGGAAAGGCCATTAGAAGTTCCCCAAGCTAGGACAGAATTCCCGCCCCTAAAGGATGTGACATAAATTAGGGAGCTCAAGCCACAGTGGGGGACATCTGAATTCCCTAGGCAGTGTGGCTACTCCTCCTCAAGCAAACAGAGGGTGTCAGCACCTGTGATTGCCACTGTCACCTTTGACCGGGGCTGAATTTTCTTTGAATGTTGACAAAAATTACATTGTCAGTGGAAAAACCTTAATGTGAGATGTGTGTAAGTCAGAATTTCCTCATGCTCTCTGCAGTGAGAGCCTGCAGCTCAAGCTGTTCTCTCTGTGTGTTTTCCCCACTTTGTCTGATATGTCTGTAGAGCCTTCAAGCGGGGTTTTCCAACATTTTAGGTGAGAGTAAATTAGAAAGGCTATGAAACCTCATTCATGTCTAAAATGCAAAGCCTCTAGAAGGTAGGGCATGGTTTAGGGAAGTGTAGGATTTTAAAAGCCCAACCTAGGCCGCATGTCTTAAATCAACTACACTCATAGAATTTATTGGAGTACAGCAACGTGGTTGGAACAGAAGGGAGCTTCAGGACACTTAATCTGTTAATACTAAACACTGGACTTTATCAGTCCTAAAATATGTGCAGGACAGCTACAGTTTTAAATAGTCAGAAGTGTTCTTTCAGAAGTAATGTTACTGTTTCTTTGGCTGTTTTTATTGTTCTTTTCTGAGGGAGAGCCTTACTGTGTAGTCCAGACTGACCGTATACTCTCAGTGTAGCCTAGGCTAGCCTCCAGCTTGTCGGAGGCTCAGCCCTCTACGTAAGCCACTACACTTCTCTTAGAGTCAAGCCAGTTATATATTTTGGTTTTGTTTATTATATTTCTGTGTGTGTGCTACTAGAAATTAAATCCAGAGATTTGTGCACATTAGACAAATTAAGTACTCTAACACTAAGTTACAGCCTCGGGCCCAGGTCATGTTTTAGACTTGGGAAATGTAGCAAACCGGGATATACAGTTTTAACAGAATGAAGCCATTTACCTGGTGTGTGTGTGTGTGTGTGTGTGTGTGTGTGTGTGTGTGTGTGTGTGTGTGTAGTGTAGTGTTTTAGGACCCTGTTTAGAGTGAAAATCGGTCAGCATGAAGGCTTTCCCTACAGGCATGTGGTGCAAATGTTCCCTTATTTGACATTTTCTGTGGCTGTTCTTCTAGTCTGTAACTAATGTATTTGGAAAATGTGAATGTGCTTGTATTGTCAAGATGAATTGATCGTGCACTGAGTTTGAGTATCAGGTGCTGATACTCATTGTGTCGTAGCTCATGTCAGTTGCCCCTCCTTCTAACTCTTGAAGACATTAAAACGAAATAGAAAATATCTGGCTTCCTGAATGACCTGGCTGTAATTCACAAGCCGAACTGGTGATGAAGTGAGACCCTCTGATTTTGCAATACCAGGGCTGAACATGTAATGTTAACGGGATGGGCACTTAAGTAAGATAACCTACCGCCACAGGACTTTGTGTTTTGCTACAGCAGTGTGCCACTTGTGGTTTTAAGTTTTATTTTATTTTTTAATATTTTGTGTGTGTGGTGCTGATAATTGAACCCATGGTTTCATGCATATAAGGCAAGTATTCCAGCAACTGGGCTATATTCCCAGCAATCAATTTTGCATGTGTATTACCCAGAGATGAGACACACTGTGGATCTGTAGTGAAAGTGGGCCAGAAAAGCTGTGAAAATAAATGACATTTGAAGAAGACAAATGTAGATTTTATGAAATAATTTATAAAAGAAAAAACATAAAGACAAATAGTAAAACAAAGCATTTATACTCCAAGTGTCAGAAATAAAAATGATAGTATAAGAAAAAAATGCCTTCATTATAAGGTTATAGATTAATATTCATGATGTCTATATCATATAAATAATAAGGAAGAGATGGACCCTAAAGAGGAAGTGGGACAAAAGAAAAACATGGCCAATGTGACACTCAAATAAAAACATAAGCAGTGGATTGGGGGAGGCAGGGGGGTAGGTGGGGGAGGGACTCAGAGAAGAGGCGGGAGGGGAACTGCAGTCAGGATGTAAAATAAATTAATTAATTAAAATTTAGAAAATAAACTTTTTGAGTTAGATTTACAAGAACTAATAATATTGCAAAAATACAGTGTTTGGGGATGAGGGGACCTGGCACCCTTGGTGTTTTGTGTCAGAGAATTAGTGACCTAAATTGTCCCTCGCATCTGTGTCTACACAATGTAATGTCACATGGCTGTTTCAAACCACGTCATAAAACAATATTTAATGACTACATAAAGTTCATAATACATTATTAACTGAAAAAAATCATAATATAAAACAATTTTATACATCCAATTTTACTTAGAAAAAACCCACAAAAGTCCTGAAAGTGACTTCTGGGTTGCGGGACCTCAGAGCTAGGCAGGGCATTTTCGTCTCTCGCATCCCACAGTAACAGAGGGATAATCACAAACAGTGCTTTTCGTGTTGCTTGTTTTTACAATGCTTTTCTGTGTTGACTCATCTTAGAATATACCACTTGTTTTTGTTTTCAGTTCTGAGCAGCAGCAAAACGAGTAGTGATGCCTCTGCCTAGTGCTTGTCGGCTGCGGTGTGCGCAGCGTTTTGTTGTTGTTGAAGGGCCCTGTTTAAATCATCTTCGTTGTAGTCGACATTTTCAGAATTACAAGAACATGAGCTTGAGGACAGAGTTTGCTGCTATTCTTGGTGAAATGACCTGCGTTTTTAGGTAGGGACTGATGAATCATATTGATTTGTAAATATAATAAATGATACTGTTTTATCCGTGCCCGTGTCTTCCCGAGCCAGCACTCATTTAGTGCTGAGGACGTGTGTTTGTAGTCTCGTGTGATATTCCCGTTGTTTTGCATTGAGAGAGCGCGCCAACCCGTGCGACTGTTCCCACTCTCTCGGCCGTTTGGCTTTGCCTGTACCTGAGGCTTGTGTGCTCCCTTAATTAAACCCACACTGATTTCTTTGTGACTTTGTGTATGAAGACAGTTTTTAACATTTTGAAAAATTACAGAAGAGAAATAAAAATATGTCGCAAGGTGACGTTGCCGAAGGGTTCCGGAGCCCGGCTGTGTTGGGCCGGTCACCATGGAGCGAATATGGTGACAACGGTATGGAAATGCCTTCAAACCCAGCCGCAGTGACTGGAAGACGGCCCTCCCTTGGGTTATGCTCTATAATCTACTCTAATGGAATTTGCTATACTAGAATTTTATTTTAATCCAATTTGGGCAATAATGAAATAAATCACATTCATTCCTTTTAGTGCTTTTCAATCTAAACCTATGATAATTAAAATACATGAAAACAAATATTCTTATGTTTTGAAGACTCAGATTATCTTTTTTTTTTTAAGGTAGGATCTTACTATATAGCCCTGGTTGGCCTGAAATTTGCTGTGTAGACTAGACTGGCCCCCAACTTCACGGAGACATTTTTAAAATTCATATAAATTTGGGCTCTTAAACTTGACATCACATATTTTACTGGTTTTAAAACATCTCTCGCCGGGTGGTGGTGGTGCACGCCTTTAATCCCAGCACTCGGGAGGCAGAGGCAGGCGGATCTCTGTGAGTTCGAGGCCAGCCTGGTCTACAAGAGCTAGTTTCAGGACAGGCTCCAAAGCTACAGAGAAACCCTGTCTCGAAAAACCAAAAAAAAAAAAAAATCTCTCAATGAGTTTCATTGTGAGAAATGAATCTGATACCTAAAGGGGAAAATTTGTTACCAATCAATTGTAGAGTGTATTTTAAAATTAATATAAAAATGATGTGTCTCTTTCGCCATTTAGAACCAACTACTTAATTGTGACCTAGTATTTATTTTAAACTTAAATGGCAAGACTTTTTCCCAAGTTTGTACATTTAATCTCCAATAAAGGAGTTCAAATATACATGAGATTCAAAAGACAATTAAAAAACAAAACCACAAACCATAATTTGCAGGCAGGTCATGGTGGCGCATGCTTTTAATCCCAGCACACTGGAGACAGAGGCGGGAAGAGCAGGGTGAGTCCAAGTCCAACCTGGTGTGCATGGTGTGCTCCAGGCCAAGTAAGGCTACACAGTGAAATCCTGACTCAAAAAATGAGATGGGGGTGGGGAGGGAGATGGCACTGAAGAGCTGGCTCAGGGGTTCCAAGCCCTGGCTGCTCTTCTAAAGGACCCAAGTTTGGTTCCCAGCACCCACGTGGCAGCTCACAAACTGGGTTTGTGAACTGCAGTTCCAAGGGATCTGTTGCCCTCTTCTGGTCTCTGTGGTAAATGCATGCACTTAGTGTGTAGACATACATGTAGGCAAAAAAAAAAAAAATTAACATATATACAATTTCTAAAAAAGCCTAGTTTGAGAAGGTAATGATAAAATTTTATTTAGACCTCTTGGTCTACATTTTGTCTCTTAGTTGCTGTGGACCCTTTGAGGGGGTCTCTGTATGTATATGTGTGACAGTGCTTATAAAGTAAGTAAAGAGATTTATCCCTAAAGTTTTTGTTAATTGTGTTGTCAGGCAAAGTATGACTTAGTTGGAACCAAGTTAATGTTTGTGACCAGTGAATGAATGGACTGTGTAATCACATTTGCTTTTCAAGGTCAAGGTAGACAAGTTAACTACATAACCCAAAGGTTTCAACTGTTTGAGAACCAGGGAGGGGTTTCAAGATTCTAATGAAACGCTTAATTGCCTCTTCCAGTAAAATATACAGAAAAAATTAGCCTGCTGTTTAAAGGGTTTGTAGACTCAGGTTAGGATCTAATGGACAGCTAACAGAGCTAAGGGAGTATAAGAAGCAGTGATGGTGGCCCAAACATATGCTTAAAATAAACCTCCAATTTGGTGTTACTTAAGAGATGTGTGTCCCTGGAAAAGCCCACAAATATCAGTGTTCAGCATTTTAGAGGTTTGTATTCCGTTGTGTATCTCTATCATGTTAATGTTTAACCCACTAATAAATGACACAATAAATAATAATTAATAGACTGTTATGTTATTTCTAGTTTTTTTAATTTGATGAGCGCTGAGGTGGAGACAGCTTAAGTGGATTTTTTTTTTCCATCTCCATGGACTATTCTCTTACTGAAAGTTCTAGAATGGAGCTGCTGAGTCGTTTGCATAAACAGTGACAAATGTCTCTAGAAACTAGCCCAGTCCGTTAGCTGATACATTGCCAAGGAGTCTCCATCTCCATAACTGAGCTCCAGTGCCTCCAAGGCTCTGCCAGGCTTACGTACTTGTTTGCATCTGCATCGTTTTGGTTTCTGGCAAAGCTGGACCTCGCTTCCCAGAGTCCACTGCCCACATTTTTCCATCTTTGTGGTTTTCCTTTTTGTATCTATCATCTAATGAAACTATTCCCAGTGTTCTTTTTATTTTATACATAATGTATTTCTCTTACAGCTTTCTTTTTTGGCATTTAACTTTGTGTAAAATGCTAAAATATTATATAGTCTAGTTAAATCCTTCCAGCCTGGTTGTGAAGACATACTTATAAAAAAATTCCTGCCAAAATATTATAAAACTTTATATTTGCATTAAAAATATTTGGAGAGGGTGAGATGGCAGATAAAAGTGACTGTCACAAAGTCCTGTATACCTGAGTTCCATCCCATGCGAAGGTAGAAAGAGGGAGCAGACTCCGAGGGCTGACTTCCACATGCATCCCATAGCATATGTGTGCCCGCACACGTGCACAAAACACAAGAACGTATTCATTCTTTATGAGGGACTGGAGAGGTCATCGATGAACAGCACGGACTGCTCTTGCAGAGGACCCAAGTTCAGTTCCCAACTCCAGCTCCAGGGGGATCCGGTGCCTGTGGTCTCAGTGGGCATCTGTACTCACGTGTGCAAACCCCCCATAATTAGAACTAAAATAATATTGAAATTTTTTTCTACTTTTTTCAGTTACTATATGATAAGTGAGAGAAAATTGGTAGTTTTTTCTTAGTGATAATAACTAGTATATATGTACATATTTCATATAAATAATTATTTTTTGAGACAGGATCCCACTATAGAGCCCTGGCTGGCCTATAGACTAGACCAGGCTGGCCTTGAACTTACAGAGACTAACATGGGCTATGTAGCAAGGCTCTATTTCAATATCTCAAAAAAGTGGTTTGTTTTTGCTTCTTTTAAATTTTCCTAGATCATTAGACATATTTCTATAGAGACTGTGCAACGGAACAGTAATTTTTAAAAATAGTACCTTCACTTTGAACTCAAAACACTGTGTTTTCCTTCTAACTTTTCAGTAAATACAGGAAAAACTCTCCAGAACTATGTGAAACAGACTGTCAGTGTTGTGGTGAGGTGTGTATGAACTAGAAAACTGCAGACAAGAGTGTACAGGGATAGAAAGTGCTTATGTCCTAAACTGGCACTGTCTCCCACAGAGAGGAGAAGAGGACTACACGTGCAGCCAGGGTAACTGTTTAGTAGCCTTCATTCTAAATGGCAAGACAACAAAATCCAGCGCAGTTGATTTCAAGCTGGTCTGAGTAGTGCACATCTGTAATCCTGGCATTTAAGAGGCTGAGGCAGGATTTTCACTGCCAGTTTGAAGCCAGCAAGCACAACAGAGTGAGATGGTTTCTCAAAACACATACACACACTAGCATGTAACCAAAAATATAAAAAAATGTTCATCATGTAATCAATATGAAAATTATTGTGAGATATTTTACATTCCACCTTTTGTATTTAGCTTAGAAATTGTGTTTTATTCCTTATATAACATCTCAATTGAGATAGAATTTTTTTTTTGAGACAGATTTATTTATTATGTATACTACATTCTGCCTCTATGCATGCCCGCACGCCAGAAGAGGGCACCAGATCTCATTACAGATGGTTGTGAGCTACCATGTAGTTACTGGGAATTGAACCCGGGACCTCTGAAAGAGCAGCTAGTGCTCTTAACCACTGAGCCGTCTCTCCAGCACCTTGTTTTTTGTTTTTTGAAACAGGGTTTCTCTGTAGCTTTGGAGCCTGTCCTGGACCTAGCTCTGTAGACCAGGCTGGCCTCGAACTCACAGAGATCTGCCTACTTCTGCCTCCCAAGTGCTGGGATTAAAGGTGTGTGCCACCACTGCCCGGCAGGTTTTTGTTGTTGTTGTTGTTGTTGTTGTTGTTTATTGTGGTGGAAATAGGAGGATGTTATCCTAAGGTCTCATGTAGCCCAGGCTAGCGTAGCCCTATGTAGCAAAGGATGACTTTGAACTCTTGATCTTCCTACCTTTTGAGCACTAGGATCACACACATGATTTCCTAATTAAAATAAAATTTAAAAATCAGTTCCTCGGGTTTAAGTGCTCAGTGGGCACATGTGGCTCGGGACTGCCACCGAGGACAAGGCAGTGGTAAAGCCTGCCGAAGAAGTACAGCAGCCCCTTTACCTGAGGTTCCACTCTCCTGCGATTTCTGTTCCCCACAGTCACCTGTTGTCTATCTTCAGACGTCTTGAACGTCACACTGTCCTCAAGATCACGAGGTCTCACACAAGCTGTTGTGTCCACCTGGACCTGACTCATCCTGCATCTAGAGTATCTATGGCAACATGCCACCTGCAGGCTAGTCACTGTTAACCAGCGTCTGCCATCAAATCAAGTCTGAAAGTGTCTCCCTGTTTGCATTTAGCAGATTCATGTGTCTCCTGTGCCTACACCGGTCACATCATCTTGTCCCATGGGCGACCTTACATGAGACGGTGAGCACGGTACAGGAGCTCAGAAAGGACTCATGTAACTTTCATAACTGCATTGTTACAGTTATCCTAGCTCATTAGTTATTATTGGTTTCTGTTGGCGTGATAGAACCCCATGACCATGGTTTATAGTTCTACATCACTGTCCATCTTCGAAGGAAGTCAGGGCAGGAAGCTGGAGGCAGGAACTGACACTGCGCGCTGACTTGCTCTCCATGATTTGCTCAACCTGCTTTCATATCATCCCAGGAGGACCTGCCCAGGGGTGGCCCCACCCACAGTGGGCAGGGCCCTCCCACAGCAGTCTCTAATTAAGAAATGCCCCACAGGCTTGCCTACAAGCTATTTTTTAGTTTGTGTGGCCCTAGCTGTTCTGGAAGTCACATGGTAGACCAGGTTGGCCTTGACCTGAAAGAGATCCTCCTGCCTCCGTGTCCTACATGTTGGTATTAAAGTCACGCGCCTGGCTTGCCTACAAGCTGTTCTTATGAGTGCAACTTGACCTTATGTCAGTTTGACAATAAACTAGTGAGGACAATTGATGATTTCTTATTGTGCCTTATGTATAAATTAAACGTAGCCATAGGGGGGTGTGTATAGTGAAAATACCCAATGGGATATATACATTATAGGGTGTGGTCCTGAGATCTTAGTCATCCCCTGGAGTCTTGGAGTGCATTTCCCAAGGATAAGGGATTGCTGACTGTAAGATGAAATATAGATTGCCTCCTGCCTCGTGGCATCTGGCTCACAAATAGTAGGTGCATAAAAGGACTCTTGCCCTATGGGACTGGAGCCACTTCTGTCTAAGGGGCATCAGCTCTCACCCCAAAACACATGAACACCCCCAGCTAAACTCTGGTTTGGAAGTTGTTGTCCCCATTGTGTGGAAGCCCTGTGCCCATCCTCCAAGCTACTGCTATCAGACCCCTTCTGCATGTGTAGGTGAGCGTACGTGTATGTGAGTGTGTGTGTGCACATTCGTTAGTATGTATGTGTGTGTGTAGGTCAGAGTCAATGTCAGGTGTCCTTGTTGCTCTCCACCCTATTTTTTGAGACACGGTCTCTCCTGAACCTGAACCTCAATGATCTTGTTGGACTGGCAGGCCAGCGAGCCCCAGTGATCCTCCTGCCTCTGCCTCTCCAGGGCAGGGACCGATGACAGAGGCATGTGCCTCCATGTCCAGCTTTTCCTGTGGATGCTGGGGACGGACCTCAGCTTCGTGTGTCTGCACAGTGTTTCCCCAGCTCTGGGTCCCTCCCTTTCTTAGGAGCAGAGAAGCTGAGTTAGTGTGGGGAAGGGGAACACAATGGAATGGGTAGTCCTCCATTATTTCCAGTATTCGTGTCTACACATCCTAGTACTTTGTCCTCTCGAAGCAAAACTCTTGGGCGTGATGGCACACACCTCTTCTCCCAGTTCTGGGAGACAGACTAGAGAATCACACTTAAGGCTAGCCACATGGGAGAATGTGAGTTACATGTGAAAGCCTGGCTATAAACAAACAAACACAAGGGGCAGGCAAGAGGGCTCACCACCAAGCCGGCCAAGCTGAGCTTGATCCCCAGAGCCCACAGAGTGGAAGGAGTGAATCTAGCCCTAAAATTAACCACTGACCTCCACACACGTGCCATGGGACAGATGCACCCCTTCCCTGAGAGATTTTTAAAATGTAAAATAAAATAAAAAAGCGTCAAGAGTAAATGGGGCTTTGCCAGTTTGTGAGCAACGGTGGTTCACTGGGCTTTTCTCTAGGAATCCCCCATCTTCTGTTTATAACATGCCGGTGGGGGAAACGCTCCGTGTTCCAGAGAGCATGTGTGTGGATGAATGTGGAGTGTGGTTCCATCTGTAAGGAGACTGGCAGGGGAACACAGGGGACAGATGATCCTATCGAAGCGCTGAGCAGGGTGTGTCCCTTCAACCTGCTGTCTACAAGCCTTCACACTCTGAGACTGAAACAGCCATCCTGTTTCAGGTGTACCCCGATCGCAAATCGCCTTTAAGCAGCTGGGGGTTTTGCTATTTTTGTTTCGTTACAGGATGTGTATCGCACATTGTTATGGTTTGGTTTCTTGC
Organism: Dicrostonyx torquatus; assembly: GCA_028555095.1. NCBI lineage: Eukaryota > Metazoa > Chordata > Mammalia > Rodentia > Cricetidae > Dicrostonyx > Dicrostonyx torquatus. Next base: position 5,048,847 of record JAQHUG010000032.1, on the reverse strand, counting down.
TTGTGTTTGTGAAACTGAGTTTACTGAGAAAAACAAAATCGTGCTCGTGTTTTGAACTCAGCTTCGATTCATGAGAAACATAAAGTCGATGCTTAAGGGGATGGTGAGATGGCTCAGCCAGTAAAAGGCGCTCGCTGATGAAGTGCGCGGAGACCTGAGTTCCATCCCTGAAACCCATGTGAAGGCAGAAGGAGAGCGCTAACTCTCACAATTGTCCTCTGACGGCCACAAGTGTGCTGTGGCCCAAGCATCCTCACACCCATCACATAATATACCCAGTAATAAAAACAGTGCCATAAAAGTTCATGTCTGAAACTTGACATCTAGTTACAGATGAAGAATTGTTTTTCTCTAGTTGTCTCGCCCATGGTTGCTTTAGTCTGGGGAGCAACTGAGGGGAAGGCTGTAATTTCCAGTTCTCTCCAGATGGGGTGACAAACAAAACAAAATACAAACAAAAGAATAAAATAGTACTAAATAACGAGGGGTGATTTCCACAAATGGGAAAAACACCTTCGAAATTTATCATCACAGCATAATTTAGATTAGTGAACTTCCTTAAAGGTGGAAATGTAAAAGCCTATGTGAAAGTGGTCATGGTCCAAGGTAGCTGGTTTCTTTTGTGTTAAAGTTTATTGTGTTGATTCCACACGATTATTGAATTAAGAAACAAGTAGTTGTTTTCAAATAGCCCACATATTTTTGTTACATGCATGCTTTCAGCGTGATGACGCTTGCTGTGTTAGTATAGGAGCGTTTGACCTGCATCCTATTCTGTGAGGAGAAGAAACTGCCTGCCACCTTGTATTGATTCCATTGCGTGGAGGACCTTCAGTCCCGTGGGATTGAACTCCATGCTTGGTATTTCTGTACTTTATGGAGATTAACCCGAAGATCCTCTTTGAAAGAGGATTTGGTTTGGTTGTGACAAATTCTCCCGTTAGTAAAACTGCAACATAGAAAAGGGCTGGACGCATTCTCTCTCGTGCTGTCCTTGCCTGACCCCATTTTGTTTGGCACAGAAAGATGATCATCTTTTGGCAGTGGTGGGCAGATGTCCTGATTTTATCGGAAATTGCTTTCACACATTTGAGGCTTCCCAAAAGTGAGGAATCCCCATGATCTGATGTTCTTGACAGATTTTTGAAATTATTTTTTTAAAATATTTATTTATTTATTATGTATACAATATTCTGTCTGTGTATATGCCTGCAGGCCAGGAGAGGGCACCCGACCTCATTACAGATGGTTGTGAGCCACCATGTGGTTGCTGGGAATTGAACTCAGGACCTTTGGAAGAGCATCTCTCTTTGGAAGAGCCATCTCTCCAGCCCTGAAATTATTTTTTGAATACTGGTTTGGATACACACACTATATTGCTCACTCATAAAATTTTACAATCAGGTGGTATATCCTTCCCCCCCCCCATAGAAATAGAAGAAAATGGAAGACAAAGCCAGGAAATATAGCAGAGGTGCAACTGAAGTATGTGCAGCAACTTCCAAGCATTTAATCTGGGATTCTGGAGTCCAAGTGTGAGGAATGGTCATCACTGTGTTGGTATCTAGGACTGAGCCCGCTGGCATGTTATGGGAGCCCAACTAATGCTTGCTGTTTCTGTGAGAGGTTTGCTGCAGTCCTGTCTACTGATGGCATGCAGATGCTCGTCTGGGATGGGTCACCACTGGTTGATGGTGGGACACCTTGATTCCATTTATTCCCCATCAATCTCCGTGTAGCTGGGATATTCAGAGAGCGTCAACTCTGAGGAAGACTTGACCTTTTCTGTGGAAGAAAGGAAAGAGACAGAAATGCACTTGGCTTACTTTGCATTTCAGTGTTAAAGCTGGGAGGAGTGTGTGTTTATTAAATAAATGTTGCCTTGATTTAAAAATTATAAAAACACTTAATAAAACATGCTATTAATTTTTTTTTTTTTTTTGGCAGACCCAAGGAGACTGCTCTGTACTGGGCATGGGACCCAAGGCCTCCATGTGCGAGGCTAGCAGTCACTAAGCTTTCACACCCCCACCCCTGACTTTAACCATTTTTCAAGTGTATAGTTCAGTGGCACTAAGGACACACACGTTGTGCAATCACCCTGTCATCTAAAACAAAAACTGTTCGTTAAAGGATAACTCTCCATCTGCCCCTCACCCCAGCCGCCACCAGTCTACCGTCTGCATGAATTGGACTCTTGCATGTACCTCACAGGAGTGGACTTAAGAAGTAATTGTCTCTTTGTCACTGCCACCCTCTCCTCCCCTCCCTGGAGACCTGGCAGCCCTCTCCTCCCTGGGAATCTGCCCAAACCTAGGCAGTGATGCATACACAGTAAGGATCCAGAGACAATTAAGGCGACAGTTTGAGGCATACCACTAGGGGGGTATTAAGCTTTTGAAGATGGGATTTCTAATCAGGATGTCTGCAGGCTTATCTCCTCCAAGTCTTGCTGATAAGCCTGCACTGACAGTAATGTGGGAGATTAATCTTTCTCCATGTTTCATAAAACAAATTGTTCTCCTTTAAACTTGATTATGGACTGGAAAATTACTGGTACATTGATGTAATTGCTCATACAGATATTTAGACATTCTCCACACAGGGGGTCTCAGCCGCAGGAGAGGCTTTGATGGTGGCTCCACTCTGAAGTCACATGGCTGTGCTTGTTGTCTCCCCCATTTTTATTCTGTTTTCTTTCTTCCCTTCCCTCCCCTTTTCTATCCCTCCCTTTCCCTCCCTTCTTTCCTTCCCGTTTTCTTTCTTCATCATTCCCATTTTGAAGTAGTTGGTACAGAGACAATCTGACTATGGGTTCAAATAGAAATGAACTTGGTCATAGCTCTCTGTAGCCCACCTTAAAGGGGAGAGAAGTGGAACATTCCAAACATGAAAACAAAGGCAGGAATATCTATAATGGTTTCAAAAGACAGGAAGTACTTGTTGAAATAAGAGATATGTATATTGACGTGGTTTGGTAGGAACACGGAGAGAAGGAGAGATGGCCTCAGAAAATGATCTGAAAAGCTAGCTATGTGCCAAATGTGATAACCCCTACACTCAGGGATGGAGGTAGGAGGGTCAGGAGGTCAAGACCAGCCTTCAGTACATAGCACGTTATACGCCACCCTGTGCTACATGAGACCCCGACTCAGGAAAGAAAGAACAATATCTGACTTTAGCTTTCAGAGAGAATCTTGTTCTCTTTGGTGCTGGGAATGGAGCTCCGAGCCTTGTGCTAGCTAGGCAGGTGCTCCACCACTGGGAATCAAAATCAGCTTCTGGTCCTGAACTCGTATGTGTATGTGTGTGTGTGTATGCATGCATGTGTATGTACAGGTGCATGTGTGTGTGTGTGTGTGTGTGTGTGCTCTCAAGTGCATGTGTGGATGCCAGAGGTCAACCCCAGCTGTTCTTCAGGAGCTATCCACCCTTTTTCCCCTTCTTCCCGTGTTCCTGTGTGTGTGTTTGTGTGCATGTGTATGTATGTGTGTATTTATGTGTATGCATTTGTATATGTATGTTTATATTATGTATATATAAGACCTGAGGCTAATGTCAAGAATCATCCTTAATTGTTCTTCTACCTTGACCACAGAGACAGGATCTCTCAGTTAAACCCAGAGCTTTTGCAGATATAGCTTGTCTCGCTGACCAGCTCCCAGGGCTAGAATGACAGGTGGCCCTCATGCCCACTGGACTAAATGGACTAAATACTAATTTATGTAGGTTCTGGGGATTTTAACTCAGGTTCTCACTTTTGTGTGGCAAACACTAACCATTGAGTCAGCTCCCAGTTCCCATCTTGTTCATTGAGACAGAGTCTCTTAGTGGCACTGATCAGGCTAGGCTGACCGACCACAAAGCCTCAGGAGCCCACCTGTGTCCACCCGAGCTCCCATGGCTGGCATTGTAAGCATGGCTTTTTACATGGATGCTGGGAATCGAACTCAGGTCCTTGTGCTTGTGCAGTGAACACTTTTGAGCAGGAAGCTATCTCCTCAGCCTGGGGCTCTGGACTCTTTTTCTTCAGATCTATTTAATTGTATGTGTACACATGTTTTTTACCCAAATATTTGTATGTGTACCTGGTGCCCATGGAGGTCAGAAGGGAACATGGGATCCCTGGAACTGGAGTTAAGATGGTTGTGAGCCAATATGTAGATGCTGAGAATTGAGCCCAAGTCCTCTGCAAGAGCAATGAGTGCTCTGGACCACTGAGCCGTCTGTTCAGCCCCTGGCTCTGAAATCTTAAAGCACTGAACATCGGCTATACCCTGGTGCTTTCTTCCCCGTGCCCTTTGCTCATTTGCGTCAGGTGGATCCCTACTGCTTCCCTTGACTCCTTTTCTCAACCGGTAAAGCATGAGGTCAGCAGTTCAACCCAGAGCCATGAATGTTTAAACTGAAGCCAATAGAATGTGAAAAACACTTTTAGAATTCCATAGTTATGGTGTGTACAAACACAGGTGCTAATGTACCAGAGACGGAGAACCCAAAGGTGAAGACTTAACCCCGAGCTCAGGTCATCCTGGAAAGGTGACAACAGTGCTGAACTCAATGGTACCGGTACCCTGGGAGCATCCTCCCACCCTTCCTGTTTAAAGAGGAACTGGCATCTATAGCCGTTATTGCCCCACCCCCACTTCTCCCAGATTTAGATTGACTATGTGTATAAAGTTTACCAGCCACAGTAGGTTCTGTTTCCCATCCTTTCAGTTCAATATGCTTTTATTGGCACTTCTTTTGGTGTTCTTTACAGCAGCAGCTAATTAGTGACAGCTTTTGAGCAAGCAGCTTGTCATTTTTGGCAGGGACAGGGGACATCCATAGCTAAGTTTATCATGCTCCACGAAAATACATCTCACATTTGAAAAGCGTCTGTAGTCAAAGGTGGCTGTTTCTACTGAAATATCATCTTGAGTTGGCATTGACAGTTGAAGAACTCTCAGGAGATAAAAAGTAACATAGGTTCTGTGTGTGTTGCTGACGTTGGGAGCCCTGAGTCACCCTCCTAACCTAACCCTGCATTGGGGATGTCAAACCGCATCATGTTGTTTTGACATAGTGATAAATCTTTCTAGGTGGCATTTAGTGGCAAGCATGACAACTGAAGGAGTGTACTGTCTCTGTTGGCGAGCGCTGTCCGGGAACTTCAAGCTCAGATCAGGGTTGTCACAGCCCTATGTCATTCTTCTCTTTGGAGTCACTGTAGTGAGGACTGAGCTCTATTTTACAAGCTTGTCACGATATTTATGGATGGTTCAGCTGTTGATTAACACCACCCATGAGTCAAAACCTCCGTCACGGTTTCTATAAAATGTGATTCACTCCCGTTATTCCTGTAATAAGGATTCAAATAATGTGTTAAAAATAACACATTGACTGAAATAATTGGCCCACCATCTATTTCTCCCAGTTTGGTTCCCTTTGTGACATGGAGATCCACTGAAATTATATGTAATACTTGATTACCAAATATCTACCATCTACCAAGCAGAGCACAAATTAAGTTGTAACTCTGGAGAGGTAATGCCGTCTGTCCTTTAATAATGAGATGATCAAACTGATGAAAGACACAACACACAGGTATTGTCGTGGTTCTGTTTCTCACTAAGGTGTGAAAGTATAAAAGGGACCTTCTTAGGAGCTTTTGGATTGCCAGGTGTCCTTGTCCTCAATGTCCCCCTTGACATGTCACGCATATGGTAAAATGGAAGTTCTTTTCCATTGCCTACTTCTTTGTAGCATGGTTTGGTGAACTCTGAGGATTCCTGGCACTCAATTAACATTTAAAGCACACCGAGGTAGCAACATAGATATTGCTACATCTTCCAATTAGTATTTCCGAGCACAGGAACTTACTCCAGTAAATGAATGCTGTTGTGGCCAGCTTCCCTGGTGACACCCAGCTTCAACCTCCTCTACCAGCCCTCCTATTCTGGCCCCTGGGGTGGTTGATGGGTTGTTTTCCCATTAGTGTGAGTGACATTATTTCTTTAAGAAAGTCAGAGTTTAGCATGACCCATGATTAGTGTTGCTGATGAAGAAACAGCGCAGCTGGCATCCTAATTGCATTGAATGATTGGTTGATTTTTATGCTTTGTCTGCATGTATATCTGTGTGAGGATATCAAACCCCCTGGAATTGGAGTTACAGACAGTTGTGAGCTTCCATGTGGATTCTGGGTTCTTTGGAAGAGCAGAAGTGCTCTTAACCACTGAGCCATCTCTCCTGCCCCATCCTAACTGCTTCTTACAAGACACACCTCGTTGCGGGGGGCACATGCCTTTAATCCCAGCACTCGGAAGGCAGGCAGATCTCTGTGAGTTCAAGGCCAGCCTGGTCTACAAAAGCTAGTTCCAGGACAGGTTCCAAAGCTACAGAGGAACCTTGTCTCGAAAAACAAAAAACAAAACAAAACAAACAAAATGATGCCCATTCCAGCCATGAGTGTCAGGACTGAGGTTTCAGCCTTAAGGGAAAACTGACCACTCCCAGGATGGTCCTTCTCTTGCTCCTCTTTCCAACCTCAAGCTTTTAACTGAGTTCTGATTGGTTCAGAATGATGAAGATAACCACCAAGCCCGCATATGGCTTTCTTCTAGTTGTGCTTGAAGGCTTCCAGAAGGACTCTGATTTAAAGATTTCTTTTAAACTGGGTGGTAGCAGAGGCAGGCAGATCTCTGAGTTCGAGACCAGCCTGTTCTACAGAGCAAGTTCCAGGACAGCCAGTACTACACAGAGAAACCCAGTATGAAGAAAAATGGGGTTGGGAGTAGGAGGGGGCCTTTCTTTGGGGTTGTGTCTGTTTGGAAGTTGCACTCTGTAATAATTTCTTCTGTAGCTTCTAGTCTAAGACAGCCACAGAAAAGAGGTGTGCTTCAGAAAGAGCTACTTTGGCTAAATGAAGATTTTTAACTTAAAAAAATCCTTTGTGTATGTGTGTCCATGCATATGTACATCACAGCGTACGTGTGGATGTCAAAGAACAACCGCTAGAACAAACTGTTCTCTGTTCCCACCACGTGGGTCCCAGGAGTCAAACTCAGGTTGTCAGGATTGACAGCGAGTGCCTTTACCCACTGACTCATCTCAGTGGCCATTAATTAAGCAAAGATTTTTAATAAGCAAAATGGAATGGCTGGGCTCTTTGAAGATGTGAAGCCCCTTCGGGCTGTTGAGAGCCCCTAACTCTTAAGCCTGTTGCCTCATGTGTAACACAGTGACACTGCTAGAGAACCCCAGGTGTCCTTGTGAGACTTATCCGAGGCACATGCCAAGTGCGCAGGTGTGTGTGGTGTATGGCGACAGCTTTGCTATCATTCCTTCTGCCTCTCTGACCACTTGTTGCTCCTCGATCCCCTTCTCCGCTACACGCCAGCCCCCGCTGTGAAGCAGACAGAGGAGAGGAAATTAAGTAGCTTACTTTGTGTCAACATGAAATAGTTTCCAGCATGTAGCTTAATTTAGCCTATGTAACAAGTTTTTTCACCCCAGGAGCCCTCAGTTGTCTTCATCTCCTGCCCGGTGTTCTGAGGCTGGGGTTAAGCTCGCTGGATCATCAAAGCCAGGCTTCTGTAGAAGAGCGCCTCCCACGAAGAGGCTGGTGTCTCTGTTGCCACCACAACCTGAAAGCGAGTAGTTAGAAACCACACGGAGCCCGTGGTATGCTATGTGAGCCTGTTAGAGGGACTCATCGCGTATTTTCTCTTTTCCTGTGTGTGTGTGTGTGTGTGTGTGTGTTTATGTACGTGGAGGTCAGAAGACAATTTCATGTATCGTTCCTCAGACACCTTCCCTGTTTGTCAGGGTATCTCACCGGCCTGAAATCAAAGTAGGCTATATTATCTGGTCAGCAACCCTGTGTCTGCCATCTTGACATTGCAAGAATTAGAAACATTCACAACTGTGGGTTCTAGGGATTTGAACTCAGGTCTAGCCAAATTCTTTGCCAACTGAGATATCTTCCCAGTCTAGCCCATCACATTTTCTTGGAAGACATATGTAGATAGTTAAGGGCAGGGACTGATCTGACTGAGCAAACCTTTAAAACCTTCATTTTTCTTCCTTCTCTTCTCTTGTGCTTGAAAGGATCTCGTGTGGCAGCCTGGAGGAGAACTGAGTGCAGACTCTCCTGAAGTCTGGTGCTCTTGTAACGTACAGAAGAAGTCTGCGCCAAAATATAATGCAGTGCAGGGGGGGGGCCTCTAAAATCTTCAGTGTCATTTTCAGCATTTGGAATTACTATCTGAAGAAGATTTTAAACCTCTCTTGCTCATCAGTTTCCTGGTCTTTTCTCCTTGTCTACTCTCAGAAGGTGTGTGTCATTCTCTGGCCTCTGGGCTTTTAGCATCGAGGGATGGCTGGACTTTTGTTTGTTTTATTTTAATTTTTTAAATGGTTTGTTTTTTTATTTTATGTACATTGGTGTTTACCTGCATCTGTGTCTGTATGAGGGTGTCAGACCTCCTGGAACTGAAGTTACAGGCTGTTATGAGCTGTTATATAGGTGCTGGGAATTGAAACCAGGTCATCTGGAAGGGTGGCGAGTGCTGTTAACCACTGAGCCATCTCTCCAGTCCCATCACTGTTTTGACTTTAGTTTGAGAAGAGAAAAGGCTGACATTTTATTTTTGTTGTTGTTGTCATTATTGTTGTTTTTGTTTTTCGAGACAGGGTTTCTATGTAGCCCTGAGTATCCTAGAACTTGCTTTGTAGACCAGGCTGACCTCAAACTCACAGAGATCCACCTACCTCTGCCTCCCGAGTGCTGGGATTAAAGGTATGCGCCACCACTGCCCGGCCCAGACATTTTATTTTTGTTAATCGCTTAGTGAGCTTAAATGTCACTGTAACTCTTATCACCAGATTACTATCATATTTTTAGATAGAGACTTCTGGAATATTCATGTAAAATATGGGAATGAGGAGGCCAGCATGATGACTCAGGGGTAAAGGCATTTGCCACCAAGTCTGAGGATCCAAGTCTGACTGCCGGGACCCAAATGCTGGATGGAGAGAACAGACTTTGCCCTCTGACTGCCACACATATGCCATGGCACACATGTGCCACACATATAACATACAAAATAAACAATTAAAATCTAAGATGGTTCCTGACCTTCCCCCACCTCCTTCCAAGCATGATCTCACTTTGAAGCTGGTGGTTCTTAACGGTTCCCTTGCTGTTTAGAAAGCCTGGGGCCTCTTGTTCTTCCTGCCTTTGACGTAGGCAGCCAAGACCCTTCAGTGGCAGAGATTCTGGGTCTCCAGTTGCTTGTTTTTCTTGGGAGCTTTACTGGAAACAAAATGTGATTGCGTACTAGCTTCAGAGGGGAAGTTGGCGAGAACTTACAGCTTTCTGTTTGGTCTGTCTGAAACAGCTGACCTTTTGGAAGGAAATCGCTGCTCTTTGCTTCTTCCTGTACCATCGCACCCAGTGAACGGTGAACGAGCGTAGACGGAGTTCTGCCTCCAGCCCGGCTGCCGAAGGCACAAGCTGTTAGGAGCAGGAGCCCCTGCATAGCCCTTGTTCACGGTGCTGAGCTATGTTTAGATGTGTTAGTCGCCGCATAGTGAGAGAAGATCTGTTTCCAGAAAAGTGGTTGTAGCAAAAGTGATTCCGTTTGGTGGCAGAGTCCCAGCGCTAGTGGGGTAGTGAAAGTGGACAGCTTACAATTTCAGCTCGGCTCATCATTCCGTGTCCTGAGAGCAGCACTGATTCTTCTACCTGGATAACCATTTTTTCCTGTAACCATTTGTTTCCTGGCAGGAAAACATTTTAATTTTCTAAGCAAGAAGCTCTAATTCATATGTCATGTCTGTGACCCAGAATAAAAATGGATGATAATTCATGTAAGTGTGCGCAACACAGCAACCTGAACCTGCATTTGGCTCAGTAGGTAGGTGCGCTTTTCCAATGTATTCTCAGTCTGCTTCCTAGATGGACTGTTGGGGCCGAGATAATTGAGTGAGGTTAACATTGAGGTGGGGTGCACTCTTGCAATACTGACACTTAGGAGGCTGAGGCAGGGGGTTTGAAAGGTCAAGGACAGCTTGAGCTACTTGGTTAGTTTTAGTCCAGGCTGCCCAGCACGCTGGTTTCTCCCAGTTCTGTCAGTTTCTGGGTAGGAGCTAACAGCTGAGGTTTTCTTGTGCCTCATCTCATCCCAGCAGCTTTCTAGGGGCCTTGGATTATTGCTCTGCACTATCCAGGGCCATCTTGCAGGGCAGCTATGGGCAGGTGTGGGATTCACGTGATAGAAGGAATTTGGGTACTGTTGTGTATGGTTTTCTGTGGCTTTCTTTTGTTCTGGCTACATTTGCTATAATATTTATTTATTTATTTATTTATTTATTTATTTTCGAGACAGGGTTTCTCAGTAGCTTTGGAGCCTATCCTGGAACTAGCTCTTGTAGACCAGGCTGGTCTCAAACTCACAGAGATCCGCCTGCCTCTGCCTCCCAAGTGCTGGGATTAAAGGCGTGTGCCACCACTGCCCAGCTCAGTTGCTATAATTTTTTTTTGGTTATGCAAAAGGTGAAAAGGGAGCCGACGGTATATATAAATAGACATCAGTTCCACATTAATCTTAGCCATTAATAGTCTTGACCCACTGCTTGAAAACATATTAAGTTGCTAAGTATCTGAAAGTGATAGTATCGCATTCCTCTAAAGAAATATTTTATGACTAAAGTTCTACTGTTTCATGTCCTACTTAAATCAAGGCTATCTAGCTTGTAAGACAGTGTCATAACCTGGACACTCACATGTCAGGAGATGTTCTCTTCCTATGTCTTTAAAAAAGCTAATTCATTAAGAGCTGGGTGTGGTGGTGCGCACCTCTAATCCCAGCACTCAAGCGGCAGGGGCAGGCGGATCTCTGTGAATTCGAGGCCAGCTTGGTCTACAAAGTGAGTTCCAGGACAGCCAGGGCTGTTACAAAGAAAAACCTTGTCTCAAAAAACCAAACAAACAAGCAAAAAGCTGATTAATTAGCATGTGTGTATGTACATAGTTATATGTGTACACGTATGTGCAGATGCATGAGTGGAAGACCGTCAAGCACTAGACTCTGGGAGAGTTATGGGCTTTTGTCAAGGTTGTTGCTTGGATGCTGAGATCTGAACTCCGGTCTCACTATTTCACAGCAGGCCTTTCTAACCACGGAGCCCCTTTCTCTAGCCCCTTTCCTGTGTCTGTGTGTCTGCGTGTGTGTCTTTGTTTGTCATAGGGACTCACTGTGCAACTCAGGCTGGACTTGAACTTGGAAACCCCACCTCAGACTTCCAAGGGCTGGTACCACTGCGTGTGCTGTCCAGCCTGGCCGTCTTTGCAATCCCCACCTGACTTCCAAGGGCTGGTACTGTATACAGTTTGTGCTACCCAGCCTGGCCGTCTTTGCATACCCTTTTAAATTTGGTTTCCATGAGGTGGTTGTTAGTGGTTGTCTATTGTTACTAATTTTATATTTTACATGTTATATTTTGAAAACTTAGTTTGCGATATGGGGATGGGAGTCAAACCTTGCCACATTCTTGTCTCAGTCCCCAGAGATGTGTTGACATGGTGCTTGTGTTTCAGCATGGTTGCCTCGGTTTAGATGAATGTGTGTCATTCCCTCAGGCTAATGCGCTACAGCTTTCCCAATCCCTTAGTCTGTGTTATTTCCAGTTTCTCTCATAATACATTGTACTCTTTAACTAGTGGTTGTCCTCAAGAGTTGACCTAAAACAAAACACTCTTCAAAGAAAAATTTTGCTAAGTGGAAACAGTACTGCAATTCTCAGTGGGAAGAGGAGGCTATGAATTTTAATGTAGAAAATATCGGGAACATGTTTCTTATTTTCTGTAATGCAGATGTCATTATTTATGGGCTCCAGCAAATGCTTGCAGTAATCTGGAAAATGGTACAGTGGTAATTCTTCTATAATGGTAATTCTTTTATAATAACAAGTTGCTTGTTAGATTTTGGACTGGAGATAGTAGTTCATAGGCAAGGATTCTGGCATCCTACTGCCCACAACACACAGCCTGAAAAATCCAGACCTCCAGTACCGCTCAGGACCTGTTCCCTACTGCTTTGTTTTTCTCTTTTGATTTTTTTCTCTTAATTCTGATTTTGAAAGTAAATAAGTTACAGTCCTAGGACATTGAAAAACAGAACAGTGAGCTCCAGACAGGTTTCAGCAACAGCTATGTCGTCACCCCCCACACCATGCTTCCCTTCTCTGACAGCTAAGACGCCAACTTTGTGACCCCTTAGCTTTAGAGGCTGGAGTACATGCCACTAAGAACTAGGGCACCTTCTAGCACAACCTCAACACCACATCACTCTCAAGACATTTACCCCTGACTTGAAGGCTGGGATGTGCTCAGACAGTTAAGCACTTGCCTAGCATTACAAGACCCTAGGTTGGGTCCTCGCCAATGCATAAACCAGGTGTGGTGACCTGTGCCTGTATTCCCAGCACTCAGGAGGCAGAGGTAAGAGAACCAAAAGTTCAAGGTTATCCTCTGCTGTACAGCCAATTTAAGACCACACAAGACACAATAATATCCAATATATAGGCAGTATATAACTTTCCTTAATTGTCTCAATATTTCCTTAATTGTCCCAATAGTGTCTTTTAAAGCCTTGTTTCTGCTTAAAAAACAAACAAAAACCTTACATCTATCTATCTAATCTGTCTATCTATCTATTTACCTATCTCTGTGTGTGTGTGCGCATGTGTATGTGTGTAAGGGAGTTCACATACAGAGATCAAAGAACAACCTGCTGGAGTTGGTGCTTCTGCCGTGTGGGTCATGGGACTTGAACTCAAGTCATCAAGTTTAACCATGAGCATGTTACCTGCTGAGCCATCTCTCCACCCTATGTCTGCTTTTAAAGAGCTCTTGGCTAGGCCGGGCAGTGGTGGCGCACGCCTTTAATCCCAGCACTCGGGAGGCAGAGGCAGGCGGATCTCTGTGAGTTCGAGACCAGCCTGGTCTACAAGAGCTAG
>JAQHUG010000032.1:4994953-5008429 GCA_028555095.1 Dicrostonyx torquatus | reverse complement strand
TGTATTCGGTCTCATGTAGCCCAGGCTGACCTCAAACTCTGTGTAGCAGAAAATGACCTTAAGCTCCTGACCCTCCCCGGTGCTGAGATCACAGGCATAAGCCACCACCAATGTTTTCAATATCCAAACTTCCCATGAATCTAGACCCTGAGCCACGACTTGGCAATACTTTGTTCTGACAATGCTCATTAGGACCAGAGTCAGACTGCAGGGTCAGCAGCCCCCAAGCCAGCTCACTGAACACGAGGTGGCCCTCTGGCTGTGTTGCATATGAGGACAACAAAGTAGAACCTTGTTGTCTCTCAAAACTGGACATCCCACAAAAGTCTGAATGTGCTCAGGTTTGGCAAGACAGATCTTTCTAAGTCTTTCCAGCCATTGCTGCCTTTCTTTTGCAGCTTGAGAGAATCAGTCGTGCAACTGTTCTCTCATGCTGGCTTCTCTCCCTCTCAGGGCAGGGTGCCATTTGCCGTGCCTGACAAGGTGCTGTGGCCGCAGCTGTGTGAAGCGCTCAACATGAAATTCAAGGCCGAAGTGCAGAGCAACCGGGGCCTGACCAAGGAGAACCTGGTGTTCCTGGCACAGAAACTGTTCAACAGCAGCAGCAGCCACCTCGAGGACTACAACAGCATGTCCGTATCCTGGTCCCAGTTCAACCGGGTGAGCGGCCAGCCACCAGTTGCTCTTACTCCAGCCTTTCCACATGTTGGCCTGCTGGAGTTTCCCTGCCCTGGGCCCCCATTCTTCATACCTTCTCATAAACTTCACCCCAAGTCCTAGAAGCATCTATGCGGATGGATAGTTTGAGAGGCAGCTGGGGCTCACACAGAGTCACATCTTTTCATGGCAAAAGCCAGACCTTGCTTGCAGTTAATGCATTTCTTCCTTTATGAAGGAAACAGTGTAGCAAACGCTAGCCAAGCTCCTTCCCCAGCTCTATCCCAGCAGATGTGGAATGCCAGCTCAGGCTTCCGGGGCGGGGGACCTACAACCCCCTAAAAGGGGGTATGGATAGAGGAACCATTTCCTCTGGCATCTGTCAAATCTGTGATTGTGCCAGGATCTTTGATTTTTCGGTTAAATTTTCCCCCCACCCCCATATGTCCTCACCCCAGAGTTTCAGATGCCCTTAATTCAGAGAGTTCGTGGCTTCTGAGTCTTTTGAGTTGTTCTGTGCTCACAGCTACTCATATCAGAAACAGGCCTCAGTGGCCTATCTTTGCCATTGTGGTGAAGCCCCTGCCTCCCGCAGAACCTGGTTACTGTACTTGGCTGATAACTACTGGAAATGTGTGTGTGTGTGTGTGTGTGTGTGTGTGTGTGTGTGTGTGTGTGTGTGTGTGATGTCAGCATCTCTGTGGCTTCGAGTGATCTAATTCAGGTCAGATCCGTATACGAGCCCACCCTGCATCTTGTTAAAGTATTGGCTGTGATTCATAGCAGGTCTGAGGTGGACCTGGGAAAATGTGCATTTCTCAGAATCTCCCAGGGGATGCTGATGGTGTTTGTCACAGGCCACACGTCAGAAATGGCCCAAAGCAAGTCCACCAAATCTAACTGGACGTGTAGCAGGGTTCCCGGAGGGGGGGGGGCGTTGGTACCAGCACTGTGACTTTTACCCCTTGCTTCTCCCTTTCCTCTGCGGTCTGTCTTTGGAGCTGTAAGACCAGTTGGTGAAAGGCAGACAGGTATGGACATCTGCATGCCTCTGACAGTGAAGATGTCTATAAGCAGCCTGTGCTGCCTGTCTCTAAACACAAGCCAGGATTTGACAGTCTGGGAAGTCGTAGCCACATCTGCCCTCCCCATCTCTTCATCGCACATTTTTATAGAGAATCTGAACAAAGGCAATAAACCAATTCAAAGTTCAGTTTTGTTCTTCTGATAGTAGGGTCCCCATAATTCAGTCTTATCCTCTAGGCAGCTGGGTATTCAGAGCTCAGTCTTATCAGTTGGTCCTCAGAGTCCAGCCTTATGCTTCCAGCAGCTGGGCCTTGTCCCCAAGATTCCTGTTCCCCTCCTTGCCATCTTGCTCTGTGTGACAGAGGGTGGGTTCACATACGCCAAGGCCGCTGGGTCTTGTATACTTCCTGGATGGCGTCTAGATTTAATGTTAGTTCAGAACAAGCCAATCCGTAGCAGGCTGGGTATGGAGGATCTTTCAACAGAATACAGGGCCGGTGTCTTTACAGCAAACTGTAAAGTGCCTCTGTCATCCATGCAGCTGATCTTCCAGTGCTCACTCCAGTTTTCTTCCTGTTCACTGTTGTGTCTCCAACCAGGAGAATTTGCCAGGACGGAATTATACCTTCTGGCAGTGGTTTGATGGTGTGATGGAAGTGTTAAAAAAACATCTCAAGCCTCACTGGAATGACGGGTGAGCATCCCCATTTATTGTTGGTCTTGAGCTCAAGCAATCCTCCTGCCTCAGTGCCCCAAGTAGCTAGGGCTTCTATTAGTTAGTACTAGAATACAAAAGTTTTCTCTCTGGCATTTTTTTTTTTTTTTTAGTTTTTCGAGGCAAGGTTTCTCTGTAGCTTTGGAGCCTGTCCTGGAACTAGCTCTTGTAGACCAGGCTGGTCTCAAACTCACAGAGATTCACCTGCCTCTGCCTCCCGAGTGCTGGGATTAAAGGTGTGTGCCACCACCGCCCGGCTCTCTGGCATTGTTACCCTCTGTTTCTGTCCCTCTGACTCTTTGATCCAGGGCAATCTTGGGTTTCGTGAACAAGCAACAGGCCCACGACCTACTCATCAACAAGCCAGATGGGACCTTCCTGCTGAGATTCAGCGATTCTGAAATCGGAGGCATCACCATTGCCTGGAAGTTTGACTCTCGTGAGTGCCTCTCCCTTTTGGCGATTCATATTGGCTTTATGTCCAAAGTTAGCTGCTTTTGTCGAAGAATGATCTTAATCCATCCTATTGAGAGCATAGTTTGTTGGGGCCAGTCCTCATTACAGGAATCGCTAACACAGCCATGACACAGCTGCTCGGAAGGCAGACTGTGAGCAATCTTATTATGGGAAATGCTGAAGCGCGGCTTAGAACGGGCAGCGGGCAGAGTCGCAGCCACTTCCCTTTTGAGATGTCTGCCTCATTGTTACCCAGCCTGGAGCTCATTCCAGTCACCTGGACAGTAATAATACCATAGCTCCATGATTCCCTAATTAACGTAAGGTGTTGCCACCCAAGAATGTCCCTTCTTCAGTCCGACCCTCACGGCGAAGCACGGTAGCTTACTAGCTTGTGTTTTGTGGTTTAAAACCAGCTCCTAGGCTTTCTTTGGCTGTGGGTGTGCCTCCTAGAGAATAAGATTGGAGTCCCTAAGAGCTACTTCTCTATTTTATTATTTTGTATGTGGGTGTTTTGCCTGCATGTTTGCCTGTCCACCTCGTGTGCAGTTCCCAGAAGCCAAAAACGGTCTTAGGATCCCGTGGAGTTATGGATGATTGTAAGCCATCGTGTGGGTGCTGGGAGTCAAACCCCAGTCCTCTGCAAGAACAACAAGCTCCATTAACTGCCAAGCTGTCTCTCCAGCCCCAGAGCTATTTCTTTTAGACGGGGAGGACTCTACTTGATCTTGAGCCCTCTGAGCTCTCTGGATTTTGGGGGAAGTGACATATGCATCTGCTTATGTACCAAGACTTCCAAGAGATCCCTGTCTATACCTGTGGCTGTTTGGGCATGAACATTTCTGTTGGTGTGATTTTAGTAAGGGGCTTGAATTTTAAGTCTGTGGATTTTAAAATCTCGCATTCAGAAATCATGGCTAGAATGTAATTGTTCTGTTTATTGATTTAGAGGAAAGAATGTTTTGGAATCTGATGCCTTTTACCACTAGAGACTTCTCCATCCGGTCCCTGGCTGACCGCTTGGGGGACTTGAATTACCTCATATACGTGTTTCCTGACCGGCCAAAGGATGAAGTATATTCTAAGTACTATACACCAGTCCCATGCGAGCCTGCCACCGGTGAGTGTCCATCTGCGGTGGGTTTTATACTGACTTTGTTTTGGTTTTAAGTTTTTGCTAGTATGTGTGTATACATGGGTGTATACATGGATGTGTATATATGTGTACATGGGTATATACATAGGTGGGCAAATCTCTTTCCTGAATGAAACCAAAACAGCACCCACTAGTGTTCAAGAAATACCCAGGGCAGATGTGAACCCTATGCAGTGTTTGTCAATGAAAACGCCTCTGCCTCCTGGATGCCAGAGATTAAAGTTATACAACACCACCCCTGGCCAAAATATTCCATATTATTGTAAAAATTGTAGGAAATGACACAAATTTGTCAGCAAGAGAGGCATCACAAACATCTGGAAGTTAGCCCCTGTTGACAGCTCGGTGGCATCCTTCAACATTCTGTAGATGTGAGTTCTGTCCCCCACCCTGGGTACTTGGGAGCTTCTTATGTGGAGGCTGCAGCCTGGTCAGAGAAAGAAAACAGCAAGTGAGTCAACAATGCTGTGTTTACTTAGCAATGGATACCCTGAAGGGCAATAAAGCCAAAGCAAAGGGATGGAGAAGTGTCGGGAAGGGGTGTGGGGGCTTCTGAGGAAGTGACATGTGAACAGACCTGAACAAAGTAAGGAAGCTGGCTTTGCAAAGACAGCGACATTCTTGGTGGAGAGAGTAAGTACAGCTGGGATGGCCGAAAAGCTCCCCAGAGCCAAGGAGGCTGTTTCCAGCCAAGCAGGAAGCTGGTGGTGGGAGCTGAGGCCAGGGTGAAAGGTCAAGCCATGCATGATCCTTTGTGCCCTGATTTCACACACATGCACACACACGCACACATGCTTATAGGTCAGAGCTGGGTGGTGGTGGTGCACCCCTTCAATCCCAGCATGCAGGAGGCAGAGCCAGGCAGATCTCTGTGAGTTTGAGGCCAACCTGGTCTACAGAATGAGTTCCAGGACAGCCAGGGCTACACAGTGAAACCCTGTCTCTAGGAGGGAAAAGGGGGGGGGTGTGAAGAGTTACAGGTCAGTAATGCATTCATGCCATGTCATCTTCACGATTGCACAGGATTCCATTACATAGACTCTGCACTGTATTCAAGGGTAGGTAATTAAAATTCTCATTTATTTCATTTTCACTTATGACTGATATTGAGGTAACCTAGCACCAGTTTCTTGTTCAGTTATTTTCTTAGGATAAATTCCTAAGCAAAATTAGATAAGAGGGCATATGTATGCATTTAAGCTTTTAGACTCACCTTTCCAAAACTGCCTTCAAAAGGCCAATTTCCCTTTCCCCACAGATATCTGTCAGACATCTGCTTCCCTGTCCTCTTGCCAACCACAGGTTAGCCATTCATTTCATGTCTGCCAGTCTGGTTAACATAAAAATCATACCTTATAGATGGGCAGTGGTGCTGCACATTTTTAATCCTAGCACTTAGGAGGCAGAGGCAGGCAGATCTACGTGAGTTCGAGTCCAGCCTGGGCTACAGGGTGAGTTCAGGACAGCCAGAGTTACACAAAGAAGCCCTGTCTCCAAAAACAAAAACCAGACAAATACCTTATAAGTCTTAAATAGAAACTACCTTATAAGTCTTCCGTGTGTTTCTCTGATTCTAAGTAACCTTTACATATGATGATCATTTCAGGATAATACATAGTAGCAGCAGCTAGCATTTGCTGAATGCCTCTTTGTGCCAGGATTTTCCTAAACATGTTTCCTATAGTATCTGTCTTAGTCACTGCTCTACTGCTGTGAAGAGACACTATGACCAAGGCAACTCTTGGAAAGGGTTTAACTAGGGACTTGCTTCCAGTGTCAGGGGTTTAGTCCATTGTCATCATGGCAAGGAGCATAGCGGCATGTGTGGCACTAGAGCAGTAGCTGAGAGCTATAGCCTGATCTGTGGGCAGAGAGAGACTGGGCCTGGCATGGAATTTTGAAACCTCAAAGCCCACGCCTCCTGTCTAAGAGAACTGTGACCACGGCCACTCTTATACAGGAAAGTATTTAATTGGGTGACTTACAGTTCAGCTGTTTAGTCCATTATCGTCATGGTGAGACATGGCAGCCCTCAGGCAGATGTGGTGCTGAAGAAAGAGTGAGAATTCTACATCTGGATCCTCAGGCAGCAGGAAGACCTCACCAGAACATATGAGACCTCAAAGCCCTCCACCAGTGACACTTCCTGCTACAAGGACACATCTCCTAATAGTGCAGCTCCCTGTGAGCCTATGGGCTCCATTTTTATTCAACCACACCTCCCAATCCTTCTAATTCTATCAAACAGTTCCAGTCCCTGGTGACTAAGCATTCAAATATATGAGCCAGCTGGGAGGGACATTCTTATTCAGACCACCGCAGTATCTCATTTAAATCCTTCAATCAGTTCTGTAAAGTGTGACTGTTACTCCTGTTGTACATAAAAGGAAACTGAGGCACAGAAAAATAAAATAATTCGTGAAAGGTCACATGGCTGGGGTGTGGCCAAGCCAAGGTTTCAGCTTACCTTAGCCTAAGTTCTTCAGCCACCATTTGTAAAGTTTGTGTTCCTTCCTTAGTTCCTCTTGAGGTTACAGTTTTACAGAGAAAATAGACTTACCTGAGGCTGAGGAGTTCATTCAGTCAGTAGATACTTGTTGTGAGTTTGATTTTTAGAGCACACACACACACACAAAGACACCAAGCAGTGTGACACACATTTGTAATCCTGGTATTGAGGAGGCAGAGACAGGTGGATCCCTGAGGCTTGTTGGCCAGCCAGCCTGCCAGCCTAACCTACTCATTGGGTTCCAGACCAAAGAGACACCCTGTCTCAAAAATTTTAAAAAAAGGGGGAGGGGAGTGAGTGGTGCCTGAGGAAAGATGCTCAAGGTGTCCTCTGTCCCCAGCATGCTCTGGCACACACACCCATTCTCACACGTATGCACATTCATACGCACACACATGAACATGTACACAAGAAAATTTGTGATCATTTATTCATATATTTATATACAAATTCCCTGTTATTTAGGTTTTATTTCCTCAGGTGCAAAGACTTGTGATTTCCATAGAAGTCCAGTCTATCTGCCTTTTGCCTGTGTGTGTGTGTGTGTGTGTGTGTGTGTGTGTGTATGTGTGTCTGTGTGTGATGTCCACCTATGCCATGGTGCAAAAGTGGAAATCAGGACAATTTACAGGAGTCATCATTCTCCTTCTGCTGTGTGGGTCCTGGGGATGGAACTTGGGTTATCAAGCTTGGTGACAAGAGCCTTTACCCACTGAGCTATCTTGCCAGTTCCAACTATGAATTTTATGTATTTATTTATTTTTATTTTATGTGCATTGGTGTTTTGTCTGCATGTAGTCTGTGAGGGAGTGTCACATCTTGGAGTTACAAACAGTTGTTAGCTGCCATGTGGGTGCTGGGAATTGAACCTGGGTCCTCTCGGTGCTCTTAACCACTGAGCCATCTCTCCAGCCCCCAACTATGAATTTCTAAAGCTTTTCTTTTTCGATCAGGCCTGTAGGCCCAGGCATATAATCTCATTTGGGAGGGTGAGGCAGGAGGACCCAAAGTATAGCACCTGCTTGGAGTAGAGAGTGAGTTCAAAGCCATCATGTTCAATTTAGTGAGACACTGTTTCAAAACCAAGAGTGAAACGAGGGCTGGGAACACTGCTTAGTGGTAGAACTTTTGCCTAGTATGAATGATGCCCTAGATTCAGACAAAGAGTCAGACACAGTCACAAACTCCTAAGGTACAGGCAGGCATCTCTGAGTTTGAAGCCATCCTCAACTACATGGGGAGTTCCCCGCCAGCCTAGCCTTCATAGTGAGATCCTGTCACAAAAGAAAAAAAAAACCCTTATTTCCACAAATATATAGCACTAGCAGTTGACTAGATGCTCATGGAAGTATCTGTCTTCTCTGTGTGGATTTTCTGAATCACATCAACCGATCTGGAAGGCGACTGATTTGTGGGTTTAGTGCTGCACATTTCCAGCAGGGCTCCCAGCAGACAGAAATGTTACATGCCATGTCATGTCCTAAGTTAAGATTAGGTGGCTTTGTCCTAATCTAAGAAAAGATGGGTTCTTGAGGGCAGTGTCTCCGAGGACTCCAGTTTACATTGCTCTTCTCCCCGGCAGCAAAAGCAGCTGATGGATACGTGAAGCCACAGATCAAGCAAGTGGTCCCTGAGTAAGTTGTCCAGGGCCCAGCTCTGTTCTCCTGGCACCTCTTCCCCCAGCACCCAGCACTCTCTGCTGCTGAGTCCAGCATCCCTAATCCCCCTGGTGAACCCAGCCTTTGAGAAGGAATCGAGTTCCATTGCACTGTGACCAGGCCCCTGGGTCCAACCTCCTATGTCCTGAAAAAGACACAAAGATGTCCCCAATCCCCTCCTCTAGTCCATGTGGCTGAGACTGTGTTCTGTTTCCTTCTACAGGTTTGCTAATGCATCTACAGACGCGGGGAGTGGCGCTACCTACATGGACCAGGCTCCCTCCCCAGTAGTGTGCCCCCAAGCTCACTACAACATGTACTCACAGAAGTAGGTCACACTCTTGGGGGCATATGGGGAGGTACTGGACTTCCTAAGGCCAGGAATGGGGGCAAGGAGCAGTCAAAGGATTCTTTGGATCTGACCTCACCCAGCCTAGGCCCAGACCGTGGCCTGTGGGAGTGGGGGATTCCATCTGATAGCATCAGTGGCCATGAGCAATGCATCTACTTGTCTTCTCTGAAGATGGAGATTTGCCACTCTGTTTAAGGACTGGGTGGAGTTCGGATGTGGGCAGCTAGGATGGGTACTGAGAACTGGGTCTCTGTAGACCTAGCCAGCAGAGGCCTCTGACTGTATCAGGGGTCTCTCCAGTGAGGGCCTAGGAGGAAGGGACAGCCCGGATCTCTCCCCTGACAGCTTGTGGGGTTTCAGATGATCTCTGATAACCTTTTGTCCTCCCCTTCATCTGTCTTTCCCTCTGAAGCCCCGACCCTGTCCTCGACACCGATGGGGACTTTGATCTGGAAGACACGATGGATGTGGCGCGGCGCGTGGAGGAACTCTTGGGCCGGCCCATGGACAGTCAATGGATCCCTCATGCACAGTCATGACCAGACCTCGCCTCCTACAGCTTCATCGTCCTCTTGGAGGAACTTCTCGTGGATGTTTTAATTCCATGAATCGCTTCTCTTTGGAAACAATACTCATAATGTGAAGTGTTAATACTAGTTGTGACTTTAGTATTTCTGTGCATAGTGGCACCAGTGAAGGGAGTGTGCGTGAGTGTGAGTGTGTGTTTGCACGTTGTGTTTTTCCCATCCCTTGCTGTCCAGTCTAAGCCGCAGTTACCAGGGCGGGGCCAGGCTTGTTTTTACCTTGTGCAAAAAGGCAATCGGTTCCCTGAACCCTGGAACCTGGCCATGTGTCTTAAGAGTGGCTGAACTTTGACACGTGACTGTTCAAATATGAGAAGGACAAAGAGAGGAAAAAGCATCTCCTCTCTGGGGAGCCTTCATCCCTCTGCCAGGCAGTCCATAGTCCAAGCAAGCTATCATCGTCTGCACCTGTCTTCTGAAATGTAGATGACTGTTTCTATGAGGAAGAAAGCCAGTGCTTCACACGTCCCCTGTCCCCTTTGCACAGACGGATGGAATGGGACGCTGTATAAAGAGTGTTGGGGCAAGGGTGGTCACAGGTGTTTGGATGAGTGGTGGTTGTTTCCACCACTTAACCCATCTTAACGTTGGCTCCTTGTCCTCTGCTTCCTGGATCTCTGTGTTTCTAGAGTTGCCACTCAGCTTCTGTGTGTGTGCTCATGTGGACATGTTTAACAATAGTGGAAAGGAAGGAGGGTCACCGAGAGCTCGGAGCTTACAGGTGCCCTGTGCTCTGCCAGCGTGCAGTGGTGTGCATAGTCCTGGCTCCAGACACTGGGCATAGCCCCTTTGTGCTACCCTCCCCCACTGTGTTGTGGCAAGGCCGCACCTGCATTACCCAAGGCTTTTCTAGAAGCTTGTTGATAATGGCTTTCTGCAAATGTCCAATGGTGTTTTTGTCTCTAAACCAGGTCTTTCTATGTTTTCCCCATTTGCACCCTAATTTGACATCAAATTTCTCTCTTCCGGTATCAAGTCCTGGGTCCTCTGTACCCAGGTCACCTCTTTTCCCTTCAGTGTCACATGGTGTCGTGAGGAATAGGTGGTAGGAATTGTGACCTGCACCTGGGGCAGCCTGCCAAGCAGGCAGCCGCCACTCTAGGGTGCTGGGTGCTGTCGGGAGTTTAGGGGAACGCAGTCAGCAGGTGTGCTAGGAAGTTTGGTAAGCTGTAGAAACAGAACCAAAGCCTCCGCGGTGGTTCTCTTCCCCTCTCCTCTGTAGTGTCACCAGAAGGAAGGAAGGGACTGCAGTGGGCAGGCAGGGAGAGAGGCAAGCAGAGAGCAGTTACCACCCAGGCCTGCAAAGCCCTCCTTGGCCTCCTTTCCAAACAAGGGCAGAGCCACACCCAGGAGAGGAGGACCCCAAAACCTTATTTTTATACATGCAAGTAAATAAACATATTTTTTTTACAAAAAATAACTTCTGAACTTATCAGTGTTTTACTGCTAAGGAAAATACTCCTGTGTCGCACATTATTTATTGGAAGAAGACTTTTTAAAACCTGCTGCTCGCCTTGGCTTGGTTTTGTACACTGATTTTTCTATGCCTGGTGGTAGCCTCTTTGCCTCAGGTGCTCGCTGGATGGAGGAGGTATGAGGCCCCTCCCTGCCCCCTCAGGAGAAAGCTGGAGCTGCTTGAGGACTCCAGGCCTAAGGGACTCTCTCCTGCCTGTCACGCGGCCTGTTTGTCCCAGTAACCCTCACAAGGGTGTGGACTTGACACACTTCTAGATTTATAGTGGACATGTCCCCAGGGCATGGGGACAGCAGAGCAGTCTGGAACCCTGGAACGTTCCAAGCTTACTCTCAAGTTGGGGTGGAGAAGGTGCCAAAAAGTAAGACTTCCACACGGTTGCTTCGCTCCCCTGGCTTTTCCTGGGGCTGTGCCTGGAGATGGGAGAGGCTTTTAACTGGAAGCTGTGTTCCCTGTCTGCATGCTGGGCTCTCCCTTTGCCCCACTCCTGCACACAGAGCCGAGGCAAGGGCAGGTCTCCGCCCACCTCTTGCCTGCTCACAGACACACAGGTGAGTCCAGAAAGGTCTCCGCTTGGGGTGTGGCATGTGTGGGGCTTTGTAGGGGTGGAAGGAGATTCAAAGTGGCTGTCTCTTACAACGAAAATGCTCTTTTATAATTTTTCTTTTTAACATTGTATTTCAAATACATATTTTAGTGTCCAGGCAGATTAGTATATAGCCACCAAAAAGTATTGTGTATAAATTGGGGCAGCCACAAAATTGTATATTTTATGTTACAATAAAGGCGTCTTCTGAAGGGCAATATTGAGTCCTGTTTGCTTTCCATCACGTGACAAGGGAGGGCGGCTTTAGCAGGAAAAGGTTTTTGATCCTCAGCGTGACCCTAAGAAGGGGGGAGTCGGCAGGGCAGCCTGTGATGATATGTCATGGGCTTTGATGGCAGACAGGGGAGTCGCTCACCTTCCTGCTGGGAAATGTGTGGGACATTGGGCCAATAGCCATCTCAGACCCTCCGCATACTCTTCCTGATTGGCAGCCAGCCCTAACTGACCATTTTCGGATTTGGATTCCTCCCCTGAGCCTGGCCAGGGAACTGTGATGACAGGATGTTGGTTCCTGCCACCCCAGGTCGTTATGAAATACAAAAGAACATGAAGGAAGTGACATGGAAAGCCCGAGTTGGCCTTTCTCCCCCTCTTTTTTTGTGGCATCAGGGCTTGAACCTAGGGCCTCAAGCATGCTAAGGAAGCTCTGTCACTTAGCTGTACCCCTAGTGCCCAGCCCTCTTTTCCTTTTGCGACAAGGTCTCCTGCGGTCTTGGAACTCATTCTCTGCCGTTCTCAGTCTCCAGAGTTGTGAGCCTGCATCACCAGCCCAGTGCTAGGGCCAATGAGTGTAGACTTAGAGGAAAGCACAAGAGAGCGGGAGCCAAGGCCTTATGTGTGGACTTTGAACTTAAGTGTGTGGTAGAATTTCCTCTTTGGTGCGGTGTAGGTCGAAACTTCTGCCTGCTCCTCACAAGTTCTCTGGAGATCTTGGGCCAGGGGCCATGCTGTGAGAAGTCTCTTGGGTGGGGGATGAGGCTGCAAGGCAGGGGACGTCAGAAGTCTGGCTGAGTTTGAACCTTGCCTGAAAAAGATGCTTGGGAATGAAATCTCAGCAAGTTGGAATGACTAGATTTCCATTTTAAGAAACCCTGTCTTGGACTGGAGAGATGGTTCAGAGGTTAAGAGCACTGGTTGTTCTTCCAGAGGTCCCGAGTTCAATTCCCAGCAACCACATGGTGGCTCACAACCATCTGTAATTAGACCTGGTGCCCTCTTCTGGCCTGCAGATGTACATGCAAGTGGAACACTATGTACACTATGTAAATAAATTTTAAAAAAGAAGAAGAAAGAAACCCTGTCTTATTCAGGGTTACTACTGGAAACAAAATGAACAAAAAGTAAGTTGGGGAGAAAAGGGCTTATTTGACTTAGACCTCCACAGCACTGTTCATTATCAAAGGAAGTCAGGAACTCAAACAGGTCAGGAACCTGGAGCCAGTAGCTATAGAGGGGTTCTGCTTCCTGGCTTGCTGTCAATGGTTTGGTCAGCCTACATTCTTATAGAACCCAGGACCATCAGCCAAGGGATGGTCCCAACCACAATGGGCTGGGCCCTCCAATATCAATCGAAAATGAAGAAAATGCACTCCAAGCCTGCCTAGAGCCTGATCTTACTGAGGCATTCTCTCAGTTGAGGCTTCCTCCTCTCCAGTGACTCCAGTTTGTGTCATTTGGCAGAAAACTAGCCAGCATACCCTGCTCTAAGCTAGGCATGGTGCTACCTGCCCATAATTCCAGCACTTAGGAGGTGGAGGCAGGAAGATCAGAAGTTCAAGGCCATTCTTGACTGGGTAATAACAAGGCCAACCAGGCAACGCGTGACCTTATCTCGAAAAGAACAGTGTACACCTTTAGTTCCACCACTTGGAAGGCAGAGACAGTCTCTGAGTCTGAAGCCAATATTGTCTACAGAGTGAGTTCCATGACAGCCAAGGCTACACAGAGAAACCCTGTCTCAAAAAACCAAAAAAAAAAAAAGAAAGAAAGAAAGAAAGAAAGAAAGAAAGAAAGAAAGAAAAATAAAAGAGTACTTACTGTCTTGCAGAAGGTCGGGATTCAGCCCCCAGCACCCACATGGTGCCTTACAACTGTCTATAGCCCCTGTTCCAGGAGAGTCAATATACTTTCTTCTGGCCCCCATGGGCATCAGGCACACATATGGTGCATGCACATCCATGTAGGCAAACATTCATACACAAAAAATAAAAAACAAATGCTTTTTTAAAAAAGAAAGATCCTACTGCGGCTCCTGCGTATGTAGCTTGAAGGGAGGCAGAACA
>JAQHUG010000032.1:4980414-4991934 GCA_028555095.1 Dicrostonyx torquatus | reverse complement strand
AAGAAGAAGAAGAAGAAGAAATAGAAATGCTGGAACATACCTTTAATCACAGCACTTGTGAGTGGAGGAGAGGCAGGTGGATCTTTGAGTTAGAGGACAGCAGTCTGGTCTACAGAGTAAGTTCCAGTTCCAGGCCAGGGCTACACTGAGAAACCCTGGAGAGAGAGAAAGAGAGAGAGAGAGAGAACAGTATGACTATTTCAAAAGATGCAAATCCCTGACAGCTCCCATCACACTGGTATAAAACTTTATGCCTTCACTAAGATCAGGAACAAAAACTGGAAGCAGCAATCATGAAATCATGATGCTCCAGGGTGGGAAAGCAACATGCTGGCAAGTCTACTCCGTCACTGGTATTAGAGAATTTCTTCTGTGGGATTCCAGTGTATACTGAAGACCAGCGGAGACATCCAGCCTCATGGACTGAACAGCTACTGGCTTCTTAGGCCTTCTATTGATAGAGAGCCATTTCTGGACAAGCTGGACCACAGCCTATACACCACTTTAAATCCCCTTTCTCTCTCTGTCTCCCAGGATTCTGAAGGTAGTGGCAGGAGGATCAAGAGTTCAAAGTCATTCTTAGCTACCTATCAAGTTCAAAGTCAGCCTGGGCTACATGAGACTCTGTTTTGAAAGAAGGTGTTGGGGAGGGGGTGGAGAGCTGGCCCAATAGTCAAGAGAAATTAATGGCTGCCATTCCAGAAGACCTGAACCTCTGTCACCCCTGTTGGGTGACTTCAGCTCCAGCAGATAGATCTAAAGCCTTCTTCTGGATTTCACAGGCACCTCCACACATGGTGACATACAGAAACGCATAATAAAAGTAAGTATTTCGGGACTGGAGGGATGGCTTAGTGATTAAGAGTGCTGGCTGCTCTTCCAAAGGACCAGGGTTCACTGTGTTCCTAGCTGGCCCCTAGAGTACTGGCTCTTCTTGCCCCTCTGTGCCACTGCCCCTCAGGCCCTGCTAGTTCTGTGCAGAGGCTCTTGTCAGCTGCATTTCTGTGCACTGTATTACCCTAGGCCACCAGGTCACCTTGTGGGAAACTTGCCTGGAAATCGATCCCCATTTTGAGACTTTTTACAACGCTTTGGGTATCCTAAAAATAAACTTTTAATTTTCTTTAAAGTAATAGTAAAATCAAAACTAAATTAAACTGTAATACATCTTAAGCTCATCCTGAGAAAGCCCTTATCATCTCTGAACATAGACACAGTTAAGAAAACAAACAAAAAAACTGTACACAGTACCAAAAGACCAGGGTTCCATTCCCAGCCCCCACATGGCAGCTCACAACTGTCTGTAATCCAGTTCCAGGGGACCCGACACTCTCACACAGACACACATGCAGGCAAAACACCAATGCACAGAAAATTAAAATTAAGATAAACTAAATAAATATTTCAAGTGTGTTTTTCCTTGAGATAAAGTCAGTGAGTAAAGTCAATTGCGGGTAAATTTGACTGCACTATATATGACAAACCATGCTATGAGGTCATCATAAGGACTGGTCATTGGGTAATAGACTGTGCCTACTTGTCTGTGTAAAAGGGCGAGGTCTGTCTGTGAGATTTCTTAGCAGACTGCCTGTGATATGGATTTAACAATTGCAAAGATGAAAGTCGTTTTCTTTCTTTTCATTTTTTTTTGTTTTTATTTTTCAATTTTTGTTTTGCTTTGTTTATCAAGACAGGTTTCTCTGTAGCTCTGAGGCCTGTCCTGGAACTAGCTATTGTGGACCAGGGTGGCCTTGAACTCACAGAGATCCATCTGCCTTCGCCTCCAGAGTGCTGGGATTAAAGGTGTGCATCACTACTGTCCAGCTGTTTTTCAGTTTTTTGAGACAAGGTTTCTCTGTGCAGCCTTGGCTGTCCTGGAATACTCTCTGTAGAGCAGGCGGGTCTCAAACTCACCAAGATCCACCTGCCTCTGCCTCCTGAGTGCTGGAATTAAAAGTTTGGCTCACAACGTCTGACTATTGCTTATTCTTTACAGCAGGATCTGGCTATGTAGCCCAGACGAGTCGGCAACCTGCTTGAACCATTCTTCTTCCCCGCCTCCCAAATGCTGTGTGCCCACTGCACCTGTAGGATTTTTTTTTTCTTTCTTTCTTTGAAAGACAAGACCTCCAGGTGTGCACACCTGCACCTCCACAGCTGTGGTTTTCAGTTCTCAAGTCTGAGCCTGCTCCAGGATGGAATGCAAACACTCTTGCCACATACCCTCCTTTCTCTTTCTCGGTGATCATGCTACACCAGCCCTAATTCCCTCATCTGCCTACCTGAGAAGGCATCCAACTTGTCGGCCTTCGGCGACCTGTTCCTTTAAGAGCACCCCCCTCAGCTCCGCCCAATCAGGCCGGATTTCCTGTCCCAACCCTGCCCTTTAAAGTTATCACTCCAACTTTCTGGCATACTGGGTACTGAAATCAGAGACACTAAGGGATCCTGAGGGACCTGGGATACTGAAAGTGGGCAGAAGTGGGCTGTGACAGGTGCATATATTCCCAGGACTCCAGAGTGGGAGGGGACCAAGACAGGAAAGATCCCGAGAGAAAGTAAAGTCACTTGGGAGTGGGTAAGATGTCACACGTTTTGCTCAGCCCTCTCTGTGCCTGCCGAGGGAAGCTGTCGAGCTGCTCTTCCAGCTACAGGGCTAAGGAATCGAGGATGTCTGTCAGTAGGACACCGAA
This sequence comes from Dicrostonyx torquatus, assembly GCA_028555095.1. NCBI lineage: Eukaryota > Metazoa > Chordata > Mammalia > Rodentia > Cricetidae > Dicrostonyx > Dicrostonyx torquatus. Next base: position 4,989,241 of record JAQHUG010000032.1, on the reverse strand, counting down.
CTGACAGACATACCGCCTTTTCCAGACTGCATGCCCAGCGGGGCCCTGACTTTCTCCCACTGGCTTCTTCCTCAGCTTCCTGTGTGCAGGGGAGTGTCGGAGGGACTACATGGTTATTCCCTTGGGCCCCACTCTGTTCCGTTCTTCTCCCAGGAGTTACTTGGAGATGTTGCTGCTTTGGCTGCTGCTCCTTTTGCCCCTACTGGCCATGCTGTGGCAGCAGAGGCCATCCTGGCTGATCCTCCTCCAACATCAGGTGGCCTGGTGGGCACTGGCCTGGGTGGCTGCCTGGCAGCAGCGAAAGCTGGAATGGAGCACGCTGCATGTGAGCCAGAGCCAGCAGCAGGCCCTCATGTGGTGTCTGAAGAGAGCCCAGAGTCCTTGCTGTCTCCTCTGGGGGAACACAGGTGCGTTTCTGACACCTGGGGGAAGTGACCCAAAGAGAAAGAACACACACACACACCAGATTCTAGAACCCAAAGGCCCCATTCATTTACTACCAATACTCTGTGGCCTGGCCCAGAGCCTCACCACAGCTCACACCTGATTCTCTTGTTAAGATGGACTTTCCTTTGCTGGGTCCTGTTCTAGCCCTCACCCCACTTTCCAGACCCTTCCTGGGTTCATTCCTTGTGGGTCTTCACATTCTTCTCACTTCCTGAGGAGTTTCTGGTATTTTGGGAGCTACAGACATGAGCACCTTCCGGAATCAGCTCCCACTGACCAAAACCAGCCAAGTCCAGGAGGAAGAAAGAAAAGAGAAGCTCCTGCCCCCTGCCTCACCCCAGGACCACGGAGAGGCTTCTCTGCAGGTAAACAGAAGCACCCCCACCCCACAGCAGCAAACTCTTATCAAAGGATGTGCAAAGAAGGCCCATGGTAGTAACTGGGGTCTGATTCTGAAGTCTAAATAATAGTCTCTCTTATATCCCTCCAGGCCACACTGCTGGGTCTAGTCACCCTAAACAAGGCCTACCCAGAAGTGTTGACTCCAGGAAGTACTGCCTGTGTTACCCCTACATCCCCATGGCCCGGCTCTGTCCCCTGGCTCAGGCATGCCTTGGGCCGGGTAAGCCCCCTCGGAGCCAAGAACACTCGGACCCTGCTACTGGAGGCACTGATGATCCCAGAGCTGAGGGCACTGGAGGCAAGGACTGCAGTGGAGCTCCTGGATGTCTTTGTGGGCCTGGAGGCAGATGGCAAAGAACTGACTGAGGCCATAGCAGCCGGGAACCTAGGAACGCCTCTCCCCAGCCGAGCCACTGAACTACAGGAAGCGCTGGAGCAGGGACCCCGAGGTTTGGCCCTTCGGCTCTGGCCAAAGCTGCTGGTGGTGGTGACCTTGGATGCAGGAGGCCAGGCTGAAGCTGTGGCTGCCCTTAGGGCCTTGTGGTGCCAAGGGCTTGCCTTCTTCTCTCCTGCTTATGCGGCCTCTGGAGGTCAGCTTAATAAAGGGGTTGAATGCAGGTGGGGCTGGGGGCAAAGGTCACACAGCTTGCTACTGTGCATCAAGCTGCATATACTTATCTTGTTGAATCCTCAATGCCTGGGATGGTATGGGTTACTAGTTCTGACTGACAGCTGAGCATGCCAAGGTTCATTGAGACATAACATCTCACACAGACTCGTGTGGTACCAGGATTTACTTTCAACTCTGATCCTTGTGGAACCACAGCATCTCTGCAGGCTAGACCTGGGTGGGGTGGGGTGGGGGGTGTCCTGAAAAGCTGAAGCTGGAGGACCAGATGCTCAGAGAAGCTGGGCCTGTGGTCCAGAGTGAGGCATTGCTTTCTACTGTTGCCTGGCAGAAAGGAATGTGCCCCGAGGTTAACAGGATTTTTTTGTTCTCTATAGGGGTGATGGCCCTAAACCTGTGGCCAGAGCAACCCCAAGGATCCTATCTTCTGCCCCCTGGAGTCCCCCTTATTGAGCTGCTTCCAATCAAGGAAGGAACCAAAGAGGAGGCAGCTTCCACTCTCCTTCTTACTGACGTCCAAAGGGAAGAAGAGTATGAGCTGGTGCTGACTGACCACGCCGGCCTGACCAGGTGATCCCTACCGGCCCCATCACCTCTGATGTCCTGCCCTTGGGAGGGGACACAAGTTCACTCTTTTCCCTAACCCCACTCATCAGGTGCCGCCTGGGAGATGTGGTACAGGTAGTCGGTGCCTACAATCAGTGTCCTGTTGTCAGGTTCACCCGCAGGTAGGTGACCCTGGGGATGCCGAGGGGCTGCCCCTGTCCCTTGGGTCCACTCCCTCCTCCTTCTTCCCTCAGGCTGGGACAGACCCTGAGCGTTCGAGGAGAAGTTACTGATGAGAATATCTTCTCTGCGGCCCTGGCCCAAGCAGTGGGGCAGTGGCCAGGGGCCAAGCTGTTGGACTATGCCTGTGTGGAGAGTGGCATTCTGGGTAAGCATTTCTAGCATTGGGTCTGGTTACCCCCATCACCCATGTTCACCCTGACCAGAGACACCTAGGAAGGGATTCAACTCAGTCTTCTCCACTGCTCCTAACAAAAGTTTCTCTCTGTGTCTAACTCCCACGCCTCCCACCACAGTCTTCACCCTTTTTTTTTTTTTTATTTTTGGTTTTTCAAGATAGGGTTTCTCTATGTAACAGTCCTAGTTGTCCTGGAACTCACTCTGTAGACCAGGCTGGCCTCGAACTCACAGAGATCCGCCTGCCTGTGCCTCCCCGGTGCTGGAACTAAAGGCGTGTGCCATTGTTGCCCGGCTCCACCCATTTTCATTCCTGACCTTTCTCATGCCCAAGTCTCAGTTCTAGGTTCCCCTCTATTTGCTCCTTGTCACCAGGACTCACCCCCGCCCCCATGGTTCTTAGAATAGGGAAGATGTAAAGGCAGAGGCTCTGGCAGCCACTTTGTCCTCAGGAACTGTGTGTGCGGGTGGCTTTGTCCTCAGACTCCTGTGATGGTTCTGCCCCGCACTACGAGGTATTCATGGAGCTGAGAGGCTTGAGGAGTCTGTCAGAGGAAAATCGAGACAAGGTAAAGAAAGAGACGGGGGTCTAGTTCTAATCTCTTTTGCTCTACAAGCCCTCCCCAGCTGTCATGGAAACAAGGGAGCTCAGGGAAAGGGGTACCTGGGAGGGGGACCTTTCTTCAGGGAATCTGGGAAGGGAGCATGTATCCTTCAACACACACTTCTATCCCGAAGTCCTGAGTGCAGGTGGCCTTGGGTACAGGCGTACACATGCCGCTGCAGGGTAGCCTCACTGTCGTGTTCTGCCCCTAGCTTGACCACTGCCTTCAGGAAGTCTCTCCTCACTACAAGTCCTTGCGGCGCCGGGGCAGTGTGGGCCCTGCCAAAGTCCATCTGGTTGGAGCAGGGAGCTTCAGAGTCCTCCGAGAAGCCCTAGCAGCCTGCCCCTCCTCCTCCTTCCCTCCTGAAATGCCTCGGGTCCTCAGGCTCAGTCACCTGGCCCAGCTCCTGCAGAAGAGGGTGATATCTTAACCAAGGCAGCTGTTTCCAGACTCCCCTTTGCCATCTTGCTCTTCCCTCTGGGACGTCCCCAGATGTTGAGTCCTGGACCAGACGCTCACATAATATTGGCGCATCAGAGCCACTGAGCCTTTAGGAGGTCTTAGACTCGTTGGCCAGTTTTAAGGTAGAGGCTTTGGGCGTACATCAGAACCCAGCTGTGCCCTCCGACCATCTCCCTCAGCATGAGGAGCTCTGATACACCCTGGTGACTTCCTCTATCTCAACCTCTTATGTGCTTGACTAGGGTACAGCATGGGCTAAAAGTGTAGGTGATGCTCCCAGAGTGGCTCCTTAAGGAGCAGGAGCGAATGAATAAAGACCTCGGCATCATTGTCTCCTGGTCTGAGGTATAATCTTGCACAGTCTCCTGAAAGGAGGAGGCTGGCCCACAAGAGTAAACCAGAGTTCAATACTCTTCCTCCCAGCTCTCCTCCCTTCCCTCCGTCCTTCCCTCCCTTGCCCGTTTTATCATTTGGCTCCCTGGATCTGCTCCCAAATAAATTCTTTTTAAAATATTGATGTATTGATTTTAGGTTATTTGTGTGTGCACCATGTATATACAAATGTCTCCAGAGGCCAGAAGAAGACAGTGAGTTCACTGAATCTGGAGTTATAGGCAGCTGAGAGCTGCTATGTGGGTTCTGGAAACCAAACCCAGGTCCTCTGTAAAAACATCAAGGACTGCCGGGTGGTAGTGGCACACGCCTTTAATCACAGCACTTGAGAGACAGAGGCAGGCATATCTCTATGAGTTCAAGGCCAGTGTGGTCTACAGAGCAAGTTCCAGGACTGGCTGCAAAGCTATATGGAGAAACCCTGTCTCGAAAAACCAAGCAAGCAAGCAAACAAACAAAAAACCATCAAGGACACTTGGCTACTGAGTACATTTCTCCAGGCCCTCAAATAAAATTCTCATACCCAGATTCTGGGTGATGCTTTGGGAATGTCATGTGGGCACCCTGATTTCAGCCACAGCCTGGGCTCCCAGTCAGCCACCTTTCTCTCTGCCCTGAGTTTCAGAGCTGTCACCTCTGCACACTGGTTTAGGTTAGTTCCAAGAGTGTGAGTATGTGGGAGCTTCTGGAGGCTTCCGCCATGGTTCAACACAAGCAGACAGATGCACTCCACCCTCCCATCCCCCTTCCCAGCGCAGCCTGAAGGTGAAGGGGCTGTTTGTAACCAGCTTCACTGGGTCTCAGCACTGGTCTTCTTCCCGGCCAAGCCTACACAAATCACTTCCACGATGAGAAAGGAGGAAGCTAAACTTCAAGTCACCAAGTGCCACACCAAGTGTCATAGCAGAGCTCCCTGCAGAAAGTGCCCATAGCAGTAAAGAAACTAAGCTTCAAGGCTAGGAGGCCAAGACCTGCAGCTCCTCCCAAGTCAAGGCTGTGTGAGTCCAGATCAGCATCCAGCTTTCAGTTCTGTCTCTAAATGTTTCTCTGTCTTCCCATGTCCCCGCCTGTGGGCTCCTCCCTCTTCCATAGCCAGTACCCATCAGTCTAAAATTCCCCAACAATGACTGCCTAGCCTGGCACCTAAGGCCCTGGAAAACTTGACCCAACTTAACTCTCCCCTTAGTTCCATAGAAACTATGAGATCCACACCCCATGCCATGTGAGCCAAGCACTGTCAAATCCTAGCCTTTGTTCCCTTTGTCCCTTCTCAGGCATACTCTGTCCCCTTACCTACCTAGTGGAAGCAACTTTTTAGGCAAAGCCTTTGAGGGACACCCCTGTCCCACTCAGAAGACAGTGACTGTCTAATTGTTGCTGGTTCTGGGTAATCCTTTCCCTACAGTAAATTATCCTTGGACCCAGATGTCACCCCGCCCCAGACTTGTGTGCTCCTTGAAAGTGGGGACATGGTGGCTGTGGAGATGCTTACAGAGCACTTATTGCTTTTGCAGAGGACCTGGGCTTGGTTCCCAGCACCATAGTGGCTCACTACCATCCATAACTCCAGTCCCAGGGAATCTAAAACCCTCTTTTGGCATTCACAGGCACCAGGCACACATGCAGTACATATCCACACACACAGGCTAAGAAAATGGGGTCACAGTTGGGCAATGGTGGAACACACCTTTAATCCCAGTCACTCAGGAGGGAGAAGCAGGTGAATCTCTGTGAGTTCGAGGCCAGCCTGGCCTACAGAGTGAGTTCCAGGACAGCCAGGGCCTCACAGAGAAACCCGGTGTCAAAAAGGAAGAAAATAAGGAAGGAAGGAAGGAAGAAAGGAAGGAAGGAAGGAAGGCAGGAAGGAAGGAAGGGACAAAAAAAGAAAGGAAGGAAGGAAGAGAGAGAGAGAAGGAAGGGAAGAAGGAAGGAAAAAAGAAAGAAGGGTCACACCCTAGGCACACTGATGTCACTGTACCCATGCAGAATTGATCTACATCAAGAACACCTTAACAAGGCCCTGAAGGAGTTTGGCAAGTGGCATGAGTCCTTGGCAAGTGGATGAATTCCATCCCACACCCATCACCCTCACAACCCGTTCCATGATGGTTCAGTCGAGTAAGACTACAATAGCCTCTTCTCTCCTGGCCCAGGGGACATTGCTCTCCACCAGTTTCTAGAAACCAGGCTTGGCTGCTCTCTCACCCATTGCCTACAGTAAGTCTCCATGAAAGGGAGACCTTCCATGGAGGAGTTAAGTGAAAGGGACAGAAGAAACAGAGAGCTGTAGGGCCAGTTTCCTCCATGTTTCCATGGAGGAAAAAGGCTCTGGAACTTGATATTCCCCAGAGACAGACAAGGAGACGGCGTGTGTGTGTGTGTGTGTGTGTGTGTGTGTGTGTGTGTGTGTGTGTAAATGCTACCCAGGTATCCTCCCTACTCCCCCACCCTCTACATACCATGGACAATGTTTCTCAGGCTGCTACTTCTCCTGCCCCTAATTAGCAACTGCCCCCTCCCCCTTTGTCTCTGGCCAATGCCCCAGTCACGGCCTCTTTTGTGAACTCGGATTCCTGGGTGCAAGGTAGCCTCATTAGTAACCGGAGACCACCCCATCTCCAAGAAACAGGCAGACAGACAAGCAGGGGACCAAGGACAGGGCGGCCATTCTTTGGGTCCAACCTGGAGACGGCTCCACTGCAAGATGCTAATCTTAGACATGCCTTTGTCTGATTTAAAATGGACGCAGATGCTTATGTCTCCCCCCCACCTCCCCACATACACCTCAGAGCACTATAAACCCCTGGTCCCTGGAAGCAGGCCGCAGTCCAGGACCGCCTCAGACCTCTTGGGTGTTTGGACCACTGCACTGAAAACAACTATCTTTCCAGACTGCCCTGCCCTGAGCTCCAGACATCATGAATTTTCCTTCTACAAAGGTAAAGAGCTGGGAATACGGATGAGCCTCACCAAACCACTGAGGCGGCTAGAGTGTTTGCCCAGGGACTGGGCCCAAGATGATCTTTCTCATGCTGCACTGAGGCAGGAGTCTGGGCGGATCTCGGCCGTCAGCCTGTTTGGTTAACACTAGGTGCGCCATTCTCTTAGAGGCTCAGTGTTTATTGAGCACTTGTATTTCAGATGCTTTTGTGCTTGTCAGTTTATGCCTCCCACTTAACAGCCTGGATAGCAGGGCCGATTTAATGCCTAGTTTGTAGGTGAGGATAGGGCCATCCCAAGAGGGTGAGAAACTGGTCCAAAGTCACAGTGTTCAGTTTTCTCCAGCAAAGGAACAGGCTTGCTGTGTGTGTAGAGGGAAGGCCTAGGCTGAATAAACCCTTTGTCTCCGCTAAGCTTACATGTTTGGTTCAGCCAGACTCAGACACACCTGTCTGCAGGTGGAGCCTTTAAATATGTTTGCAAGAGACAAACTTATTCTGCCGGTGAAAGTTTACGAGGGCTTCCTAGAGGTGGTGGCTCGCTCGGCTCGGCTCAACTGTGAACTGAAGCAGGCTGCTACTTCTCCTGCCCCTAATTAGCAACTGCCCCCTCCCCCTTTGTCTTTGTGACAAAGTAGAAGCAGGAAACTCAGTGACAGGCACGATTTCAGGCAAGGAGAGGTCCTGAGCCGACTGGGTATGGAGTGAACCCCTTTCGCGCCTTGTCTCTTGTCCTTTTTAGGTTCCCTGGGCCGCCGTGACGCTGCTGTTGCTACTACTGCTGCCGCCAGCGCTGCTGTCGCTTGGGGTGGACGCACAGCCTCTGCCCGACTGCTGTCGCCAGAAGACCTGCTCTTGCCGCCTCTATGAACTGTTGCACGGCGCTGGCAACCACGCTGCGGGCATCCTGACTCTGGGAAAGCGGCGTCCTGGACCCCCAGGCCTCCAGGGCCGGCTGCAGCGCCTTCTGCAGGCCAACGGCAACCACGCTGCAGGCATCCTGACCATGGGCCGGCGCGCAGGCACAGAGCTAGAGCCCCATCCCTGCCCTGGTCGCCGCTGTCTGACCGCTACCGCCACCGCTTTAGCACCCCGGGGCGGGTCCGGAATCTGAACCGGTCTTCAAAGCCTGTTCTGGTCCTCTCTTCTCCCTTCTGCTCGCCAATGTCAGTCTCTAGGAAAACGGCAATAAAGAGGAGTCTCTGTTGGTGTGGCTAATCTTTGTTCCTCTGTGTCAAGTTCAGGCCTCCAGGGGGCGGGAGAGCATCTTGAGAACTGTGAAGGATCTAGGGCCCGGAAGGAGCTGGGTTTCTCGTCCGAAATACTCGGTAGGGAAGACTCAAGTGCAAGGATCCTTGAGGTGCATGCCTGCGGGGGTGGGTTGGGAGTGGAAATGAGGTACCCATATGTCCCACGTTGTTCTACTATCTACTTTATTTGCTTATTTATATTTATTTATTTTAAAGCAGGGTCTTATGTATTCCAGGTTGTCCTCAAATAACCAGAATGACCGTAAACTTAAGTGACCCTTTGGTCCTACTGACTCCACTGTTGAAATTGCAAGTGTGCTCTGCCACACCTGGTTTATGCGCTACTGGGGGACCTGAACCCAGAGCTTCAAGTATTTTAAGCAAGCACTCTACCAACCGAGCTACATCCTCAGCTCCTAGTGTTCTATAATAGAGACCTATATAGAAAAGTTCAAGGAAGCTGCCTAAGGAAATAGAATCCAGCTAAGGGCTGGCTGTAAGGAGGTTGCAGAAAAGGCAAGGCATATAAGCTTCCATGGTGACCCTTCCAGAGAGGCGGTGGCATAGTCGACTGTGCTGTAGCCTGTGAGCAATGTCACACTGGAAAGCAGGTGAGCAAGTTTGTGCAGTCATTGCATATGGCCAGATTTTGCACCTAGTTGTATAGAATGGAACCCTGGGAATGTTCTTTATTGTTTGCTTTTCGAGACAGAATTTCTCTGTGTAGTTTTTTTTTTT
>JAQHUG010000032.1:4920118-4976007 GCA_028555095.1 Dicrostonyx torquatus | reverse complement strand
CTGGAACTAGGTCTTGTTGACCAGGCTGGCCTCAAACTCACAGAGATCCGCCTACCTCTGCCTCCTGAGTGCTGGGATTAAAGGCGTGTGCCACCACCTCCCGGCCCTTATGTTACTTTCTGCTTCATCACATATGCCCCCCTCCCCAATCCCTCCTCCATTCCCATTTCCTTTTCTTTAGCAGGTGATTAACATCGCTCTGGTGATGTCACACAGGGTGGAGCTTTAGTAGGAATTCTCCCCCTGAGTGTAAGGGTTGTATCACGAGGGATAAACTCACAAGGTGCTGTGGTTCTAGGAAGAAAGCCCCTGTTTTGGACCCAGCATCCCATCCTATAGATCCTGATGAACAAGGAATGGAGTCTCCCATCAGCTTCTGGAGTCTGTTAAGGCTATAGGGTCTGGATTAGCAGGGCTAACTTCCTCCCTCTGGGGCATACTCAGAAAGAACTACAAAGAAGTTATGACCCTTCAGGCTGGGATATCTTCCTGATTGTCACAATCTCTTCAAAGAGGACAAGGGTCAATACAAGTAAACACAGCTGATAAAGCATGATTTCTTCTGAAGGGGCCTGGGGGTGTTTTGTGGAGATTTAACTGAGTGATAGAGTGCTGATTTGTGAGTACAAGTCCCCTGGGCTCAGTCTCCAGAAAGGAGACAAGAAAGGAAAGAAAGAAGTGAAAAGAAAGAATTACAAAAATGAGCCTGCTGCTGGTGGTGGTGGTGACTGCCTTTAATCCCAGGCAGAGGTAGGCGAATCTCTGAGTCTCTGTGAGTTCAAGGCCAACCTGGTCTACAGAGTTAGTTCAGGACAACCAGAGCTACAGACAGAGGCCCTGTCTCCATAAATAAAATAAAATAAAAATAGAAAGGAGCCTGAGCAATAGTTTGGTACAGAGACAAAAGTGCCAGGTGCCAACTTGAGAACTCCTCTCCCATACCTTCCATCCCCCTTCTGGCTACTATTGTGATGCCCACCTTCCCCTTTTTCCTATCCCCTGATTCTCCCTTCCCCCAGCCTCAACTTTTCTTTCCCCCAAGTGTCCCCAACCACCACCCCTCTCCCTTTAGAACGTGTTTGAGCCAAAGCCATCAGTGCCTGAGTACAAGGTGGCCTCCGTGGGGGGCTCCCGCTGCCTCCTCCTCCACTACAGCATCCCCAAGGCTATCTGGGATGGCCTCATCCTCCTTGCCACATTCTACGTCGCGGTCACCGTCCCCTACAATGTCTGCTTCTCCGGTGATGACGACACCCCCATCACTTCCCGACATACCCTTGTCAGCGACATCGCTGTGGAGATGCTCTTCATCCTGGGTCAGACCCTCTACCTTACTAACCCAGAGGGTGGGCTATGGGGATCCACTCTAACAAGCCTCCCTCCCTGCTGAGCCTGCAGAACCCTTCCCTAGCTCAGAAGGGTCTTACCTTCTCTTTGTAGTTCTTTGTAAGTTCTAGGGGTCTAGTGAGGGGTGAGTAAGTTCTCCTCGGAGGGGGAAGAGGCTAACATTTCCTCCCTAGACCCTGTAAGTCCTATAGAGCCAAGACCCCTGCAGCCTTCAGCCTGCGGCCTTTCCTCTCTATAGATCAGCCAAGAGTCCCAGCTTTCTCCATTCTGCCTCCTCTGTTATGGGTCTCCAGTGTTCACCACACCCTGCCCTATTCATTAGCTACCTGACCTAATGATCCAGGCCACGGTCCCTCATAACAGCTTCTTGCATTCCTCAGACATCATCTTGAACTTCCGCACCACCTATGTGTCCCAGTCGGGCCAGGTGATCTCTGCTCCTCGTTCCATTGGCCTCCACTACCTGGCCACCTGGTTCTTCGTGGACCTTATTGCTGCTTTGCCCTTTGACCTGCTGTATGTCTTCAACATCACTGTGGTGAGTGACTCCCATCCCATCATGCATCCTAGCATCTGAACTCCAAGCCAGCATCTCCCATTATAGGGGCAGCCATAAATCCAGCCATGGTCCTTCCTATCAACTCACATGCAGATAGATGTCTATCTGATTCTGCCGTGGGCACAGCCCTGAGCCAGGCACTGGGAAGGAGCCCAAAGGGTCTATGCTCTTGGAGAACTCAGCTCACAGTCTTTGAAGGAAGCTGAGACAAACGAAAAGCTAACTATGGCTACCAAGGCGGCGTTGGTCTGATGCCAGATGAGTGGTACTTTTCACATTTTTTTATTTCACAAACAACTGATGAGCATTTAGCTGTCTGCAAAACACTGTATGGGGGGCCTGGTCACTATGATAGAAAGAGACAAGGAATTGGCACTCACAGCCCTCTCAGATTGGTGAGACAGGCAGGAATAATGGAAGGAGGACTTCAGCCACAGGATTGCTGAATGGGAGTGGGAGTGGGCAATAGCAGCGTGGACTGGCCTTGGAGATCTAGGTTGGAATGCCAACATATGCAAAAACATTCTGAGATCAGGCCAGCACCCGGGGGCAGAAGCATCCTAGTTGGGCAGGGGCTGAAGTGGTCTGGGAAGGAACTGTTCCTGGAGGAGGTGGGAGCAGAGCTAAGCCTCTAAGAGTGAACAGGATTTGGCTAGCAAGGGATGAGAAACAGAGAAAGTGCATAGTAAGTCAAGCCAGCGAGTCAGAGGCTGGGTAGTGTACCTGGGCCTGTATCTTCGCTTGGGACTGCCTGGAAGTGCCCTGAGGGGTCAGGATGGAGCCAGACAGTAGTCCAAGGTGAGGCAGTCTTGCCCTGTGTCCCCAAGCCCCCTCGCCATTGTGGGGGAAGAGAGGTGGAGAGCAGTTTTCCCGTGTGCACTCCCTGCTGCACTCAGCTATAGCAGGAAACCACCTACACGAAGCCGGATTTAACTAGACGCCAACGGGCTGTGGGCCCCTTCTACTGGCTGTGCACATGTGTGTGCATGCTCCTACACACGTGCGTGTGTGCGTGCATGTGTTTGTGTGTGTGTGTGTGTGAGAGAGAGAGTCTGCCCTGAGGTACTGACCATACAGAGAAAGGTTTCCTACTGGTCCTCAGGCCTGTAGCCATGCCTCTATGTCCACCAGGTAGTTTCTACCTTACAGGAGAGAGCCTGCTATACAGAGCCACCAGCCCCTCCTCTCGGGCTGTCCCCTCTCCTCTGGTACCTTTAGAAGTACTTTGCAGATTCAGTAAAATTTCACACACATACTTTTGCACATATCATTATACGAAACCCTTTAGGGAAGGTTCTTAAATCTTTTTTTTGAATGTTGGTACAGAAGAGCAATCAGAACTAGGTCTCCAGAATCCTAACTAGTATTCTTTTTTTTTTTTTTTTGGTTTTTCGAGACAGGGTTTCTCTGTGGCTTTGGAGCCTGCACTGGAACTAGCTCTTGTAGACCAGGCTGGTCTCGAACTCACAGAGATCCGCCTGCTTCTGCCTCCCGAGTGCTGGGATTAAAGGCGTGCGCCACCACCGCCCGGCTAGACTAGTATTCTTTCCCATATACAGTCTGCTTCCTAGATAACCAGGGTCTCCAGATGTATGACTTAGGGGAAATGACCAGCGACACTGGAAGCCTGAGAGAGCTTGAACCAAAACAGAGGTGCAGGCACTGACAAGAGTTACAAGAGCCATGCCAATGGCATTCTAGCCAAAAGGACAAGGAGAGAAGGGTCCTTAAAGGTGTGGGACACAGAAACAAGTGACTTTGGGGAGCCCTGAAGTGTTCAGGTTTGAGAGCCAGATGTTCTGGGGCTGGAGGGAGTTGTGTTAGGTCCCAAAGTCAAGATTTTAGTTAAGACTTACAAAGGGTCCCTGTTGGGGAACCAGGGCCACCTCCTTTCTAGCCCCTTCACTTAACATTAGAGATCCACGAGGTTGTTCTGGAGTAGCATAATGCCAGGGCTTTGGGGTACGTTCCTCCCTGGAGCTCCCTGAAAGTGTGGTGAGGGCTTTATACCAAGTCCCTCAAGCCTACAGCTCTAGCTGCTGAGCGGCTCCTGTGCACAAACAAACCCCCAACCCACTCCTTGTCTGCCATATTAGAAGGCCTAGTTGAAGTGTTAATAATTATAACAAAGCCGGCAGATTCGGGGATATGGTTTCATAGCTTAGGGGGGAAAAAGCCAAAAACCAAAAAACTTGCCTAGAATGTGTAAAGTCCTGGTTTGTTTTGATCCCTGCATTCCTTTCCCCATAGCAGTAAAAGTAACAAATGTTTCCAGGGTCCTTGCTAGACACCAGGGCTCCATCAGTCTCTAGCTCAAAGCAGGTGTCCTCAAGCCATGCTTTCCTTCTCAGCTGTAGCTGACCTACAAAGGGAAAAGCCCTTAGCCTACTATGTCCTCAGGCTCCTTATCTGTTCCCATTCCTTTCTTCACACTTCTCCAGGCTAGGTGCCAGCCCTGCTGGGCTGCCCCTAGGACACTGGAGCTTTGAACAGAGGTCCTCAACAGGTCATTCAGCCTACCCCTTCCTCCTCCCGGTTCTGGCCAGGGCTTGCTCTTGAATCATCCCATAGTTCTATGAGACAGCTCAGTCCCAGATGGACTTGGTGTCCGTCATCTTGGACTTGAGTTATTTCCATTATTTCCTTCGTTTGTGACCTTGGAGCACGTTACTAGCTTCTGTGAGCCCTAGCTCATTCATTTAGCAAACTGGGACCTGGGATGATAACCGGACCAAAGGCTCAAAGGCTGTTTTGTTTTAATGAGGACTACAAATGCCTAGCATACTGGTGGCCCAATGCAAAAGAAGTCCTCAGTAGCTAAGCTAATTATTCTCTCCTGATGCATGTTATCGTCACTTTCTAAGGGCAGCAGTGACAGTTTCTTGCAGCTTCCCCTGGCTCCAGGGTGTCTAGTGGGAAGGATGTGTCGGGGGGGGGGCTATGTGAGGGCTCTGGGGAGTTGTGCCTGCTGACAGCCTCCCCCGCTGCCCCTCCCCACCCACAGACCTCGCTGGTACACCTACTGAAAACAGTGCGGCTCCTGCGGTTGCTGCGGCTGCTGCAGAAGCTGGAGCGGTACTCACAGTGCAGCGCAGTGGTGCTCACCCTGCTCATGTCCGTCTTTGCCCTTCTTGCTCATTGGATGGCCTGCGTCTGGTATGTCATCGGGCGCCGGGAGATGGAAGCTAATGACCCGCTGCTCTGGGACATTGGTGAGCCACCAGTCCCAGACTTCCACTTGCGACGTCTCTACCTGTCCTATCCCCAAACTGATGCCACCAGGACTTAACATCTTCCCATCCAGTAAAATGCCCTGTGCTCCTTCTGGATCAAGTGTGGAGACACTGGTTTGAAGAGAAGGGGGAAACTTCCAGCCCAGCTGGGAAGAAGACCAAAATCAGCCAGTGACAGGGAACACGCTGATGGAGAGAGAATTTGGGACAGAGGAAGCAATGTGTGTAAAGGCCCAGAAAAGCTTCTTATCCTGTAGCTCTCTGCCATCATCAATTCCTCCTTAGCCACAATTAATGGGGCCACTGGCCAGGAGGCAGCCCCAGGCCCTCAATGTCTCTTCGGAAAGTAGGTCAGATTCTAGGCACTGTTCTTGGCCCCTCCCTCTCCTTCCCCACCACTTAGGTCTGGAATCTTCTCCCCATCTCTTCCACCTTGTCCATTCTCTCCCACTTCCTCTCTCAATGACTCCTACAAAGGACAGCACTGCCTTCCTTGTCTTCCTCCGATCCCCACCCTCAACCACTTTTTTGCTGCAGCCAAATTGGTCTCCCATGAATCAGCACTGGAGGCCTGGAGAGAGGGCTGGAGGGATTGGAAGGTTAAAAGCACTTGTTGACTTTGCAGAGGACCTGGGTTCAGTTCCCAACACCCATATGATAAGTAGCTCAGAAGGGACCTAATGACCTCTTCTGACCTGTGCAAGCACCAGACACATGGTACAAATATGTAACATGTTGGCAAACACTCATATACATTAAGATAAAATAAATACAACTATAATAATAATTTTAAAAAGAATAAACACTGACCCTCTCCCAGCTTCTATCTGGGCCCTTACACTAGCTGCCCACTGTCCCCAAAGTGAAGTCCATGCTTGGTGGTCATGTGCCCAGGCAGCTCTGCATGACCTGTGTCCCCACCACTTTACTTCCCCTGTAGAGCTTGTGGATACCGGTTGCCCTCCTGGGCCTGACCCACTGCTCTCTCACTCTGGGCCTTGTACATGTTTCCTTCCTGGGAAGCCCCACTCCTTCCCATGATGAAGTCTCTTTCTTTCTTTCTTTCTTTCTTTCTTTCTTTCTTTCTTTCTTTCTTTCTTTTCTTTTCTTTCTTCCTTTCTCTCTCTCTCTCTGTCTCTTTCTTATTTATTTCAAGACAGAATTTCTCTGTGTAACAACCCTAGCTGTTCTAGAACTTGCTCTGTAGTCCAGGCTGGCCTCGAACTCACAGAAATCCATTTGTCTCTGCCTCCCAAGTGCTGGGATTAAAAGCATGCGCCGCCACCACCTGGCCCATGGTGAATTTTCTATATTCTCAGCCTCAACCAAACTGTTGTACCTAGGATCCACATTGGCTCCCTTAATAACCTGCTACGGCGTCTAACACACTCTATCTTCGTAATTTGCCTCCCACCTGAAAGAGTCTGTTTTCTTTTCTCCTTGACACTGTTTACAGGCGATGGCAGGGGCAGGTCTGGCTGGGTCAGATCTCGGCACCCTAGCCCCAGCACACACAGGAAACATGTAGTAACATACCAGGACACTGAAGGGGCCCCTGCAGTCGACAGTCTAAGGAGTGGGTAGCCTTGGAGTGCAGCTAGAGCCAGTACATGCCTAGCCACAGCAGCTCGGCCCATTTCCTATCTCCGCAGCTGCACACTGCCCCTCTCTTCCGTAAATATGTATGCCAGGTCAAACAGGCAGACCAGGGAGATGCTTTCTCCAGCCCTAATTTCCTCCATCCTTCCATATCACAGGTTGGCTGCATGAGCTGGGCAAGCGGCTGGAGGAGCCCTACATCAACGGCTCGGCAGGTGGACCGTCTCGGCGCAGTGCCTACATTGCGGCGCTGTACTTCACGCTGAGCAGCCTCACCAGTGTGGGCTTTGGCAACGTGTGTGCCAACACTGATGCCGAGAAGATCTTCTCCATCTGCACAATGCTCATAGGCGGTGAGGCCAGACCCACTACTCCCAGGGAGCCCTGGAAATTCAGGCTTGTGCACAGGGAAACTGAGGCTCAGAGAAAGCAAAGTGCCCACCTAAGTCCACGCAGTCACGTGTTCATTCATAGACCTTTCTCCATTGCACATGACTGTGACCTCTTTCAAGAGGTGAGATACCCAAAGTCATGACCTGAGGAGGTGATGAGAGAGGATTACAGGTTGCCCCATCTATGGATTCCACCTACATTCCCTGCCTCTGATTACTAGATGATGTGCTCACAGGAATCTGCTAGCTCTCCTGTGCCTCCCCAGAACCTCTGAGACCCATCCAAAGGCAGGGTGATCCAGGGAGCACAAGGAGCAAATGGAGGGGTGATCGCCCCTGAGACACCGTGGGTTGCCACCTCTGCAGCGCTGATGCACGCAGTAGTGTTTGGGAATGTCACAGCCATCATCCAGCGCATGTACTCCCGACGCTCGCTCTACCACAGCCGCATGAAGGACCTCAAAGACTTCATCAGAGTGCACCGCCTGCCCCGTCCACTCAAGCAGCGCATGCTGGAGTACTTCCAGACTACGTGGGCTGTCAACAGCGGCATCGACGCCAATGAGGTAGTGCTGAGCCGGGTTCTGGCCACGTGGCAGTGCAGTGGGAAAGAGCTACTGTCTCTCTAGGATTGGTACAGAGGCAACCAAGGTGTCGGGAGGTACGGGGCTCTTAGCAAGGACGGGCACCCAGCCAAATCCAAAACCCTTCGTTTAGTGCTTAAGCATGGAGGTTGAAAGGAAGTATAATGATTGAGTATGGACTTGGGTGGACACCTTGCCTTCTCTGGGCCTCCGTTTCTCCATCATGGTAGGCATCCCAGTCTCTTCCCAGCCCTGTGGTGGGCCAAGCCACCATTTTCCATTCATTCTCTGTGTCTGAACACAGAGGAGGATGGGGGCAGCTAGAGGTGATGACACACACCACAGTTTCTGCCCTCAAAGAGACCCCAAGAAAGGTGAGAGGGAGACAGGTACAGGGATGCATGTAGTGGATGGAACCCTACAGGAGAAGACAAGGATGATGGCAGAGGAAGTGGCACATCTTGGTCAAGAGAAACAGATTGCCTTGGGAAGGCCATTCCAGGCCAAAAAAAAAAAAAAAAGAGCGACAGGAACCTAGGTTTGCGAGTGTGGGTAAAGCTGAGTGAATGGGTTCAAGGATCTGAAAATAGTTGAGTGAGCCTTGGAGGAGAGGAGGAGAGGTTGTTCTGGGAGGAGCCAGCGCCAGAGTTAGGGCTGGAGCAGCTGCAGCCCCAGAGAGTGGAGAGCCTTGAATTTGCAGGTTTTTACTGTCAGATGTCCAGGATGGGGTGTGGCAGAAGGTGGAGGAGGAAGTGGATGGGAGTCTCTTGGCTGGAAATGATCCCCAAGAGCAGGCAGTTTCCAGTTGGTTACAAGAGAGCAGCTCACAGTGATGCCCAGGTCTGGCTTGGGGTCAAGGGATGAGGTGAGGGTACCCCAGGAAGAAGTCTGATTATGGATGAAGGGGAGAGTCCAGGGGTGAGCCATCAGCCATATGCAGGGTCTATAGGATGGACAAGGTGGGGCTTGTCCGTCAGGTAGTTGTAAACACACATGTGAACCCAAAATTAGGGGTTCCAGGCATGAGCAGTGGGGAAGGCAGGCTGGTAGCCGTGAATGTAGAAGCAGGAAGTGAGTCGAGAGGACGGGTTACACAAGGAGCCTGGAGAAGTAATGAGAAAAAAGCAGAGGGGGAAATCTGGGAGGAGGGGCAGGTGGGACAATAAGGAAGATGTCAGCAAGACAGAATTACTGAGGGGCTCCATGACATTATGAGGGAAATGTAGAGAGAACGGGTAAATTTTTTTTTTTTTTTTTTGGTTTTCGAGACAGGGTTTCTCTGTAGCTTTGGAGCCTGTCCTGGAACTAGCTCTTGTAGACCAGGCTGGTCTCGAACTCACAGAGATCCGCCTGCCTCTGCCTCCCGAGTGCTGGGATTAAAGGCGTGCGCCACCACCGCCCGGCTGAGAACGGGTAAAATTTAAGACCTAGCATGAGTCTGAATTTTACAGTTAGGGATACTGAGGCCCAGAGATGGAAAATAGAGGGTCCAAAGTCCCCAGGAACATAGAAGCAAAGATGATTGCTACTTTCCCGATTCCCAGTCGGAGTCCCACCAAGGACAACTCTCGACCATACAGAATTGAGCAACCAAAATCTATGGGTGCTCAGTGTGTGTAGCCACGTGCAGTACCCAGAGAGAAGACTTGGTCTCTGCCCAGAAGTTAGATTTGGTGATCAAGACGGCAAAGATTTACACTAGACACGTCTTCCTGAAGGTCTAGCGGGCAATTTCCAAAAGAGGGCAAGTTGGCCCTTTTGCCTTGGGAACAGCCCAACTCATTTGTAGATTCAAGTGACTGCAGGGGGATGGCCAGAATGACCTCTGCCTCTTATGCAGTTACTGCGTGACTTCCCAGACGAGCTGCGGGCTGACATTGCTATGCACCTGAATCGGGAGATCCTGCAGCTGCCGTTGTTTGGAGCAGCTAGCAGGGGTTGTCTTCGGGCCCTCTCCCTGCACATCAAGGCCTCATTTTGTGCTCCTGGGGAGTATCTGTTACGCCGTGGGGATGCCCTCCAGGCTCACTACTATGTCTGCTCTGGCTCCCTTGAGGTGCTCCGCGACAACATGGTGCTGGCCATCCTTGGTAAGAACCCCACCACCATACACTGCCCATCCTAAGACAACGGCCTCCCCCAGAGGACTTGGGAATAGTCTGGGCCCAGGGATTGGGAGACCCCTAGCAAGTGCCTTGAATGCCTATTGAGGAGTATTCTTCCTTGATTCCTTCACCCTGTTACAGTTCCCCTTTGGTCATTCCCCTACTTTCCCCTCTCTGGCCACCCCTTGACCCACTGGCCCTTCATCATTGACTGCCATTCAGTCAATTCATCCTATTCTTTTGCATCATCTTCCAGTTCCCTCGTCCCTTCTCTAGTGACTCTAAAATTCACTGACCTTTTAACTGACCCCTCCAGTTCTATTGGCTGTTTTTCCAGCGCTGTTGACTTCTCCCAGTAGCTGTGGCTCAGCTTCACCAGTCATTCACCAACAACCTTCTCTAAGCCCCCTGATTCCTTTTCTCAAGTGCATTTTACTGACTTTAACCACCCTTGCGTATACTGACCATTTCTCAACCATCTGGACCACTTCCCGCCGATATCCTGTGTTCCCTTCATCCCAGTTGACTGTCCCTTTCCTTTCCCCATAGGGAAGGGGGACTTGATTGGGGCAGACATCCCTGAGTTGGAGCAGGAGCCTTGGCCAGGGGCAGGCCCCAGCTGCGTGCTGAAGACCAGCGCTGATGTGAAAGCACTGACTTACTGTGGCCTGCAGCAGCTGAGCAGTCAAGGGCTGGCTGAGGTCCTGCGACTGTATCCGGAATACGGGGCTGCTTTCCGGACTGGACTACCCCGGGACCTAACCTTCAACCTGCGCCAAGGCTCTGAAAACAATGTATGTAGACACTGTATGGCTGCTACCCTCCACCAAGGGACCTTCCTTCAAAATAGACCCCCTCCAGCCCCAGAGAGCCTCTTGCATCTCTCTCCTCCCTAAAACACCACCTCTAACTGCAACCACCTTCTTCTAATGCTTCATATACTCTTAGCATCTTCCAACCCAATCCCCCATTGGGCCTCACCCAGACCCTTGACAATCTCTTATGACCATCTATTGCTGAGAACTTCTCAGACCCAATTTAGCTTTTTGAAGTCCCTCTGTGAACTGGTGGCACCCCCACACACACACACACACCGAGGTTCCTCTCCTCCATTGCTGTCCCTTTGTTTCCCACTTTGTTTTAGGCTGATGTATCTATACCCTTAAGCCTTTGTCTTTTGCTATTTTGGGGGTTCACTTTGTTTCTCTGAATTTCCTCTGAGTTATAGTTGGTGGTGTCTGGCTCAATTCCATGAAAAGGCCCCATGTACACAGTCCCTTAACACTGTTAGGCAGAGTGAGGAGGGGATGTACCAGGGGAGTGAAGAAGTAGGAGTCAGCTTAACCCCACTCTGTCCCCACAGGGCCTCAGCCGCTTCTCACGCTCTCCTCGCCTCTCCCAGGTAATACTCACTCCTGGATCGGGTGTGGTTGTTCTGTGGAGAGGTTGGGAGGAGGGCAGCTTCCCTTAGCTCCTCTGCCACAGGGAGAAGGAGCAGAAGATGGGGAGCAGTGCATGGTGCAGAGGGTTGCACCCCAACAAAGGGTCCTATTGTCCACCACCCACTCTCTCGTCCCACAGCCACGCTCCGACACTCTTGGTTCCTCCTCAGACAAGACTCTGCCCTCCATCACAGAAACCGAGGGTGGCATGGAGCCTGGGGCTGGTCCCAAGCCCCGTCGGCCCCTCCTGCTGCCCAACCTCAGTCCAGCACGACCTCGGGGGTCCCTGGTCAGCCTTTTGGGCGAGGAGCTGCCCCCATTCTCAGCCCTTGTCTCCTCTCCTTCCCTTTCCCCGTCTCCTTCCCCTGCCCTAGCTGGCCGGGGCCAAAGTCCCTCCCTGCACAGCCCCCCCAGGGGCTCTGCTGCCTGGAAGCCCCCCCAGCTCCTCATTCCCCCACTGGGAACATTTGGACCTCCGGATCTCAGTCCCCGGTGAGATGCCAGCCTTCCTTGCCTTTCTCATATCCCTGCTGGCTTCCAGAACCTTCTTTGGGCTCCATTCCCAGCGATCCAACCAGTGCTCCTTACTGTCTCTGCCCCATTGCCGACCCTGCCTTTCCAACCACAGCTTGCAATCCCATTCCGCTTTGACCACTGTTCTTCCCCAGTTTTCTGGCTCTGCTACCCTCATTCACCTTCTGCCTGCTCTGCTCTGGCCCTGCACCCTCCCCATGGTGCTGATGAGCATGCTCTTCCCCCAGGATCGTGGATGGCATTGAGGACTCCAGTAAAACGGCCGAGGCCCCTTCATTCCGGTTCAGCAAAAGACAAGAACCCACCAGAACTCGCTCACAGGCTCCCTCATCAGGTAAGGAACCGCAGTGACTTCAATTCATAGTTATTCATTATCTGTCCATCTATTTATTCATCTACCCATCCACCCATGTCACATGTTACATGCCATCCTAGGAATACAGGCAAACCAGATCCTGGCAACATTTTAGCATGGAGGGGAGGCAACACCTGTGTACACAGATAACAAATCCAGAATTATAATTATGTGCTAAGTTTTAGCACACTGAGAAAGAGCAAGATTTTGTGGTAGGAATGGAGGGGACCCTTTGGTTATTTCTTAAATGGACTGTAAGGGGCCAGTGACATGGTTCAATGGTAAAGGTGAAGCTTGATGAACTGAGTTTCATCCCTAGTGCCTATCTGGTGCCTATATGGTGGAGGGAGGGGACCAACTTCCAAAAGTTGTCCTCCGATTTCCACACGAGCACTGTGGGACAGGCACACATACATGCAACTATAAATAAATAAATAAAATATAATTAAAAAGAAAAGGCAAAGCTGGGTGGTGGTGGTGGTGCACGCCTTTAATCCCAACGCTCGGGAGGCAGAGGCAGGTGGATCTCTGTGAGTTTGAGGCCAGCCTGGTTTACAGAGCAAGTTCCAGGACTTATTCCAAAAACTACAGAGAAACCCTGTCTTGGAAAAAAAAAAAAAAAAGTGAGCATGGCATTTTGGTAAGGTGGTGTTCCAAGGTATAAAGGCATACCCAGAAGAGACACTGTACAGTGTTTGGATCCCCAGAAACCCTGGGGGTTGGGGGGCATGGAGGTAGAGCCAAGGCTGGGCCTCAAAAATCAGATTCTCAGGTTGGTTTCCCCATCTCTCTGTCGCCAGAACATTCTGTTCCTTGCTCCCTGCTCTCAGGCAACAGAGAGGAGTGGGGGGACTTGGGTCTTCAGGCTTCATGAACCCATCTGCATCTCTTTACCCCATTCTGCCTGCAGGCCCCAGGCCTAGCCGGGAACTGGCCACAGAGGCAGCAGAGGAGGTGAAGGAAAAGGTCTGCCGGCTGAACCAGGAGGTGGGTTTGGGCTGGCTCTTTCCTGCCAAGCCCAGAGAATATTGTCTTGGGGTCTGAGAGGAGCATGTCATGTTCTGGAGCTACCCAGAGTCTTGTGTTCTTCAGTGACACTAGCTAAATGACCCTGGGCAAGTCCCACAGCCATGATGGGCTTATTTCCTCACCTAAAAGTTAGAAAAGTATTATGTCGTTGGGTGGTGGTGGCACATTTAATCCCAGTACTTGGGAGGAGGCAGAAGCCAAGCCTGGACTACAGAGTGGGTTCCAGGACAGCCAGGACTACACAGAGAAAGTCTCAAAAACAAAACAAACAAACAAAAAACCCAGGAAAACAAAAACACACAAACAGATAAATAGAAAAATAATATGTCCCTTCCAGAAGTGCGAGGGCGAGACAAGAGTGTATAAATATCTGGTCCAGTCCCTCTGCATCTCAGGTATTCACTAACAACTCCTCCCCCCACAACTGAGTCTCTGTTTACAGCCTGGGACCATCCAACTAAGCACCAAGTCTCATGCTCAAGGCTCAAGCCCTTTCCGTTTTTACCTTCATCCAGTCTCTGTGTTGTGTGTGTGTGTGTGTGTGTGTGTGTGTGTGTGTGTGTTGAGGAAGGGTCAGTGGCTAGGAAAGCTGAGAAGCTTTTAAGCTTAGAGGACCTATGCCCATATGGGTGAATCTTGGCCAGGAAGTGCCCAGATTCTGCATGACTAGCCTAGGTACTGCCTGTACTTATTTCCCAAGGGATCTCAGTATTGTTGCCATGTAGCTACCGAGCCCAGCCCCTGGGAGTCACCTTCCCTCCATTCTGATAAACAGCAGGCAGCCCAGAGCTGTGGCACCCGGACTTGAGCAGGGCCTAGAGCTATCTACAGTTCAAGGTTAACGGCTAGCCCTGCTTCTGCTGCTCACTGTCTCAGGCTGCCCTCTCCTCTAGGCCAGTGATTCCCATATCTGAGTATGAATCAGAACTACCCTTTAAAATACAAGTTCTGCCGGGCAGTGGTGGCATACACCTTTAATCCTAGCACTCGAGAGGCAGAGGCAGGCAGATCTCTGTGAGTTCAAGAGCTAGTTCCAGGATGAGTGCTAAAGTTACAGAGAAACCCTGTCTTGAAAAACAAACAAACAAATAAATAAATGAAATACAGGTTTTTAGGGCCTTAACTGGTTTGGAAAGTATAGGGTGGGGCCAAGAACTCTGCATTTTTGACAAGTTTCTCAATGGATTCTGCACTTACTAGAGTTTGAAAAACTCATGAAAAGACTTGAGCTTGTGTGATGAGCTAAGAACAAGGCTATGACTGAGTGTATTTTTCATATTTTATCAATTTTTTTTTTTTTGTTTTTTCAAGACAGGGTTTCTCTGTGGCTTTGGAACCTGTCCTGGAACTAGCTCTTGTAGACCAGGCTGGTCTCAAACTCACAAAAATCCGCCTGCCTCTGCCTCCCGAGTGCTGGGATTAAAGGCGTGCACCACCACCGCCCGGCTCTATTTTTCATATTTTATAAAAGGGATAGGGAATCAAGTGTAGTGCCTGTAACCCCAGAACTTGGGAGATAGTGGCAAGGTGGATCAAGAGTTCAGGACCATCCTTGGTTACATGGCAAGTTGAGGCAAGCCTGAGCTATCTGAGACAGTCTCAGGAAGATGGCTGAATTGGTAAAGGTCTTGAGTTCTGATATTTCGTGCACACAAAAGGCAGGCATGGTGGTGCATGCCTGTAACACTAGTGCTGGGAATGGGTGTAGGCGGTGAGCTGTGGATTCAATGAGAGACTGTCTCCAAAAAACAAAACAACAACAAAAATAGAGAGAGTGATAAGAGGATGCTACCCAATGATGACCTCTGGCCTAGAAGGACACCTGCGCGCGCGCGCACACACACACACACACACACATATACAAAATTAAATAGCTGGGTGGTGGCGCACGCCTTTAATCCAAGCACTCAGGAGGCAGAGGCAGGCAGATCTCTATGAGTTCAAGGCCAGCCTGGTCTACAGAGCTAGTTCCAGGACAGCCAGGGCTGTTACACAGAGAAACCCTGTCTAGAAAAAGCAAACAAACAAAAATAAATAAAATAGAAAGAGAAGAAGAAGGGACAGCAGTGTCTGCTGCCACAAAATCAAAACTGGGATACTTTACCTGTTGACTGTTATAGCCCCTGCTTTTTCTTCCCATGTGACTGCAGGCAGACAGTGGTTACGGAATTTTGTAAACTATACTGTAGGGGTGGGGAGTGAGCCTGGTTATTGTTATGGCATCCTTGAGACACTTTGCTATGTTCCCAACAGATCTCCCGCCTCAATCAGGAAGTGTCTCAGCTGAGCAGAGAGCTGCGGCAAGTGATGGGGCTCCTACAGGCCAGGCTGGGTCCCCCAAGTCACCCATCTGACTCAGCTTGGCCCCCAGACCTTCCTTGCCCCCACCAGAAGCCACCATGCATCTCTCCTCACGTGTCCGGACCTCCACTGGGTCTCCAGGATACTACACTCGCTGTGGTTCACTGTCCAGCCAGTGTGGGGTCCGTGGAGATAGGGGCCACCCCCTCAGAGCTGAGACCTTCCACGATGGCACCCTATCCCTCAGAACCTGAACCTCTCGGACCCTCTCCAGTGTCGGAGGCTTCTCCCCTGACCCCAAGCCTCATGAGACACAGCTTTCAGTCTGGGTCAGACACATTCCACTGACCCTGGCCTTGGGCCCTGGCCTGTCTGGGGTGGGTATTACAAACCTGCCATCCAGGGAGGAGCTGGGCTCCTGGGCCTCTTGCCTTGGGGTCAGCAGCCACCAGCTGGTCTGGTTGGCTCTGAATTCTCTGGACTTTTTAACAAAGATTGGCCACATCTAACCCTGTTCCATTTTCTAAACCATCCCCCATCCTCCTCTTCCATGAGGGGAGCCACCTCCTGAGGCCATGGAATCCAGCAGGCATGAAATGGACCGTGGTGCCCTGCTGGCCTGGGCAGATGAGATGTCCTACTTTTCCCAAGACTTGGAGGCAGGTATAGACTGGGAACAGAAGAATGGTCAAGAGTAAGGATCCAGCCTGTAAATGAAGGCTGTGGCTGGACCATGCAGTGGTGGGAGGGGGGCTATAGCGAGAGGGCTAGATGGTATATGGAGTTCCTCTGTCCTAGATTCTGGGTCCCTTGCCCAAGACCCTAAGAACAATGTCACCTCGAAAGGAGTGAGTTTGAGATTCCAGCTGTTATTTGAGAAACCCACAACATCTTAGGCCTCCTATTAGCACCAAACTAGAGGGACTCGCTTTACCCCACAGCACACAAAGAAAACAAACTGATGGCACCAGACATGTCTCTGACTCTCAGGACATTTTTTTTTATTCAAAATATGAATTGGTTATCAACATCAGACTCCGTCAGATAAGAGTCAGAAAATATTCAGTATTCTAACTTCCCAAGAAAAACAAAGCTGTCTGGCTAGCAAGAGCCAACATTCATCTGGCAAAGTCAGCAATAACCTGGTCTTGGGTGGCTGAGAAATACTCCCCATTTCTTCACAGCCTCCTGTTTGCTCATCATTTCCGATGCCCGAAATTTGCTTCACTTATTTTTTAGGTCCCTGTGTTATTTCAGTTTGAAATCCCTACCTTAGAGTGGCCTCCGAGGGGTCCTAATAATGTCTGTTTCTACTCTTGAACTTGAGCCTATCAACATCTCTGTTCCTGTCTCTCTGCAGGCTGTCATGCAAGGTGGTCTCTTCTGCTGCCAGCACCTCAAAGAGTTCCCAACATCACCCTTTTGCTGTTCCCACCTCCAAACCCCAGCCAAATCTGTCCCCCCCTCCCTTCCAACAGGGTCTCAACTGCTCTGGCTTCCAGCTTTCCTTTCCCACTCAACACCCCAAACTCACTTTTGGATAAGAAATAAAATTTTTATTTTTTTAGACCTTGACTCTGGCTGTTTCTGGGGGTTGGTCTGAGAGCCCCAGGGCTTTGAAAGAGCCAACACAAGCAGCAGACACACCCCAATGTACTCCAGGGCCCTGTTGCTGTCTCTAGGAAGGGCAAAGGCGCCAGTCAATCCACTTGGCGCCATATTCACGCCACCAGGGACTCCTGGGATAAGGGAGAAACCTTAATGAGTCACTAAGGACCTGTTACACTCCTTCCTCCCCACCACCCAGCTACAACCACAAATACACAGTCTGTGGGAGAGACCGGGCTAATCTTTAGACTTAGAAAGATAGCCCCAGGAGTTGCCCTGCCCTTCTGAATAAGGAACTGTTCTTCCCAGGTATTTGGTGTTGAGCTAGGTGTTATATAGTGTGTTACAGTGGGCATGTAGCTGGAGGGAAGAGCTTGTCACCAATCAAGAACCTGCTAAGAATGTCATTTCTCAGCTTACATCATTTCTCTGAAGATCTGTGCATGTCCTATGATATATGTGTTGAAAGGAACTGCCACCTCGATGACAAGATGAAATTAGATGTGGGCACAGCATTGTGGCAGGTTGTTCCAGACAGGTCTATTCTTCAGCTCAAGCGTTCAGGGTATGACTCGTGCTCTAGCACAGTGGCCACATGGTCTCTGGGGTAGGCTTTGATTTCATGTAAGTTTGGAATACTGTCCCTGGGAGAGAGAGGAGATACTGGCCAGTGTTGGAGGTTGGGGTTGAGCAGAAGCAGAAGTGGTCCAAATTCATATAGAAGGAATTAGAAGACATAGAAATAGCACTGACCCATATTAGGAGGGGGAGTGGCTTTTGTCTACAGTGATGGGTAGAGAGAAAACAGGCAGAGGTTGTTGCTGGAGGAGAGTTAATTCAGATCTGAGGTGGAGGCTGCCCTGGTGTTTGGGATCTGAGCCTAATAAAGCTTAGTCTGTCATGGTGCCACGCACACCGTCAACCTCGGCACTCCAGAAGTAGAGGCAGAAGGATCTCTGTGAGTTAAAGACAGCCCAGTCTACATAGCAAGTTCCAGGCCCATCAGGGCTACATAGTGAAAGCCTATGTGAAAGGAAGGAAGGGAGGGAAGGAGACCAAGACCATGGTAGGTGGCAGAACTTCTCCTTTTCATCCCACCTAGTATCTACAAGAGGCCTTCCTTTTTAAAAGTTACATTCCTTCACTGATTTGAGGGGAGGGGATGTCAAGAACAACTTGTGGGAGTCTGTTATCTCTTTACACTACGTGGATCCTAGGGATGGAAGTCTGCCAGGCTCGGGGGCAAGCACCTTTACCTGTCAAGCCATTTCGTTGACCCCAGGGAGCCATTTCTACAGAGCTGCACCTTTCTCCCCAACCTCCCTCTTTCTTTTCCCTTCCTTCCTTCCTCCCTCCCTCCTTCCTTTTTTTTTTTTTTTTAAACCCAGGGTCTTACTGTGTAACAGCCCTAGCTGTTACTCACACAGATCTGCCAGCCTCTCTACCTTCCGAGTGAGCCACCACGCTGGGCTCCATCGCCTTTCATATAATAGCATGTCCTCAGCAATCAGCCTCGTGGACCTGTCTTGGCCGCAAAGTGGGGACAGGGTCTTCTCTAAGAGAGAATACCGTCTACGCGGCCTCATGAGCATCATATTTCTCCTTTCTCAATTCTGCAAGCACAGTCCTTTCGGCCCTCTAGCAAAATTCTACCACACGCCTTCCCTCGCGGCACCTGGAACTGGCAGTGACACGATAAGCAGGCCCGGACCAGCTCCGCCCCACCAGCAGCGGGTTCCACCCTAACCCCAAGTGCCAGGCTGCCCCTGGCTCCTCCCTGTGCTAAGAACTACAAGTCCCGCCATCCCTCGTGCGCACTCGCTCTCCTTTCCCGCGTTGATTGTGGGTAGGATTAGAGTGCCTCCCATTGGTCTGTTCTTTCTGTCAGTCACTTGGGACTATAGAGAGGCGGGGCAGAGCTGGAGATCCGGATCCGGAGCGGCTGAAAGGCGGAAGTGGAGGCCGGAGCCTGGGACACCGCCGGGAGGGAGAGGAGCGGAGTCTGTAGGAGCCCCGGCCCAAGTAACGCTGCCGCTCCGGAGCCGCGGTGAGTGTGCCTGTCCCAGGGCCAATCTCTCGCCTGTGTGGAAGCCTCCCTAGGGTACCCTTTCCTCCTGCTCAACCTTAGCTTAGGGGGACACTGACCCCTCCCCCGACCCGTAGCCCCCTCTCAGGGGCTCCATAGGGCGTCAGGCCAAAGGGGGAGCGCCTTTTTCCTTCGCTTACCTGCCCCCTGGGAGCCTTCAGGAGTCCTTTAAGGCTCTCCTCTGGCCTGTCCAGTCCAGTTGTGGGAGAGAGGGACCCTAAGTTCCGCTCCCCACCCCCTTGCTTTCAGAATCAAAGAGTCTTTGCCAGGTGTGAAGGAACCTGCCTCCCTTCCCTTTTACAGGTGGCGGGGAGTGTTGTCTCTCCTGGTTTTCCTTTCCTGTGTCTCTCCCCAAAAAAATTCCCACTCCCTCCTCAAAAAACCCAGTTGCCCCCTGCAGCCCTGAAGGAATTCTTATCTAGATGTCCTTTAGGGTGTGCGGGGATGGTGGGTGCCTGGATGAGAATGTTCCACACTCACAGAAGTGTGTTTGCGCCCTTACGGTTCCTTACTTCCTCTCGAATCTACCAGGACTCAGCAGAGTTTGAATTCTGGGTCACTGACAGGGAGTCGGCAGCCCTCTCCTTGTGCCGCTCGTCAGAGCCCCCAACCCTGACTGTCTTCTCAGTGTGTGTCCGTCTTCCTGCCTCTGAAGAATTTAGCTGAGCTCTGCTCAATCCTAGCGACAGATCACGGAGGCAGGCTCTGCCCATTCATTATCTTCTCTCTCCCCTCCTCCTTCCCCCTGCTCCAGGCTCAGCCCTGTCCTTCCAGAGCCTCTGAGTGGTTTCCTTAGAGGGAGGAGAATAAGACCAAATACGAGCTTGTGGAATTGAGGGGCCTTCTCTTCTCTGTCCCCAATCACACAACGCTCTCCACCTGAGCAACAGGTCCAGGCCTCACCAGAGTCTCTTCTTGGCTTGGCTTTACCATAGAGCAGTTAGTCCAGATCACAGTGGCAGCTCTAGATTTTGTAGCTAAAGGAATTGCTGTCCGTGTCATAAAGTGCCAGTTCCCCCAACTGAATTGATGCAGGATCCTTGTGTTTTCCTTGGGACTGAAGTGTGTGAAATGGCTGCTGTTTCTGACCAAGTTGGAAACTTCTTTTGTTAAGTGGCCAAAGTACAGGCCAGAGACTACCTTTCTGAGAATTAGCCTGAGTCCGAGGTCACAACTGACCCTTGCTGTCTGCTGTGGAGAAAGAGTGGGAAAGTCGTTCAGTTCTCAGGCATTCCTGATCACCGTAAGACACTACTTATCATACGAGAGCTGAAAATTTTGCTTTGAGCTCTTTCTGACCTACTTCTGAACAGTTGCCGGTGTCCAGTTAGTACAACATTTTAAGCTAATTCTGTGATGTATTTATTTTACTACTTCTTGGACAATAAAGAGACCCCTTCCTTATTAGGGTCAATGACTAAATGTGACACTCTCTTTCTGTGTGTGCTCGTTGGTGGCTCCCTCAGCCAGCCCAGATTCTCTGGTCTGTTTAGCATGAGCTTCTTGGGGGAGAACTAGTGAACCCTGACTGCTCCCAGGGATTGATTTCCGCTAGGCTTACCTGCTCACGGGTGGATTGGGATTCCTGGGGCCCTGGCTGAGGCAGGTGAGCCTTCTCATGGGCATTTCTGGCATTTGTCTGGACATCCATTCTCAGCACTGACTTTGAACCTAGCTTTTGAGGAGAAAATCTTAGAGACAGGAGGCACTAGAGTTTTGTGTGGTTCTGCAACTGCTTTTGGTTTTCAGACTTTGGAGAGGCCCAGCTGAAGCCTGTCACTGCCCTGCTGGGAGAGGAGGGCCTCCTCTCAAAATCTATCTTCGCCTCACCTCTTGCTTCTCACACCTAGTTGGCCTTTCTGCCTGTTCACTCTAGGAGTGTAAGTGTCTATCTTATTTATAAGATATAAAGCCTCAAGAGTTCTTCCCATAACATACTCCTCACAAGTGTCCTGAAGATAGTGCTATTTGTGTCCCCACCTTATTGACAGTTTTCCCTTAGAAACAGTTAGAAGTGGTCAGAGCCAGGGTTTGGAGCTTGGGTTCAAATGTAACCGTATCTTTTCTAAAATAGGCTTTCCTTCTAGCTTAGTGTGCTTGTTAAATAAATGGACTTGCAGAAATGGTAAACAGGGGCTTGAGTCGAGGCTCTTGGCCTCCTCACCGTGGCATTCCTTTTTGACTTCCCTCTGTTTCCCAACATTCCACCCTCTTTTACTCCCCTCTTTGTGAGGAGGCTGTGAAGGCAAAGAGTCTCAAGCCTGTACTCTTCAGAGCCCAAGAGTTTGCTAATGTGTGACATTAATTTCTCCAGAACTTAACTCAAAATGACTAGAAAATGAAAGTGAAAGTGACAAGCTGAAGGGTCCCGCTGGGCAGGATCGAAGGGTTGTGCCTTCTGATTCTCCTTTGATATTGCCTGCTGATGTTGACACAGGGTCACAATGTGTAGTCCTGAAGGGCCTGGAATTGCTTTTGTAGACCAAGCTAGTCTTGAACTCACAGAGATCCACTTGTCTCTGTCTCCCAAGTGCTAGGATTAAAGATGTCCACTACTATGCCCAGCTTCAAACTCACAAATTCAGACTGGCTTCCACCAAGGAAGGATTCCTTTAAGGAACCTACATGTACTCATTTGTTTTCTGTGTATGTGCACACACATGCTGCTGTGCACATGAAGAAGCGAGAGGAAGACTTGTGGGAACCAATTCTCTACTTCTACCCTGTGAGTCCTGGGATCAAACTCAGGTCTTCGGACTTGGTGGCAACCACCTCTACTTGCTGAGTCATCTTACCAGCCCAGAAAGAGCCTTCTTAATGGGCTGAGGATATTATAGTGCTTGCTTAGCATGCATGAGACCCATCTCTGCACTGTGTAAACCAGGCTTGTAGGCACATCTGTGATTCCAGCTCTTGGGAGATGGAGGCCAGAGGATCAGAGTTCAAAGTCATCCTGGGCTACATAGGGAGTTGGAGGCCAGCCTGGGTTACAGGTGACTCTGACTCTTTGTAACTATTGCTCAGCAGTCAGAAGGGCAGTGTAGGTAGAAGACAGTAGAGGCTCAGACTCAGGGGCTTGAACTTGAGTTCCCATCCTCAGTCCCTTGTTTGCAGTTGGGTGTCTTGGCCTCTCTGAACCTGTTTCTTCCATAAAATGGGAATACCAGATCTCTGTTAGAAAAAAGGTAAAGTTCAGTGCCAAGGACAGAACAGATGCCTACAAAGTGGCCTCTGCTAGGCAGATGGGGTTTTGAAGGCTTATTACAGTTCATCTCTAGCAGTCTTACTCAGTTAGTGTCAAATATCTGTTGTGATGCCTGGTGTCTGGATGATGTCACATGCTCCCCCGTCTTATAGTTTCTGAGCAGAATCGATGCGGGCTATAGTTCTTTTTACAGAAAGAGTGCTGGGCATGGCAGCTCATGGCTTTAATTCCAGTACCTGGGAGGCAGAGGCAAGCGGATCTCTATGAGTTCAGGGCAGCCTGGGCCATAGTAAGATCCTGACTCAAAAAAGAAAAGCAGACAAAACAAACAGAAGAAACTGCTCAGGCAGTCACCATGGTTGTACTGTGGAGAGTCACTGCATTTACTTAGTTTTGAGGCAGGGTCTTTCTACTTGACTCTGGCTGTCCTGGAACTTAGCACGTAGACCATACTGGCCTCAAATTTGAAGAACTGCCTGCACCTGCCTTGAATGTTGGGACTAAAGGTGTACATCATGCCTGCTATTGTACCTTAAAAAAAAAATGAGCCCAGTACTTCTTTCCTGGGAGGTGAGCATGGTGTTACTGATGTACCATGGCGGAGTTGGGCTGCTTTGTTAGAGCCATTTGCTGTGGGCAGAGTTTATAGACTAGGATGTCCCAAAATGTAGGTTATAAAGCTTTCAGTTCTTTGACAGAACCCAGTGTAAACCTGTCAGTTTGGGAGACTAAGGCGGTAGGATCTTGAGTTCAAGGCCTGCCTGGATTACGTAGCATGTTGGAGACTAGCCTAAACAACTTAGTGAGAGCCTGTGTGATATAAAACATGAGCTGAGGCTCTGCAACTCAGTTGTAGACCACTTGCCTAGCAGGCGTGAGGAGGCTCTTCATCTGACTATCACTTGGGAGGCTGAAAGGAGAGTCATGAATTTGAGACCAGCCTGGGCTGTGTAGCAAGATCCTATCTCAAGTGCTGGGCAATGGTGGTGCACGCCTTTAATCCCAGCACTTGGGAGGCAGAGGCAGGCAGATCTTTGTGAGTTCGAGACCAGCCTGGTCTACAAGAGCTAATTCCAGCGCAGGCTCCAAAGCCACAGAGAAACCCTGTCTCGAAAAACCAAAAAAAAAAAAAAATCCTATCTCAAACAAACCAAAAAAAAAAAGAACCTTGAAATAATCTTTAAGGGCATTCTTTGTATTGAGCAAGGCATATAAAAAGGTTTGGTTACTTTTCAAAGTACTGCATCTCCTAATACACAGAGGCAGTGGTACTAGTTAAAGGTTAACTTATCTTTCTGTTGTCTTTTGAGACAGGATTTCTCTGTGTAGCCCTGGCTGTTCTATAATTCACTCTGTAGACCAGGCTGGCCTTGAACTCAGAGATCCATCTGTCCTTGCCTCCAAGTGCTGGGATTAAAGACATGTGCCACCACTCCTGGCTAAAAGCTCAACTTACTGAGCTTTACTGACATGTTCCAGGCAGTCTTCTGAACTCTGAGCATATTCTGTTTCATCCTCACACCACTGGAGGGAGGCGCATGTTCCAGTGGCAGGCGGGAGTTTGTGCTCATTCCTCATTGTGGATAATATCCTCCTTATGCAGGATAGCCTTTTCTCTTGAGGCTACCTGTATACTGTTCCCTTTGCCTAAAATACTCGTGTCCACCTCACCAGCCTGGAAGCTGCTTTCCCTGTTTTCTTTTGAGACTTGACTTGCAAGTCCCTATCTTTGTGAAGCTTCCATAAAGGGTACCTTTAGCCTGAGGAGGTACCAGTTCCTCTCTCCAGCAGTGCTGGCTCCCTGTTCTATCTCAGATGGATGAGCACTGCAGACCGCAGATCATGTCCAGTATAGTAGGCCCCTCACTGCAGCTGCTAAAGGAAAGCACAGACATGGAACTCTGCCCTGAAGTACCTGCCTTCCTGCCTGCTTCCTCGACACTCCCCTACCCAAACTTACAGCTTGTCCAGGTAAAGCTGGGAACTAAACCTAGCCCCAACTCATTTCCAAGCTTGAGCCCTATCTTCATCTGCTCATATACAGATAGCAGAGCAAACAGGTAAGCAGAATAGCTGATACCGGACAGATAATGCAGATGAGGTAGGGTACAAACCAATTTCCAGAGGGTAGAGCGCTTCAAATCTCCATTTCCTGTGAAGGCTTTAGTAGAAGATGGTGTAGCTCTGGCTAGCTACACAGCACCCCCCCCCCAGCTGCTTCTGTAGAGTGAATAAATCTGGTGGCAGGACAGACTGTTCTACACTTTCTGCAGTTGTGTGTGTTGAGACTGCCCACCCAGGCAGCACTTAGCAAGGGGTCAGTGGGGTTGAATTTTGCTCTGGTGAGTGGGTGCTGTTTTGCATGTCTGTACAACATGATATTGGTCTTAAGCAGTAGCAGTTCTGGGGTATAGCTCAGTAGTTGAGTACTTACCTTGCATTTTTTTTTTCTGCTTTTAAAGATTTTATTCAGACCATAAACCCCTCAAATACACAAATGATGTGTTCCTTTCAGAAATGTGGAAGGTGTATTTTAATTATCCATTCTTACAGGCTTCTGCAAAAATACTGAAAAATTGTTTCTCCAAGGGATCATTGGCATTACCTTGCATTTTTTGAGGCTCTGGTTCTATTCCCTGTCACCAAAAAAACAAACAAACAAACAAACAAAAAGCAGTAGCGAGGGCAGCCCTGCGATCAGCATCCTAAGGGCATGGCCTTTAAACTCCCTGCTCCAGCCTGCTGTGTTGGGCTGTGCTTTCTCCCACCTAGCTCCTCTTATCCCCACTTCCTGTCAATAAACTCATCTTCAAAACTGTGATTCTGTAATAATAGCAGGCCTCAAATTTCATCGTATTTCCAGATGAGCCCCTGCCTCCTCCCTTTTACCCTCAATAGTGAATTTTTCAGAATAGTCTTAGAAAAATTATGAGGATAGTACAGTTTCCTCACAAGACTTAGACCCTGTTTCCCTGTTTAGCATGTTACATTAATGTTAGTACATGAACGTCCATGCTCCATCCACATTGTGGATTGCACCTGATTGTCCTGTTTCTGTAGCAAGGGCTCAGGCTGCGTTTGGATGTTGCACTTCCGTAGACTTTTCTAGGTAGGTAGTTTAGGACTGCGGTTGTTTTCAGTGACCTTGATGGTTTTGAGTTCACCGGCCAGGTATTTTATGGGGTGCTGAACATTTTTCTCCTGAGTAGACTGGGGTCAGGAGTGGTCGGGGTTAGGGAGACGATTCCAATAGAAAGTGCTGTTTGTGTCCTGTTGTATCAAGGTACACATAATCAGTGTGGCTCACCATTGTCAGTGTCAGCCTGACACAGGCTGAGGGCTCTTCATTATAAAGTTGTCCCCTGCTTTATTTGTTCTTTCTGGAAGAATGTCATTATGTCTAGTCAACACTGAAGAGTGGCAGGTCAAGTCCCCCCTTGGAGGGTGAAGTAGCTATATGAATTATTAAATCCCCTGATGCAAGAGAACTGTTTATTCTCATTTATTCAGTTATTCATCTGTTGGTATTAGGCTCACAGATACTTCATTTTATACTTTGGTTTGTAATGTGGGAGTTGGTATTAGGCTCACAGATACTTCATTTTATACTTTGGTTTGTAATCTACATTGCTTCCTCACATTGTTTCGCTTTGACCAGAGGCTGCTCTTTCAGCTCCCTTTGACCTACCCCTGTCATTGTGAGGTTTTCTGATTTTGATTTTTGAGCATTTCCTTACTTTTTGGCACAAGATGCTGTTTGTATATTTTCTGCCCGGGCCTGTCTAGCAAACATTTTCTGTCTAGCGCCCTGATCTGGAGTTACAGGATGAGTTCAGGCTGTCCCTTCTGATGGTAGTCTGTGCA
This sequence comes from Dicrostonyx torquatus, assembly GCA_028555095.1. Lineage (NCBI taxonomy): Eukaryota > Metazoa > Chordata > Mammalia > Rodentia > Cricetidae > Dicrostonyx > Dicrostonyx torquatus. Next base: position 4,949,764 of record JAQHUG010000032.1, on the reverse strand, counting down.
GCCACAGCTGGATAAGGTAGCAAAGTAGCATATGGTGAGGATCCACTCCAGCCCCAGCACTCGGTCCTAGCAGCAGGTTGCTGCCCTCTGTTCACCCATTCACAGTCTCCATCTGCCTGATGGTGCACCTGAGCTAAGCAGTGTCACACTGGGTATTTACTCTGGAGTTTGTGGCGAGGTGCTGGGTGTAATCATTCTCTCTTTGGGCACTGAATTCTCCAGCCAAACCTTCCTGGACTCTGGGCTGAGAGTCCATATGAAATCCCAGGTGGTCTAGTCACACCTCTTTTGCTGCTGTTCCTAAACAGACCTCTCCGTTGGAAAGGCTTGTGTTGTAGCCTTTGTGGCTCTAGGCAGGCTCAAGGCAGATAGCCCTTGGAGATGTGATCCTGAATCATTGACGAGCTCAAATCCTTTGCTGCAATTCCCTCTGAAAATCTGTAACTTGAGCCTTCCGCCAGCCCTTTGCCTCTACTCATAGGTCTGAGTGTGTCCCCTTCAGGTGGCTCTGTCAGGAGCATCCCAGGCTTGAGGAGGCTGTGGGTGGCCTCCCTCATCCTGGCTGCTCTCCGAGTCATCGCATTGCTCTCTGAGCTGCTCACACTCTGTGGTCATGAATGATGCAAATTTGCAAACCTCTAGCATTTGCACCCTCATTTTAAAAAGGAACTCAACTTTGGTTTTGTCGTAAGCTGCCCTGTTCTTGCCCCTTCCCCCTGCAGCTGAATCACTTCTTCCCTTTCCTGAGAGAGGCTTTGAAATGGAAGTAAGGGAGTGAAGCCTTCAAGATGCTTCATGTTATAGGACCTTTCAAATTTTTAATTTATTTTTTTATTTAACTTATTGAAGCAGGGTCAGGATTTGTTAAAAGTATCTTCATATAAACTTTAAGCATGAAGGTTAAAAGCAATACTCAGGAAAGACAAAAACAATAACAAAAACCTCAGAGCATGGATGTGGGCTTCTCCAAAGAGAGTCATCCTTTTTTGTTGTTGCTTATAAAGGGGTTGTGATTGGTTTTGGTGGGGGAGATTTATTGGATGGTGATGGTTCCTTCAGCCAATGGCTCATTACCCTCTCCAGAGAATTCAAAGTTGGGACTGTTACAGTACAATGTAAGTCTTCTAGGAAAGCAGCCCTTGTTACAGGAAACTGGTGAAAGACTGCCTCTTTCAAATGAGGGACATTGGGCATGGAGGTTGAGGATCCACTTGCTGCATGGGAGGTTTCATGGGGCAAGCCCTGCCCCACTTGCATTGTTGAGTGTTTCTAGGGGCTCATTCTTTTATGCATCATCTTTCCAGTAGCCCTGGATGTAGGTGTCAGTCTCTCCCTTTTATAGGCTCGGGGATGCGTTCAGGGCACAGCAGAAGGCTAGCCTAAGTGATGGTCACAGGACTTGATATTTGTCTGGCTTAATTCTACTGTGCATAGACCTGAGGAGTTCCATCCGAAGTCTCAACTGGTCTAGAGTACTCTTGGGGTGGGGTCCAAAATGGCTGTGGGTGCGAGCTCTCAGCTGTCGCCATCTATTTGCCAAACTTAACCAGGCTGACCTGTATCACTTATTCACCATATTTATGACCCCTTATGGTGTGCCAGGCTTGAGCTTAAACACGGGAAAACTACAATCCAGCCTTTGGGAGTTTTGTAACATGGTCCCTTTCATCTGCGGCGGCACCTGAGAGTCCTCTTACCTTCTCATTCTCAGCACTCAAACTACCAAGTTCTCCACCCTCTGCAGTAAGTCGTCTTTGTAGACTGTGGGGCTGTGGAAGCAGAAGTGTGGTTAATTTATTGAAATTTGTCTGATCCGACCCCTTCTTCAGCTGACACCATTATTATATTTTATTCAGTAAAAACTAAGAAAGAAGAGTTTGTCTGAAATAGTGTTTTCTGGCTTCCGAGAGCCATTGTCCCTTAGATCTCATAGTGAGAACTTTGACCTTGTTCTTGTTAGCTGGGCAGCTTCTGACCACAGTGTGCCCATGTTTTCTGGGCAGGAAACATTTGGCTTACTACTGTCTTGATTCCCTCCTGCCTTCCCGTAGATACCACCTCTGCTGGCTGCATGGGAAGTACAGGCAGCAAAACAAAGAGGGCAGTGATGGTAGCTGGTTTCCTTCTGTCGGTTGTTTGTGAAGACAGGAAGGGTTTGGGACGCTCACTTGGTGTGAGTGCCTGAGAGAACAGGTGCTGCTGATGACCCTGACTTTAGCAGAGGTCCTTGCAGTCCTGCTGGGTCTGGGAGCTGCAGAAGTGGCAGCTGTCCTGGCTCACACTCCTGGCCCCTGTAGAGCCCCTCCTGAGACAGAGAGCGAAACAAGCTCAACATTGATGAGATTCCAGTTAGTAACATCCTAAGTAAGTTTATAACCACACCAGCTAAACAGACACAGGAAACCTGCATGGTGGTGTACACCTGTAATCTCAGTTTTTGGGAGGTTGAGGCAGGTGGATTCTCAACTCCAGGCTGTTGAAACTGTCTCCACAAAGTGAAAAACACAAAAACAAACAAAAGCTCCAAATCCCTGAAACTGAGCTAGATTTACATAAAGCAAGAGCAATGGGAGAGTTGTGGGCCAATGGGAATCTCCCATCCTTCCCACCTGCTGTCCAGAAAGCCTTCTCCATGCTGGCGTATCCACAGATGCGGGCTGAGGCATGCGGGCTGGCTGCCTTTTTTACATCCTGCCGCTTAGCACAAGCAGTAGAACGGGAGCAAACCTTCGTTCAGCTGTAGCCTTAACTCCTGGTCCCTCTGCTGAGCATGTGTGTGGGTTTGTGCTGCAGAAAGGGCCACTTTTCTAGTTGAACTTTGGCTTGAGGCTGAGGATCTGCCACAGTGACTGCTGCTTTGGGGGCCAGGCCCCAGTTCTCAGGAATGTTGAATCACTAGGCAGGATGAACCTTGCCAGGTATAGCTCTAGGCAGCCCCCTGTCTCTTGGCACACAGGGCTAGTGACTGAGACTCTTCTAGTTGCCCATCAGTCATGGAATCCTTCTTGGACATTACGTATGTTATGCCTTTTCCTCCCTGTGCATGCAGGAAGGAGAGGGGACATCACTGGACGTTTCCATCTTTGCTTGGAATTTAGTGCTGACTGTGCTTCCTCTGGCCTCTGGGGAATCTCACCTGCGATGGAGAGCTGAGAAAGCAGCCTGGTGGGCAGGAAGGAATTTTTCTTTCTTTCCCATATTTTAATCATGTATGTGACACACACACACACACACAAAAAAAAGTATGCACATGTGGAGATCGTTAGACAAATAGACACTTAGACACTTTTTTTTTTTTTTTGGTTTTTCGAGACAGGGTTTCTCTGTAGCTTTTGGAGCCTATCCTGGAACTAGCTCTTGTAGACCAGGCTGGCCTCGAACTCACAAAGATCCGCCTGCCTCTGCCTTCAGAGTGCTGGGATTAAAGGCGTGCGCCATCACCGCCCGACTACACTTAGACACTTCTATCTTGTGGGTCCTGGTGGACTCAAATTCAAGTTGTCAGGCTTGACTTCAAGAACCTTTACCCACTAAGCCGTCTTTCCAGTTCTCAGAAAATTTCATATTTTTTCTAGGATAGGACCCTAGAAGCTGAGGGTCTACCTCCTAAGAGGTGGCAACAGTCTGACTTGTCTTGGCATCTGTCCTCAGTTCTACCCAGCACCTGAGGGAAAGGGATTAGGGAGCTCACCATGCTCTTTCCTGGCTGACTCCTGGAAAAATGTTCAATTTGGTTATCTAATGATGTTTCCAGAGTTAAACTCTTTGCTGGAGTGCCAGAGTTGGGACCCTGGGCTTTAGCAGAGGGATTCCATGAGGTGTCACTGTGGTCTTTTCCAGAATGGGTAATTCATTGAGACTGATCCCAGATAAGAGACTTGGGTGGCCTGCACAGGTAAGGATTCTGTCTGAACCCAGCTGACTCTGAACATACTTCTAGGCTGTTCCCATGAATCCAAGTCATCTATGTATCTGTGTAACGAAGCTACCCTTCATTTCCTGCATCTCCTTCCCTAAGTCAGCTGCTTAATGGCTTTCCACGAAAGTCCTTCCCAGAACTCACCTGGACTGTAGGGTGATCTTCTGCAGATAAGCCCTGACCCTGAGTACAGCAGTACCAGAGTCCTACCACCCTGTTCGGTTCTCCTCCCCTGACCCCAAACTTTGTTCCCTCTGCAGATAGCCTGGCCTGGTGGGATTACAGAGCATCACACTGCTGTAACCTCTTTCTCCTCAGCAGAAACATGCTGGCTGCTTCTCTCAGGAATAGCTAAACAGTTTCACAGTTCTTTGACCCATAGCTAAGTCTAGATAGAAAACACAGCTTTAACATACATTGAACAGTTATTTTTATATGAATGCTCATCCTGACCCTTATTAACATTTGGGTGTCTTTGTTCTCGTGATCATTTTCCAATTTAGGTAACGTCTTTTTTTTTTTAATTGTATTCGTGTTCTGAATCTTTTCATACTAGAGAAAAGCTAAAAATGGTTTATATATAGAAGAGGTAATTGGTCTCGTATATATTTTATTTCTTATTTTTTGGCTTCACTGTGTAGCCATAGAACTGACTGTATATATGAGGCTAGGCTCAAATCCACGGAAATCTGCTTTCCAAGTGCTAGAATTAAAGGTGTATGCTTCCACTCCCAATTCACTAATTCATTTTTAAGCTTTAGTTTTTTATCATTTTATGAAAATTCTGTATCATAAGTATTTTGCTTTTTTTTTTTTTTTTTTGTTTTTCGAGACAGGGTTTCTCTGTGGCTTTGGAGCCTGTCCTGGAACTAGCTCTTGTAGACCAGACTGGCCTCGAACTCACAAAGATCCGCCTGCCTCTGCCTCCCGAGTGCTGGGATTAAAGGCGCGTGCCACCACCGCCCGGCTTTCATAAGTATTTTGTCTGTTAACTTGTAACTTTCATATACAAAGTAGTTTGTGTACTTAGTTAAGTTTACAAATCTAAAGTATACAGCTAGCTAAAATTTTTAACTCATTTTCAAAAGTGTTTCCCTGCTAAAAGCCATTATTCTACTGAAGCATACTTAAGGCTGTTGAGATGACTCCACAGGTAAGAGCACTTTTTACCACACCTGTTGGCCTAAGTTCAGTTCAGTCCCCAGAGTCCACATGGTGGAGGGAGAGAATTGACTCTCAGAGTTGTTCTCTGACCTCTACATATATGCAATGGCACATTCACACATTGAAAATTGACTCCTTGTTATCCTTAGTAGATTGATTATGTTGGTAACCTTGGCTTTTCTTTCATCTCTTAGCCTTACAAGTTACGAGTCATGGGTTTGTCAAGCCATCACCTTACCTGTCTTCCATTTCTGTAATTGACATAGTTAGAATTAGGTTTATGTGGCCCTTTAAGCTCTAACAACCAAGGACTCAGAGTTAAGTAGGTAGCTAGCCTGTATTTTAATAAGATGCCACTTGGAACCTTCTGTTCCTCTTAATTCTGTGTTGCATGCCCTATGCTTATTTAACCTTTGCAGCAACCCAGTGCAATTAGCATTAAATATCATTTGTAGATAAGGAGCTAAAGCTGACAATGACCACTTGTGTGACTTGGCCAAGGTCACAGAACTAACCAGCTGACCAAAGCTGGAGCCAGTGCCCCTCTCTGAGCCTGAACCTGTCATGCTGAGGTCTGGTGAAGGGACAGGGGGCTCCAGGCAGCTGCTGTTTCCTTGTTCTTCTTTCTGACTGACAGTCCTCATGAGAGTTGGTCTTGGGCTCCAGTGCTTTAGCTGTGGTTTCCCTGCGAGAGTGAACTGTGCTCTTGAGACTATGGGTCAGTCAGCACCTCAGCTCCCTAAGGCCTCTGAAGTGATCCTTGGCTCCATTTGGCTTCCTTTTAATATCTGCCCCCTTAGCCTTTGAGCCCAATTACCTCTCCTGCTCAGACCAGTGCATCCTTCTCTTAAACTAACAAGTTTCAGGGGTGACTGTGCCTTCTCCAGATCAACTCTTCCTTTTTTTTTCACAGAGTAAAAGATAGCTGAAGTATCTGGTCAACACACCTCCTTGGAGCTCTGGGCCTGGCCACTTGGTTCTCAGCCCTAAACCCACCCCCTCTCCCAGCAGCTAACCTTAAGTAATTGCATCTCCACCCACCTTCTGGCCTCCTGTCTGGTTTCTCTAATCTGCTCCCAATCCAGGCTGTGTTCACTTTCAGCTAGAGGAAGTCTCTAAAGCAAACAGGAAGCACCAGAGACACCCACCAGCTGGAATTGCTAGACCTTTGTGAAGCCGGCAAGGACAGCAGTGTGAAACCAGTGCTTGTGTGATCATGTCTCACGGGGACAACATTGCAACAGCACTTGGTGTCTTGAAGGCTTCAGCCTAGTAAAGCAAGGCCCCCGCCCCACTTCGACAGCCTGTCTGTGCACAGTATGGACCTTCCCTTATCAGCTATAGCTCTTGTGTTTAGTCAGCTACTTCTGTTTGTTTATTTGAGACAGGGTCTCACTATGTAGCCGGCTGGCCTCTGACCTCACAGAGCTCCCCTGCCTCTACCTCCCAGTGCTGGGATGAAAGGCGTGCTCCTCTATACCCAACTGGGAAGCTTATTTTAAAGCCTTGAGTTCTGTACTTTACTTTCAGAAATTCTGATGTAATTGATTGAATGTGGGTTCTGATGAGAAAAGTGACCACAGACCTGAGGTACCTACCCAGAGTCCATACAGGCAGGCTAACACAGGGAAGAGCAGTGTTCAACTCTTCCTGTTTCTTGCCCTTTCTTGGCCTGTGCACAAAGCTCGAGTGTTCAGGGGCCTGGTTCCCTTTGCCCTTTTGTGTGCACTATGAGAAGAGACATACTAAACAGAGTGCCCCCAAGTCCTTGGACATGTTCGCCTTTCCCATGGAAGGCATGAAGTTGGGGGGTGGGGCCCATTCTAGGTGGTCTGTGAAGTGAATGAACGAGGATTCTTTCTTCTTCTTCTTCTTCTTCTTCTTCTTCTTCTTCTTCTTCTTCTTCTTCTTCTTCTTCTTCTTCTTCTTTTGTTTTTGTTTGTTTGTTTGTTTTTTGAGATGAGGTTTCTCTGCAGCTTTGGTGCCTGTCCTAGAACTTACTCTGTAGATCAGGTTGGTCTCAACCTCAAACTCAAAGATCCACTTGACTCTACTTCCCAAGTGCTGGGATTAAAGACGTGCACCACCATGAGGATTCTTATTTAGAAGTTTGGGAAGTGGATCTTCAGAGTCCTTTGCCATGGGCCTGAAGCTACAACCATTGCTAAACACTCAAGGGAAAAGATTGTTGACTCATCCTGTCTCCTACAGGCAGCTTTTTGGTGACTGGCTCTTAAGCAGGGTTTGATTAACTCCAAGACATCACTTGATCTAAAATACAGAATATCTTTGCAACTAGCTCAGGAGAAAAGATTCCTTACACATATACACATACATCACATATAACACACACACACACACAGAGAGAGAGAGAGGCAGGATCGTCCATGAATTCATTCATTATTACTACCTGCCAGGGGTCTGTCTTCTGGTTTTCCAGTCTTGGGAGAGGAGGAGCTTCTTGGGAAGCTGGGTATGACCTATCTGTCTCAGACATGCTCTTATCTCTGCATTACTTCATGACAAAAATTGTCTTTCTTAGTCCTTTATTGGCTAAAAATGTCCGACACTTCTGCTCATGTGATTCCTTCTTGGGGCCAGGAAAACCACGAGGCAACAGACCATAAAAAGTGCTGTAAGCACCTGCTCAGGTGTCTCTGGAGGCAGGACATATCAGCAGCCAGTTTAGGCCAGCTTGGTAGAGCTTGTTTCAGTGACTAGTAGGGAAGCCAGGGTCTGCTTACCAGTGTCTGTGGAGGAGGCGATGCACTCTCAATACCAGCATTAACGCTGATGTGCCCTGTCACTAATAGTCCTGGTTTGACTTAGCTCAAGTAGCTTGTGTAAGATAACCCTGAGTGAGAGGAGACAGTCACGCTTGTGGCACCGCAATCTGGTGTCTGCTCATTTGCTCCATTCTAGCTGCTCTATCCCTGTTGTGCTTCAGTGGCACCTGCAGATAGCTGGCTGGCTCTGTTCTGAGCCTGGATGAGCTCTCCGGGCCAGCCACACAGATGGTGTCTACACACAGACAAGGTTGAGAATTGCCAGATGAGAATTGGGTTTCTCCCTTTCTGGCTTTACACACACACACACACACACACACACACACACACACACACACACACACACACACACATTTTCTGTCTGGGCAGGGTTGCAAAGCTGTGGGTTTGGTAGGGACTAGACTTGGCTACCTGTTTTTCTCAGCTAGAAGGTGAGGGCTACTGCCCATGCTGATAACTGTCTCCTCCACAACTGCTTTATATTTTTGCATCAGGATCTTGATTGTCTGTTCCCCTTGCCCCACTCCCCATTCTTCTCTTGTACCCCATTCTTATACTCCGGCCGAATAGTTTGCCCTGTGTGTCATGTGCACACAGGGTAATCACTGATTTGTAATTCCATTGTGGTTTCCCTCTGGCTGAAGCTTTGCCTTGTGTGGGGTGGCTCCTCCCACGCTTGGGTGTACTCAAGGACTACAGGATCAGGGTCACTTTTGCTAGAGCTAGACCTTGCAGAGCCCACAAAACTACTGCAGCTACCCAAAACCAAACACCAAGGGTGGGTGTGGCCCTCATTATTCTTCCCCAGCAGGGAGAATAGCCTAATAACAAATGAGCTTATGTGTAGGAACCTAAGTTGTCTCCTGGCTCTGTCAGTTGTATACTGGGTGAGCAGGGTGCTTAATGCTATCAAGTTATGTCTGTAAAAATGGAAGATTGTGTTAAAGCTCACAAAAGCTAATAGTGCAGTCTCCCCATGGATGCTAGCTGTCTTTCAGAATGATTTCCTGGGGTCAGCACTCCGAGTTCGTAGAACACACATGAGCATTGTGAGGAAGTCCTGATGAAACTGTACAGGCCTTGTCCTCCTTGTTCAGGGTGAATGAGAAAGCAGCTTACCTATGGCGTCTTTAAATGACATTTCTGGTTAGTAATCAACTTAAAGACTGCCCCCTCCTACTTCCTTCCTTGTACGTTTGGGGAAGAGGTGGGCCCCATTTCAAAGCTTTTTTCCTTTGGTGCTGCCCAGAAAGGAAACCGTTGTTCCTGGTTAGTGAATCATTCTTCCTGAAGCTCACTTTTTAAATGAGTTGCTGGGAGATTCTGGATGTGGAGAAGGATTTGAGCTGAACAAAGCAGGTCCTTTGCTGTCAGCTTCTTACAGGGGCACAGAACACTGGCTTCCCACAGGCGCTCTGTTCATCTCACTCCTGTCCCTAGACTGCACTGTCGTGCTAGGGCAGGGCGGCTTTCTCTGTATGTGTGTTCTGTTGTCTTTTGCTCTGGTGTCTTTTAGAGGCTTCTCATACTTCTGTGTAGCTCCAAGCTTCCCAAAAGCTTGAGCCTCTGGAGCTGAGTGGTAAAATCAGGGCTGGAGCGCCAGCTGCGAGGGGCGCAGGTCTCGATGTCTCATGTTTGCTTCCACCCCTGCCCCCCCTTAAGCTTTCTTTGTGTCACCCCTGCCTCTGCCAGTAGAGAATGGAGCGAGGTCTCTATTTAAAAGGGAGAGTTGGCAGTGGAGACTGGGAGCAGAGCTCTGGCTTCAGAGCGTGTTTATTTTCCTGTGTGGTTTGTTTTTTAATGTGAGACTTCTGGTCCATCCACAATGAGAGGACGGAGGAAAGAGACCTAAGATGAGCAAGAGAACATTACTTTGGTTCTGGTACAGAATCCAGCCTCAGACCAAGAGTCAGTTCTACATGGTACAAGCCTAGTTATTTTGATAACAACTCAATGCGGCCGGGACTTGGTCGCTATGTGCCCATAAGCATCTTATCTGAGGAACTTGCTGCCAGGACTTGCTGTGCCTTCACCCACCTCCCCACACACTCTGCTTCTGCCCAGAGCAGGCTATGGTCCTAGCACAAGACTACAAGCTTATTGTTTGTTGACCTAAATCCTAGTGTCTTTCTGGCCCCTTTTTGGGGGGTTGGAGGTGGAGCCCAAAGAGTCTGTTGACTCGTGCTGGCATCTATCCATTCCTCTCCTAGATTTTGTAAGTGAATGTATGTATTTGAGAGAGGGAAATCCAAGTGTTTGCTCAGGACCCATGAGCCTAAAGTTGGGAAGCCACTTGACTCTGTACCTCTCTGCCAATTGTAGATCCAGGGGCTATATAATTCAGTTTAGTGAAGACTTCAGCTCAACCTTTGTGGAGAGAGCTGGGAGTTCAGGGGCAAGATTGATTATCTTCTGTCATCAGGAAGGACAAGGGGGAATACTTGTGGTTTAGGGAGGGCGGGCACCTTTGACAGTCTTATTCTAACCTCCTCCTCCTTGTTTCTCCCTTGCAGTTGAAGGCCTCCCTCCCCTTAAGTGCCTCTTTGCATAGCACCGGCCCCACCCCCCGTGCTCATTGGTACTGCTACCTAGCATCAGGCCATGGCTGGTCGGGGAGGTGCAGCACGACCCAATGGACCAGCTGCTGGCAACAAGATCTGTCAGTTTAAGTTGGTCCTCTTGGGGGAGTCTGCAGTGGGCAAATCCAGCCTTGTTCTCCGCTTTGTCAAGGGACAATTCCACGAATATCAGGAGAGCACAATTGGAGGTGAGTGAACATGAGGGAGTTGGAGGACTGGGGACCCTTGGGGAGAAGGAAAGCTGCCTGTGCAGAGACTAAATCTGTCTGGCCTGGGAACTCTTTTTCCTCAATGAGCCCTGGAATTGAATCCAGCAGTCAGTCAGCTTCATTCCAAAAAGCATGACTGCTAAGAATTAGCTAGAGATTGAAAATGACTTCCTGTTTTGGTCCAGCCTCTTTATTATTTGTATGGATGTGACTACCCCTTCCACGGACCTGGCTGGCATCAGGGGACCTCTCAGAGGGCCCTTTTTGTTCTGCAGGGCAGTATGCATGTCCTGTCCTCTCCTGCTGACCTTTACTCTTTCTGGAGCTCAGAATGTGTCACTGATTCCCCTTTGGTCAGCATTTAGGAGGTAAATAAGGGTCTGGACTCAGCCTCTGGCATCTGTAGTCAGTGTGACTCTCGAGAGGCCAGGGCCACCCTGGACCTGAGTCGTCCTCTACTCTCTTGCTTGGTAGAAGGTTTCCAGGCAGCTGGAGACAGAATGGGCCGTGTCAGCAGTCTTCTCTCTGCCTCCTCAGCACTGTCAGGAGCTCTAGAGGGGGAAGTGAGTGGCGCCCCAGGCTCCTCACAGGGCTGTCATAATCCTCTGCTGGGTCCAGGGTGTGAAGAACCCTACATGTCTGTCCCGACTCTGGGATTCTCCTGCAAAAACATATTTCCTTCTGTGCCCTGTGTTCCCATCTCAAGTGGAGTCTGTATTCAAACCACAGGTTAGCCATTCAGGAATGATTTTGGGTCACAGTAGGGATGGGATGGTGGCTAGCTGGAGTGCCTGGAGGTGGCAGGGGTAGTTGAAAAGCCAGTCACCCAGCTGCAGCCTGGCAGTGTGACAGTGTATATTTCCCAGAGAGAATGCCTTCCTGAAGCTGAAGGTCACAGTCACCCTTGAGCTGAAGTGGGACTGTGAAGGGCAGCGAAAGGAAGGCCAGGGGGAATGGGGTCTCACCCTTTGGGGCTTGACCTCAGGGTTCCCCTGGGTCTCCCTTATCTGACTCTTGCTGTGCTTTGCAGGGTAGCTCTCAGATGGCTCAGTGTAGGCACTTCCCAGACAACACATAGGCCTCACCTGCCCTGTGTGGACAGGCTTCTACATGCCAGATCCAGCAACAGAGAGTAAGCCAGGTGGTTTCCAGTTCCTCCTTGCATAATGACCCACCTTTTTCTTACAGCGGCTTTCCTCACACAGACTGTCTGCTTAGACGATACAACGGTCAAGTTTGAGATCTGGGACACAGCTGGACAGGAGCGATATCACAGCCTGGCCCCCATGTACTATCGGGGGGCCCAAGCAGCCATCGTGGTCTATGACATCACCAACACAGTAAAGATTTTCCTTCCTTTATTCCTTGCCCTTCATTTCTGTAATAAAGCCCCAAGAATTGGGATATAAAAGTCGCATTTATTACCTCTCACTTAGCCTTCTAGTCCCGACTGGGTTATGGGCAGATTCCTGTTCATCAGGACGCTCTCACGAGAATCTTAAGGGATGACATATCAGTTGCCTTTAGCTATGCCAATTTTTGTTTGCTAGTGAGTGGCCCAGAGTAGAATGTCTCTGTCCCTTTGACACCTTGATCCTGTCTCCTCAGGATACATTTGCACGGGCTAAGAATTGGGTGAAGGAGTTACAGAGGCAGGCCAGCCCCAACATCGTCATTGCCCTCGCGGGTAACAAGGCAGACCTGGCCAGCAAGAGAGCAGTGGAGTTTCAGGTGAGATGGGAGAATTTGGAGAAGGGTGAGCCGGCTCTGTGAGGGGGGATTTCGCAGGCCCCTCGAGTCCTGTAAGGGGGCAGCAGCAGCAGCTTTCTTCTGCTGCCCTGCATGACTCAAGCGTGGGACACAAAGGAGCTGTCTTTACGGTGCCCTTTTGTTGGTAGAGTGGGGAGGTGACGCGTCTGCCTGTTTGTTTGCCTTATAAACCGAATGGACTGAAACAGAAGTGCTTTTCTTTTTAACTTTATGTGCATTGTGTGAAGGTGTCAGATCCCCTGGAATCACAGACAGCTGTGAGCTGCCATGTGGGTGCTGGGATTTCAACCCAGGTCTTCTGGAAGAGTAGTCAGTTCTTAGCTGCTGAACCATCTCTCCTGCCCCAGAAGTACTTTTTTTAGGCAATGCATACACGTAGTAAAATTTAAATAGCCCAAGAAGATATAGAGAATGAGTTTAGTCTCTTTAATCCTAGAAAATCAGCATCTCTTACCCAGAATTCCCACTTTTTTGTCTTACCAAAAATATATACATTTATGAATCCTTTTCTTTACACAGATGGATGGGAGTATGCTGTGTACCACATGTACTGTATGTTACAGTTGTCATGTGTGTGTGAGAGAGAGGGAGGGAAGTAGAGTATCTCCTGTAGCCCACAACCTATGCTGTTGGCCTTGAACTGAATCTTATTCTTCCACCTCCCAAGCGTTGTGAGCCACCATACCCTGCTCTGCAGTTCTTCCTTTATCTAACTGAGGGCCTCCTAGGTTGTTTGTAATAGTTGAGAGCTAGAAACAGTGCTGCAGGTAGTGTCCCTTTTTTTTTTTTTTTTTTTTTGCAGCTTTTGTCCAGATGTGCAAGTATAGTTGCAGGATATCTTTCTAGAAGAATGTCTTGCCTACTAGTGATTCTGATGAGCAAGTAGGCAAAGTGGACCTGGGGAAGCTAAATAAGAATCTTCCAGTATTTGTGAACTGGGAGGTGTGTGTAGCGTGTGAGTGGGGGCTAGGTGATGCTAGTATTTTGGGAAAACAGAACAGAGTAGCCCTAAGCCTGAAACCCCTGCATTTGCCCAATCAGTCTCTGTTTTATAAGGACCAAGAGCACGGAAGATTTTATCCTGGACCCTAGCCCCTACTGTGCCAGCATTCACCTCTTGCCCTCTTCCTCACTTTCCTGAATTAGGAAGCACAAGCCTATGCAGATGACAACAGTTTGCTGTTCATGGAGACATCAGCGAAGACTGCAATGAACGTGAATGAAATTTTCATGGCAATAGGTAAATTGCATCTCCCCTGTTCTTCTCCCAAGCAGGCGTGTACTGGTCTCTGGCAAGTCTGTGGGGTGCCTTCACTAACAGAATTCTCACCATTTTAAATTATCTGATAAAACTGTTGTCTAAAAAAAAAAAAAAAAAAAAAAAACTGTTGTCTAGCTGACTCCCAAATGCAGAACTTTCTAAAGCCTGGGCCAAAGTCTCAGTATCCCTCCCTGCCTTTGTCAAAGCCATCCCTTGTCATTCCTTCCCCCATACGACTTTAGCTCATTTGCCTTAGTAGTTGTCCTGCCTGGGTTCAAATACTGGCAGTGCCACTTGTAACTGGTTTTGGCACACAAGCCCTCCAGAATTCTGGTTGTCACTGATTAGGGGGAAATATTGGGGTGGCCCCACAAGTGCATTTCCCCTTCTCTCTCAAACAGCTAAGAAGCTTCCTAAGAACGAGCCCCAGAATGTAGGTGGTGCTCCAGGCCGGAACAGAGGTGTGGATCTGCAGGAGAGCAGCCCAGCCAGCCGGAGCCAGTGTTGCAGCAACTGAGCCCCCTTGCCTGCCACTGCCCCCACTCCTCCACCAGAATGACCCGACTGGAATCCACTCTAACCAATCGCACTTAACGACTCGGGCCAGCACTGGGGGCAGGGGAGGGGTCCATCATGAATTCTCCGCATAACTTTGATCCTAGGCCGAAGGGAGTTATTCCACCTGCACCTTTCTGTACAAATACTAATTCAATTTTAAGTCTTAAGTCACTTTTTTAATATATATGATCTTCTGCTCTTCCCAGTCCCCTTTCTGCTGCTCTCCCACTTGCCCTTTGCTGGTAGTAGCTACACCCCTGAGCCCCGGTCTGTGGGGACAGGGGTTGGAGCAGTTACCTTTCTTTCCTTCTTGCTGGAGAGCAGACTCAGCAGGAACACCCACATCTTACCTTGCTGGGAGTGGTCTTGGTCCCAGGACAGTGGATAGGCCCTGGGCTGGGGAAGGGACAGGCGGTGCTTTCCTCAGCTGGCTGTCGTCAAGCTGCAGCCCCTCCCCATCTGACTCCCAACTGGGAGAGAAACCGCAGCATTACTTAAGCATCATTTGTGACAGCCACACACCATGGCCCAGGACCCCTCCACCCTTGGTCACCCTGACCTCTGGCTCTGAGCCCTGTTCTGACCAAATCACGATGATGAGTATTGGGGGTGGGTGGGTAAGGGGGGGAGTGGGAGGGGATGGAACCAACTTTTTCTGTATTTTGTATTGTATGTTTTCTTCAACATGTAACCAATCAGTATCTTGTCAATATAGTCAGCCGATCGATCGACCTCACACTTGTCTTCGTCTTTCTCTGACAGAGTTTGTCAGGCCATACATATTCTATTTTTCCTGAAGTTAATATAAACGAATCATCCAGTCTGATTAAATGGCTCTACCCTCTGCATGTGAGAGGATGCTGGTGGTCATGGTAACCAAAAGAAAGAGGCCCTGCTGTTGGTAGCTCTGATAGTGTAGGAGGATAGAACTGACCTGGGACTGACCCCTGGCTCCCCTCAGCTAACATTAAAGGGTATGCAACCTATATTTGAATATTGTTGGTGTCTGTAGTGACCTCCGAGGGGTTTTTGTTTTGTTTTGTTTTTTTGGTAGGACTCTGAGACCCATCTTTTTGTCCTCTCCCTGAAAAGGATCACTGAGGATTGATCATAAGAGCAGTGCTGCAGCCCATCTTCACCTCTGTCCTCCACAGCTCCCCCGTGCCAGGTTCAGCACTGTCTATCCTGGTTTAGGGCCATCCATTGATTCTGAACATTGGCATAGGCCATCCCAGCCCTCTGCTGCTCCCTGCTGGGGCTGTTGCTATTGCTTAAGTCCACACTCACCTCGGTTTATATCAGAACCAGAAGCCTGGTTATTGGTGTGCTTACTACCTGAGATGCCTCCCTTGGCTACCTCCTCCCTGCAGCTCCAACTCTCCACCCCTAGGAAAAATGCTGAGGGACTCCAAGGTTGCTGCACACATCTCGGTTATTTAATGGGTCAGGATCGGTTGAAATCCTTAGATCCCTGGCTCCTGAGTCTTGGGGCTTCAGGCGGAGGTAGTGACCTATTTTGTCCCAGGACCCACAGATGGCCAGAGGGTGTCAGGCTGCAGGTCATGGCTGCAGGATCTATGTTCCGTGGGAGTTGCATTTGCCGGTGCACTGACTGCTCTATGCGGTAACCACCCCTGACTGGGTCATTTGACTCCTGTTGACGCTGACCGATGACCATCAGGTTCTGGCCGTCCACCCGCACAGTCAGGTCCTCTGGAGCAAAACCGTGGGCATCCATCTTCATCTGGAAATTTGCATTGGCACGGCCGTTGCCCCGCACCACAGGCATATCATCCTTGAGCAGCCGCACGGGTAGTGTGGCCACTTGATTTTGTTCAGCCAAAGCCACGCTGGGACATCGGGACGCTACCCGGTTCTCCACCAGTTCTTGCTGCCCCGTGGAGAAATGGCTCCCTACCCGCCGCATCCGAGAGAGCAACTGCTGCGAAGGGCACGAGGGCTCCCCCCATCCTCTGGGGGCCCGCCCACTCTTCGCATTCCAAGGGGCAAAGGCTAGCAGAGATCAAGTCAGCTTTGTCCATCTTTTTTTTTTTTTTTTTTTTCGAGACAGGGTTTCTCTGTGGCTTTGTAGCCTGCACTGGAACTAGCTCTTGTAGACCAGGCTGGTCTCGAACTCACAAAGATCCGCCTGTCTCTGCCTCCCGAGTGCTGGGATTAAAGGCATGCGCCACCACCGCCTGGCAGCTTTGTCCATCTTGCGAGCTGCAGGTTATTAGTGATCTAGTCTCCCACTGCTGCGGGTGTGTCAGGGACCAAGCTCCTCCCTGGGAGCTTCTCCATCTACAGCAGAGGGCCTGAGGCTGTGAAGGAGTTGGTTCATCTGAATGTGCGGGATTTCAACTCCACCCGAGACGGGATTGAGCAACAAGGTTGAAGAGGTCTGCCCTGCCCTTCCCTTCCCTCTTAAGAATCAGGCCTGGGGCAAGGAAGATTGTCCCATTTCCCCCCCACACACACACACACTGAAAGAGGGACCTTCCGGGTCTTCCTGGAAGAACGGACCTTGACCTTTCACAGTCCTGAACTAACAGAAGAAAATGGCTAATTCTCTGGCTCACCACCACCACCAGAAGGCAGGGAAAAGATGAGAATAGGTGGGGAAGAAGGGAATGATTAAGGATATTTGTTCAGCTTTAAAGCTGGGCGAGCCATATTTGCCTGTTCATAGAACAAAAATGGGGACCGTTCCATGCCCGCCATATCTGCAGTGTTTGGCCGGCACTTACTGTCTCTCTGGTTTTTTAATTCACTCGTTTACACACTATCTCAGTATTTCAGTCTCTCTCTCTCTCTCTCTCTCTCTCACACACACACACACACACACACACACACACACACACACACACACACACCCTTGCCCTAGGCTGGAATTGTTTCATTCTTTACCTCAGCAGCACGACCCACAACTACACCTCTGTTCTTTTGAAAATAAACTGTTTCTCTTTAACAGCAACCTAAGTACAGAAAAGGCCGAATGTCAAAGATAGTTCATCTGTGTCAACACCACAAATTGTAGAATTCTACATTTCATCGCTATTGGAGCTGCAATTCTGAGTCACTGGGGTAGGCTTTGGCAGTGTGGAAGCCAACCCTGGTCCAGGCCTGTTCTTCCACCTATGGATTTCAGAAGGGCGGAGCCCACAAATCCTCCAGACTGCCAGTGTTCCGGGGTTCCTCTTGTTCCCAAGCGAACAGCAATTATAACTATCCCGGATAACTTTAAAAAAAAAAATTAGAAAAAATTAGCGGTCAGCCTAGGGTGCTCAATCGAGCGACATTTGGCTGTAACTAAGAAACAGGACCGAAGTCTGGAAGGCCAAGGCATGGATAGCGGCAAGGAAAGACTACGACTCCCATGGTGCGCCGGGGCAGCGACGCCTGCGCACTGTGCGCCGGTTGCCCATGCGGCCCTAGGGCTGGGAGCGCGGCGCCGCTCCGCTGCGGGGGAGGCCATGGCGGAACCTTCCCAGGCCCCAAACCCGGCCCCGGCCGCGCAGCCCCGGCCCCTTCAGTCCCCGGCCCCTGCCCCAACTCCGACTCCTGCGCCCAGCCCGGCTTCAACCCCTACTCCGGCTCCTACTCCGGCCCCGGTCCCCGCCCCAGCTGCAGCCCCAGCCGGGAGCACAGGGACTGGGGGAGCCGGGGTAGGAAGTGGGGGGCCGGGCAGTGGGGGGGATCCGGCTCGACCTGGCCTGAGTCAGCAGCAGCGCGCTAGCCAGAGGAAGGCGCAAGTCCGGGGACTGCCGCGTGCCAAGAAGCTTGAGAAACTAGGGGTCTTCTCAGCTTGCAAGGTGGGGGCGGGGCCTAGGGTGAAAGGGGCGGGGCTTGGGGGCATCCATGGGCTCGGGTGGGAATGGGGGCGAAGCTATAGCTTCAGAGCCACTCCGGCGCTTGGGGTACAACATCAGCTGACTGATCCTTCCGCCTCCAGGCCAATGAAACCTGCAAGTGTAATGGCTGGAAGAACCCCAAACCCCCCACCGCACCTCGAATGGACCTTCAACAGCCAGCTGCCAACCTGAGCGAGCTGTGCCGTAGCTGTGAGCACCCCTTGGGTAAGGCAGGCAGTGTCTTTAGAGCTGGGGCTGAGGGCAGGTGCTAGGTCCTGTTTAGATAGGGTGTGTATGTACCAGAAAGCTTCTTAGGGAAATTAGAGAGACTTCCTAAGGAAAGATTGGGCTGGGAATGTATGTGTATGTTAAGGAAAGAAAAAGGAAGTCTGCCTCCCAGAAGAAGCAGGACACTACTAAGGGCTGATGTGAGAACTGAGAACATTGGGTCTCCCTGTCCTTCAAGGATTGGAGGATCAAAGGTGTGTCTCAGGAGGAGATGCAAGAATTAAGCCCTGTGGATCTCTTCTGTTCCTCTCAACCCTAATGTAACTATCTTGCAGCCGACCATGTATCCCACCTGGAGAATGTATCAGAGGATGAGATTAACCGGCTCTTGGGAATGGTAGTAGATGTAGAGAATCTGTTCATGTCTGTTCACAAGGAAGAGGACACAGACACCAAACAGGTCTATTTCTACCTTTTCAAGGTGAGCTTCCGTGGGATGTGCTGAGCCTTTGGTGTGAGATGGGAATTGACCCTCTGAGCTTTGCTACCGCTATTTCTCCCCATTTCTCTTCCTTCCAGCTCTTGCGGAAATGCATCCTCCAGATGACTCGACCGGTGGTGGAAGGATCCCTAGGCAGCCCCCCATTTGAGAAGCCTAATATTGAGCAGGTAGGACGGCTTGGAAGAGCAGACCTAAGGGGCAGCATAGGGGTAGAGCCTGTTCTTCCTCAAGCTGAGAACAGGAGAGAGGCTCAAAGGTGTTTGCTGGCCTCAGGGCGGGCGTGGAAGTTGGAAAGGTCAGGGTGTCCCAGAGTGAGGGGAAAGCCTTGACTTGTATTGGAGACGCCTCTGCTGGCTGCTCATGCCACCTTCTGCTCTTGTCCCCGCCCTCCTCAGGGTGTACTGAACTTTGTGCAGTACAAATTTAGCCACCTGGCCCCCCGAGAGCGGCAGACGATGTTTGAGCTCTCCAAGATGTTCCTGCTCTGCCTGAACTACTGGAAGCTGGAGACCCCTGCTCAGTTCCGGCAGCGGCCCCAGTCTGAGGATGTGGCTACCTACAAGGTTAATTATACCAGGTGAGCCCAGGCAGGGCCTCACAGGGGGAGGCTTGTATGATCCATAGGTGGTCTCCACTCTCACCAACCACTCCATCTCCCCCAGATGGCTCTGTTACTGCCATGTACCCCAAAGCTGCGATAGCCTCCCCCGATACGAGACCACCCATGTCTTTGGCCGAAGCCTTCTGCGATCCATTTTCACTGTCACCCGCCGGCAGCTACTAGAAAAGTTCCGCGTGGAGAAGGACAAGCTGGTGCCTGAGAAGAGAACCCTTATCCTCACTCACTTCCCCAAGTAAGGCTCGGTCTGGCCTGTTGGGATTTTACCCCAAATTCATGTCCTCGCTGTTGTCCCTTTTTTCCAGGAAGGCTTCCTGGATTGGTCCCTCCTCTCCCTCCATGGGCCTTCTGGGACCTGGGTGTCTACCTGGCAGATTTGCCCATGGCCCAGAAGCTACTTGCTAGTATGCTAGTCTGGGGATGGCAGGTACATGGCCCAAGCTAACGCTACCCCCTCCCAACCCCCTGTTAGATTCTTACTAATAGTTTCCTCTGGGCACCTGAATGCAGCCTCAGAACCCCTCCCTCCACAGTGCTCCAAGAAGTCAGAGTTTATGATTGTGCTGAAATCATTTCCCATCTCTGTTCTAGTCCTTTCTATATCCTTTTGCCTCTATTGTGCCTCTCTTTCCTCCCATTTGAATCTGGGTCATAGCTCCCTATTCAAAAACCTTTGCTGGAAACAGGCGTGTGAGAGCAAAAGGTGGCAAGATTGGGTGATTCTCAAACCATTTTGATACAGAGGTGGAGTAAGGGAATTCAGGTGACTGGGTACCCTGCCTGACCACACCGCATATGGTTGCATCAGCTCAGACCCCTTCTCCTATGCCATACATCATGACATGATTGGGTCCCTCACCTCTATCCTGGTTGTGTCCTGTCCTTCTGTTTTCTCTTAGTGGTCCTCAGCAGGCAGGGAGCTGAGACTCGCTCTACATAATAGGCCTTCCCAGACAGCAGGAGCTGTTGTCTCCTCTCACCGGCTCCCACCTACTGAGAACAGGGTCTGGCTGGCGGGCCTCTCATCCCTCTGGGGTCTGACCCAGGCTACTCCTGGTTGAAGTCTGGAATTGTGGGACAGTTGTTCCATCCCCACAGGTTTCTGTCTATGCTTGAGGAAGAGATCTACGGGGCAAATTCTCCCATCTGGGAGTCTGGCTTCACCATGCCACCCTCAGAGGGGACCCAACTGGTGCCCCGACCAGGTATGTTGCCCAGTAGCCCTGCAGGGTCTGCTAAGTCACCCTGGTTGGCCTGCTGCCCCTGGGATGACAGAGTGGTAGGATGTGGCAGCAGTGGGAAGATACCTTGTTGCTCAGAAAGAGCTGACAGGGCCTGGATCCTCCTGAAGGCCTTACCACACTTCCACTCCCCGTCCGTAATTTTTTTTTCTCACGCAGCTACAGTCAGTGCAGCGGTTGTTCCCACCACCCCCATCTTCAGTCCCACCATGGGCGGAGGCAGCAACAGCTCCCTGAGCCTGGATTCCACAGGAGCTGAGCCCATGCCAGGTGGGTCCTTGACCCCTGACCTCTCACCCCCACTTACCCTTCCCTCCATATTTCCTGCTATCCCTGGGTGACCTTGTCAACCTCCCCAGTAGGGGAGAAGAGGAAGCTTCCTGAAAACCTCACCCTGGAGGATGCTAAGCGGCTCCGTGTGATGGGTGACATTCCCATGGAGCTGGTCAATGAGGTCATGCTGACCATCACTGACCCTGCTGCCATGCTGGGACCTGAGGTAGGCAGCCCGACCTGCTGATCTATCAGGGAAGAGACCCTCACCCACCCGAGGCCCTTGCTTACCACCCCTGTTCCGCCTAGACGAGCCTTCTTTCAGCCAACGCAGCCCGAGATGAAACGGCTCGCCTGGAGGAGCGTCGAGGCATTATCGAATTCCATGTCATTGGCAACTCTCTGACGCCCAAGGCCAACCGGCGAGTGCTGCTCTGGCTTGTGGGGCTGCAGAATGTCTTCTCCCACCAACTACCACGAATGCCCAAGGAATATATTGCCCGCCTTGTCTTTGACCCGTGAGCATCTTGAATTCTCCATCCTGCCACACTGGACACCCTCCCTATCCCAAGGCTCAGCCTGTCAGGGTTCCATTTCCTCTGTTCTTATCTCTGATGGCACTCCACTCTTTCAGAGTTGAGGGACCTGGGAGAATGAAAAGGACAGGTACATCCCATGACATGCCCCTTCTCTCTTAGGAAGCATAAGACTCTGGCCTTGATCAAGGACGGGCGGGTCATCGGTGGGATTTGTTTCCGCATGTTCCCTACTCAGGGCTTCACGGAAATTGTCTTCTGTGCTGTCACCTCAAATGAACAGGTCAAGGTGAGCACAGTGGCCCTGACCATGACCCTACCCCACCACCTGCTTCTGAATTTGGACCAAGTCAGCCAGAATGGCAGAATGTCTGTGCCCCAGTGCTTCTTGTAGTGACCAGACATTTCCACAAGGTGGCAGCTCTGCCTTGATAGCTGAACGTTCAGGAAACACCTGTTTTAAAAAAAAAATAAAAGTACCCAAGCATGGGCTATGGTGGCCCATGCCTTTAAACCCACTACTAGAGAGGCAGAAACAGGAGGATCTCTGTGAGTTCGAGGCCAGACGGGTCTACAGAGTGAGTTCCAGGACAGCCAAGACTCTTAAACAGAGAAAACCTGTCTCCAAAAACAAAACAAAAGAAGTACCCAAATCAGCCTCTTTTTTTTTTTTTTCCTTTTCTAGTGTTGGGATGAAACACAGGAATTTGTGAACACCAGGCAAGAACTCTACAACTGAGTTCTGACCCCACCAAGATAGATAGGTGTAGTCCTGTGTGGTCCTGACTGTACTGGAACTCAAGAACTTGCTCTGTAGACCAGACTGGCCTTGAACTCTTAGAGATCCACCTGCCTCTGTCTTCTGAGTGCTGGTATTAAAGATGTGCACCACCACCACCTGGCTCACAAGCAATATTTTTAAGTAAACCTTTGGGGACTTGTTTCAGAGAGGGTCTCATATAGCCCAGTCTGGCCTTAAGCACACTGTGTAATCCAGGGCACCTTAAACTTCTGACCCTCTGGTCCCTGCCCCCAGGGTGCTAGATCACAGGTGTGCACACCATGCCGGTTTTATCCAGTTTGGGGGATTGAACCCAGATCTTTGTGCACACCGAGCAAGCATTCTACTAGGTGAACCACACCCCAGGACAAAACTTTTGTTTTTTTAAAGATTTATTTACTTATTTATTATGTATACAACATTCCTTCCATGTATGCTTGCATGCCAGAAGAGGGCACCTCATGTCATTATAGAAGGCTGTGAGCCACCATGTGGTTGCTGGGAATTGAACTCAGGACCTCTGGAAGAGCAGTCAGTGCTCTTAACCTCTGAGCCATCTCTCCAACCCCAGGACAAAACTTTTTAAGTGAACTGACTTCTTCCCAGGAAAATTTACATCCATACCTTGGGAGAGTTGATAACTATTACAGTTACTGAGCGCTAACAGTCCCAGCTTCAACCTTTTTCACAATAAGCTATTTCAGGCTTCTCATTCTCCTGTTTTATATACATGTCTGTGTGGTCCTGACATGAGTTCAGGGTTCAGATGCTCGTGAACAGTTCCCCGTGACCCCCTTCTGTTCTTCCCCTTTGTTCTGAAGCCCGAGGACTGGGGCCAACAGGCTGTGTAGGATTGGAACCCAGCCCTGCTGCGTCTTTTGTCAACTGACCTCAGACTGTTCTTTGTGTACCTGGGTTTCAAGGGTTTTTTGTTTTGGTTTGCTTTGGTTTTTTTGGCTTTTTTTTTTCTTATGAAATGGGGCTTTTAATACCTACTCATGGACTGACTGATGGATGAGCCTGTGAAGAATCAAGTGTGCTGAATGTGGCCCAGAACAATTATCTAGAAACCCTTCGCTCTTCCTCCATAAACTCTGGTCTCCCCGCGCAGGGCTATGGCACACATCTGATGAACCACCTAAAGGAGTACCACATCAAACACAGCATCCTTTACTTTCTCACCTATGCTGACGAATATGCCATCGGCTACTTCAAAAAGCAGGTGAGCTGTGTTCTCACCATACCTGCTGCCTGGGGTCCGGGTTTGGGCGCACAGCTTCCAGTAAGTAGTAGAGTCTCTTCTTGTCCCCTGGTGCACCTGTCACCAATGAGGAAGGGCCTCCCTTCCTGTCTCCTCCCTGCCTCTTGCCACCCAGTGAAGAACAGGTCCAGGAATCGGAAGGTGCTTCGGGGAATTGGAGGAGGTGCAGCAGCCAGGTTGGAGCCTTTCTGGAGGCAGGTGGAGCTCTCGCTGCCACAGGCGTGTTTAGGGATGCAGGAAGAAGCGTGCCATGTGCTGTCTCTCAAGTGCTCCTGAAGAAGTGACTTTGAAAGTCAGAGAGTCCTTGCTGATGGACTGGGTCTCTACTATCCACTCACCCAGGGCTTCTCCAAGGACATCAAGGTGCCCAAGAGCCGATACCTGGGCTACATCAAGGACTATGAAGGAGCAACGCTGATGGAGTGTGAGCTGAATCCCCGGATCCCCTACACAGAGCTGTCCCACATCATCAAGAAACAAAAAGAGGTGAGTACCGTATTCATAGGGATTTTGTGTGTGTGCTTTGGTCGGGCGTAAACGTGCAAAGGCATGTACCGCGTATGTGTTTAAGTGGAGGAGACGGGCCAGATCTTGGTTCTCGCCCTACTTCTTAGGAAAAGTCAAAAATAAATGTCACCATTTACTGACCATGGCCATAGGGGTGATTGGACCCGAGTTGGCCCCTCAGACCTTTGTTTTCTCAGATCATCAAGAAGCTGATTGAGCGTAAACAGGCACAGATCCGAAAGGTCTACCCTGGACTCAGCTGCTTCAAGGAGGGAGTGAGGCAGATCCCTGTGGAGAGCGTCCCTGGCATTCGTGAGCAGGGACCTTGGCTGAAAGGGCAGGAGGGCATTCTTGGGTGTGGGCAGGCATTCTTAGGGCTGTTCTCTCTCCCTTTACAGGAGAGACAGGCTGGAAGCCAATGGGAAAGGAGAAGGGGTAAGTGTTTAGTCCCAGGGAATGAACATGGGAATGAGGGTGGGGCAGGGGCAGAAGGACTCAGACCTCAGACTTGGTATATCCTATTCCAGCAAGGAGCTGAAGGACCCTGACCAGCTATACACGACCCTCAAAAACCTGCTGGCTCAGATCAAGGTGGGAGGCCAGGTTCTCTTCCAGGGGTAATTGAAGTGGGTGGCAGTCTTGGGTTAGGCAAGTTGGCACTGTGAGCCTGTCCCCAGCTCAGCTCTTCTCTCCAGTCACACCCCAGTGCCTGGCCCTTCATGGAACCTGTGAAGAAATCAGAGGCCCCAGACTACTATGAGGTTATCCGCTTCCCCATTGGTAAGGACTCTCCTGCCTTCATTTTCCCAGCGTGTGCCCCCACATCTGTGCCTGCCCATGTTGAGTCAGGTACCCCTCCAGGACCCACTATGGTGGGCAACCCCAGCTACATCCCTTCACCCCTTAAAGGCATATCCCTTTTCTGTGACCCAGACCTGAAGACCATGACAGAACGGTTGCGCAGTCGCTACTACGTGACCCGGAAGCTCTTTGTAGCTGACCTGCAGCGGGTCATCGCCAACTGCCGGGAGTACAATCCTCCAGACAGTGAATATTGTCGCTGCGCCAGTGCCCTGGAGAAGTTCTTCTACTTCAAGCTCAAGGAGGGAGGGCTAATTGACAAGTAGTCCACAGCGGGGCTCTCGTCAGATCCACTCGGGCATTCCTGGTACCCCTCTTCCTGCCTCAACAGGAGAAGCTCCAGCCGTGGACCCCAGATCTTGCAGACTCTTCAGCCAGCAGGCACTCCTAAGCCTGCAGCTCTGTTCCTGCCTTCATTGCATCCGACCTTGGGGAGAAGTGTGGTCTGGGACCAGCCCCTTGCGGAATGTCTAGTGGCCAGGGGATGGACTGCTCAGCCCTGGTCCTTATAGAGCTATGCAGGCTGGCAGCTCTGAGCCTGATTCAGGCGCCTGTTTCCAGGGTCAGGGCTGTTCACTGATCAGCCTTAGGATGGAAACAACCTAGACTGGAGGAGCCATGAGGGCTGTGGCTCATCCTACACTGTTTTGTCCATCTGTCCCCCAGGGCTGGGGCACCAGGACCATTCATTCCTTGGCATTAATCCCTTGGAGGGAACAATAAAGCTTTTTTTTTTTTTCCGTGTGATTGCTTTTGGTGGGGCGGGGTGTAGCTTCACATTTAGTAGACTGACCTTCGCTCCTCCAGTTCTTCCCCTTGCTACCTGGAAGCCTGACTTCAGGCTATACTGGGGCTGCTACCCCTCTCTTCTCCCAATGGCTTTCAGCCTGTCTCGTGTACAAAGGGAGAGTAAGAGCTTGCCCATCCCCTGACTCCAGGGTGGTCTTGGTCCAGTCAACCAAGGTCGGAACCTCCACGCCTTCCGCTTAACCCAGCTGGCTGGGGGAAAGGATTTAGAAAGTAGAGGACCCAGGGCAATGAAAGCACATTTCTCTCAGTAACTAAACCCCACCCAAATCCTACTTTTATTTGTAGCTGGGATAGGCTCCCGGTTCCTCTGGCTCCACCCCTTGTTTCAGTTTCATTTCTAATCACTGAGCTGCCTGCCCGGGCTTTCCAGAACTTCAGAAGGCTCAGCAGAGACCAGGCTGGTTTGCTCTCTCCCCAACCTGGTCACCCCAATTCTGGCTGCAGCAGGTTCCAGGTGGGTCTCTACGGTGTGTTGCCCCACGTACCTGAGAAGCTTGGAGTTCCAGGCAAAGGGCAACTTCTGCAGGTGATTGGGCTGGCTGGGAGCCGGGAGGGGTTAGAAGGCAGGGGGGTTCTGATAGCCTCTGCCTTTCTAGAATGGAGCTGCGGCCCTACCAGTGGGAAGTGATCTTGCCTGCTCTGGAAGGCAAGAATATCATAATATGGTTGCCCACGGGCACTGGCAAGACGCGGGCAGCTGCCTTTGTGGCCAGGCAGCATCTAGAGACAGTAGACAGAGGCAAGGTGGTGGTACTGGTCAACAGGGTGAGTTGCCTGCCCTTCCCACAGCTCTTCCTGATAGTTCTTGGTCTCTTCTAGACTACAGCACTGCTAGGTCTTCTCACCTTGGTTCAGGACCCAGCAATGTCCTGAAGGGTCACCTTACTCCCAGCTTCCCCCACCCCAACCTCCAATAACTGCCATTTCCCACCTCTGCCACAAACCAGGTTCTCTCCCTGCATTCTTTACTCCCAGGTACATCTGGTGAGCCAGCATGCTGAGGAGTTCAGGCGCATGTTGGATAAACGCTGGACCATGACTACCCTGAGTGGGGACATGGGACCACGAGCTGGCTTTGGCCTAATGGCCCGGAGCCATGACCTGCTCATCTGCACAGCAGAGCTCTTGCAGCTGGCGCTGATCAGCCCAGAAGACGAGGAGCACGTAGAGCTCACAGGTGAGGGCGGGGGCCCTATGAACACCTGTGGATCCTGTCATTGTGGGAACGAGTGGGCCCCATTGCCAAGGCCAAATCCTGGTTATAAAACCTGCTCCTGGGCAAATGAGCCCCTTCCCCAGCTGAGCCCTGTTTCTAATCTATAAATTGAAGATAAGCCAACCCTGCCTCCTTGTCTGGGGCGCAGCCCGAAGTTAGGAAGGGAGAGGGAGAAAAGAAAGGGGACTTCACAAAACAAAAACTGCTGGAAGAGGTGCCAGGTGCAGCTTACAACTGTCCCTCCTGTGCCCCCAGAGTTCTCACTGATTGTGGTGGACGAGTGTCACCACACTCACAAGGATACGGTCTACAACGTCATTATGAGCGGCTACCTAGAGCATAAGATGCAGAGGGCAAAGCCCCTTCCCCAGGTGCTGGGTCTCACGGCCTCCCCAGGCACTGGTGGGGCCACCAAGCTCCAAGGGGCCATTGACCACATCCTACAGGTCAGTTGAGCCCCTGCTGTCCTCCTACCACAGATCCACTAGGGGACCTCCTTGCCTGCCTGGCCTCTCCCCAGCCCTACAACCCTACCCTTCCTACTGTGGCTACACCGTTCTCTTCCAGTATCTTGAGCCTGTTGTGCTTGTGGGGGTCCTTGAACTTATTATTCCTTTTGCCTGGAGTTGCCCAGTAAGCAGCTCTGTAGTTGTCACAGTCTCCCCCTGGTCGTCCTCACTGCTCTGTTTTAGAATTTTCGGAGCTCATTACTACCTAATGTGTTTCCATTACGTATTCTTTGCTATTTCTCAATGGTTTCTTCATGTTCATGTCCATCTAAGTTCCTCTCTCACACCAGTGCCTAGAATATTGGTAACTCCAGGCACACATTCAAACTTTCTGAAGAAACAAACCCCAACTCCCAATGCCCCTGCTTTAGACTCTTCTGTTCTTAAGCCAGGACCCTGCCCCCTCAAAATTCTGCCTGACCCCTCTGTCACCTCCAGCTCTGTGCCAACCTGGATACGTGGCGCATCATGTCACCAGAGAATTGCCGCCCCCAGCTACTGGAGCACAACCCGAAGCCCTGCAAGCAGTACTACCTCTGCCAAAGGCGCAGAGAGGTGCGTGAGGAGTCCCTGGGCAGGCTGGGGTCTGGTGCAGAGTTAGGGAAGCTTGGCTTGGGCCCTGACTCCACCTCCCCCAGCTCTTGTCATTTCAGGCTGCTTGCCTGTACCTCTGTGACACCACCTAGCTTTTCTGTGTTCTGTGCTTTGAGGCACATGTAGTCCGCGTCCATAGCCTACTGTTGAGATTGGCTCATGATAGTGAAGCTGGGGCACTTGATGCCAAGGCTGCACCGGTTCTCCTCTTCAGTAGTGGCACTGGCTGATGTCTGTAATGGCAGGGCTGAACCAGGGTTCGACATCACTATGTCCAGGCTACAGGGCAAAGGCATAACGTGAGTGAGACAGCAGAAGCTCTCCAGCGATGATGCTACTTCACTCCCAGCAGGGCAGCCCTTTGATGTTTTCACTCCCATGATAAATGGTACCTCTATGGTATCCAACTCTCCCATGTGTATGGGAATCCCCTCATTCCTCCTTTCTCAGGACCCTTTTGGAGACTTGTTAAAAGAGCTTATGAAACAAATTCACCAGCAACTCGAGATGCCTGAACTGAGCCAGCAGTTTGGAACCCAGACTTACGAGCAGCAAGTAGTGGAGCTGAGCAAAGCTGGTGAGAGGAGCCGTTCAGGAGGTTCTGCCTGGGCGGAGCCTTTGAGGGTGGAGCTTCTACGCTCCTCGCGGCACTGGTCTAGGTGGACCATTTAGGAGCAGAAGAACCTAGGAACATTGACCCTGCATCCTTTGCCTGCAGCCGCAGAGGCTGGACTCCAGCAACGGCGGGTGTATGCACTCCACCTGCGGCGCTACAATGACGCGCTGTTGACCCATGACACAGTCCGCGCACGGGATGCTCTTGACATGTTGCAAGATTTCTACCACAGAGAGCGCACCACGAAAACTCAGATGCTGCGTGCTGAGCGCTGGCTGCTGGAGCTGTTCGATGGTGAGCCATAATGGGGTTAGAACTGCTAGAGCGCTCCAGGTCAGTTAGGGAGGCTGGGACTCTTATTTTCCTAACCAAAACCCAAGGCTGCTGGTATGACAGACTTGTTTCCTCAAGTGTGACAGTTTGCAACAGAAAAACTAATTCAGGTTATAAACAGATATTTCAACTTATTACACTAATTTACTAAGTGGGGAGAGGAAAGTGTACATTCGTGTGGGCACTTGTGCCACAGCAGCACACTCATGGAGGACAGAGGACAACTTGCCGAAGTTTGTTCTCTCCTCCTAGTATGGGTCCTGGGGATTGAACTCAAGCTGCAGGTGTTTTCTTTCTGAGTCATCTTGACAGCCCCCAACCAAGATATTTAAAAAAACACTTAGGATGGCTCCACAGGTAAAGGGCTTCCCATGCAAGCGTGTGGACCCGGATTCCAATCCCAAGAAGCCACTTAAAACTCAGGTGCAGCAGACTGGTCATCTCAACACTGGGGCAGTGGGGATACCTGAATCCCTGGGGCTTGCTGGGCAGTTCATCTTGTCAAGTAGGTGAACTCTGGTTTCAGTGGGAGACCCTTGTCACAAATAGTAATAATAATAATAATAATAACAGCCGGGCAGTGGTGGCGCACGCCTTTAATCCCAGCACTCGGGAGGCAGAGGCAGGCGGATCTCTGTGAGTTCGAGACCAGCCTGGTCTAC
>JAQHUG010000032.1:4866053-4905058 GCA_028555095.1 Dicrostonyx torquatus | reverse complement strand
TCGTTTTGACACACAGTTGGAAGGCACACAGTCGGGATGCAGCCCCTCAAACCAAGTGAGGCAGGAACAGGAGGCAGCAGGGCTCATTGGGAACAAAGAGATGAATCCAGGTGCTCAATTCCTCTTTATTTTATTGGGGACCCCCAGCCCAGTGAATGGTGCTGCCAACACCTAGGGTGGATCTTCCTACCTCAGCCTAACCTAATCCCTCACCAACATGCCAGGAGAATAGTGATTCTAAATCCCATCAAATTGTCAAGATGAGCCACCACATGGCCCCTTCTAGGATCTCCATAGGAGGCATATCCCTGGGACCCCAGGGTCTTCCAGGCACTTGGCTTTACACTGTCAATCCAGAGCTGTGTGGTTCAGTCCAGTGAATGCCACAGAAGTAAAAGTCCCTTTCGCAGGTGATAGGTAAGTGCAGAGGTCAAAGCTACTTGTTCAAGGTCAACTCTTGCACCAGAGTGCAGCTTTGGACCCAGGTCTCCTTGAGCAAAAAGACCCACAGGGTGCACTGACCTCTGGCTTTCCTTTTTTGATTGATTGTTTGTTGGTTTGGTTTTGGTTTTTCAAGACAGGGTGGTTTCTTTGTGTAACCATGGGTGTCCTGGAACTAGCTCTTTAGACCAGGCTGGTCTCGAACTCACAGATTCACCTGCCTCTGCCTCCTGAGTGCTGGGATTAAAGGTGTGCGCTATCACCACCTGGCTGGCTTCTGGCTTTCCTACTCTTTGGCCCACCTCCTAAAGGAGCTTCCACCCAGAACTCCTCATCCTCGACCTGTGGCTCTGGCTGGGAAAGGAAGCTAAGGCTAGGCAGTATTTCTGTGACCTCATTCTGAGACTTGATGTCCTAGTTAGCAACTTCCTGTGGGGGGAAAGGGACTCAAAGCTTTTTTTTAAAAAGGCTAATTTTTAACCAGCTAAGTGCTAATTGGGAATTTGACTAGCCCTTACTTAAGGCTAAGGCTATGAACCAGGATCTTCAGGTTGAGGTGTGTGTTGGCGATGAAGAAGTCAGAGTGGAGATCACAAGGTTTTCCTGGACAGCATTGCCAGCAGCCAAGTGTAGGAGCCAGGAATGAAGGGACAGTCCAGATTGGGGCAGCTGTTGGCATGCGTGGGTGATCCTTGGGAAGATGGGCCTGGGTGGGGGCAGGGAATAAAGCTACCTTGGTAGGTCTCCTCTCTTCTGCTGACAGGGGCCTCTCTGGAGCTTGCTGTCAGGGGTGTGCAAGGGATGTGACTGTATACCCTGACCCTCTTTCCTCCGGAGCTCTGGGAGTCCCGTCCTGCTTCCCCATCATTGTCCCATGGACACTGATTCACCCAACAAACATTTTTCGAGTGCCTACCCTGGGATCTGCCATGGGAATTCAAGAGAGAACAAGAGAACATAAAGAGAAGGGAGTAAGAGGAGACAGAGGCAGCTAGGGATGTAGCTGGGTTGGCCCCAAGTTCGATCCCCAGCACCCCATAAACTGGGTGCAATAGTGTGCACACCTCTGGTCTTGAGGAGGTGGAGGCAGGAATATCAGAAGTTCAAGTCCGTCATCTGCTACATTCCAAAGTTACAGTCTTGTCTAGGGGATATGAGAACTTGTCATGAAAATACAGAAATGACAGATTGTCGGGGGGGAAAGCACTTTCCACGAAGGTTGATGGCCTGAGTGCTCGTTCTAGGACCCAGATGGTAGGAGAGAACTGAACCCTGTCAGTTCTCCTTTAACCTCTACAGGGGTGAGTGCATGTGTGCGTGTGCATGCGTGCACACACGTGCATACGCACACACACATACTCATGTATAACTTTTTTAAAGGAGACAAGACAGAAAACACATTTTAGAGAGGGCTGTGAGGAAGTTTCTCATGAGGGAGATGCAAAGCAGGAGGATGGAGGAGTCCAGAGCTGAAGAGTGCTCAAGGCAAAAAGTCCGGGTTTGTCCGGGGAGGGAGGAGGGAGGCACGATAGGGTCCCGGGACAGAAAGCGTGGTTGGAGATGAGACCCGGTCCTGGGACAGAAAGACCCCAGTGTGGTTGGAGATGAGAGCCGTATGGAAAGAGATGGTGTGAACACTGACTATTTTGACCTGGATATTTTAACCCCAAGGATGTTTTGAATACAAACATTTTAAATCAAAACATGCCCACACCGGGCACTTTTGGGGAGATGTTTTCCACTTTGCACTCGATTCACCCAACTTCATTCCTTGATGAGATTTTTTTTTTTTTCAGTTTCCCTCCCTATGGAGGAACAAATAAATGTCCTACAGTGGAACAAATAAGTGTCCATGCTTTTCATTCAATATTATTTATTTATTTGGTTTTTTTAAACAGGGCTTCTCTGTAGCTATGGAACCAGAACTGGAACTTGCTCTGTAGACCAGGCTGGCCTTGAACTCACAGAGATCCGCCTACCTCTGCCTCCCGAGTGCTGGGATTAAAGGCGTGAGCCACCACTGCCCAGCTCATTCCACTTTAATTTCAACTATAACTCTTTTTATCAGCATCAATTTCTCGTGCATGCTGCCCCTGGGATTTGATCCACCCATCAGTCTGGGAGCTTCAGGCTTTCAGCACCAGGCTCTGCCATTGAGTGTGTGACTAGGTAACCCCGTGGCAGTTTGGGAGGATTGGAAAGTGAAACAAGACTCCTGGTCAAGATTACATGGGTTTGTCGGTTTCAGTCAAGAATGAATTTTCTCCTAGCCAGTTTCTGGTCATCTCACTGTTACTTCTACCAGGAATATTTTTAGTCCGTAAGTAGTATTTATAACTCAGTTAATCTGTGGGAGGGGCAGGGTGAGAGGGGTGCTGGGAGAAGGGAGAAGGATTTGAAAGAGGCCCAGAAGGACCCAGCCATCCAACCTAAGGTCTGCAGGTCACATGAGGCTATGGACAGCTATGAGATGTGGCCCAGTTCAAAATTGTAAGCTTAAAAACATTATGAGATTTTTTTTTAGAAAAGCAGATGTATTTTATTATTTTTGAAGGTTATTTTTATTTATATGTGTGAATATGCATCTATGTGGGTTTAATGCCACATGTATGCAGGGGTCTGGAGAGGCCAGAAGAGGACATTGGATCCACTGGAGCTGGAGTTATAGGTGGTTATGAGCCACTTGATGTGGGTGCTGGAAATCAAATAATGCTTGCTCATAACTGCCGAGCCATCTCTCCAGCACTCTCTGTTTTCTGATTTTGTAATTTGAAATTTGCAAGTTTCTTGAGTATGAACTTTGTGGATGGCAATGGTGGTGTTGCAATATTGAAAGGCAGGACATGGTTGGCGCTGTTATACACCTTCCAGCTGGGGTGAGGAGTCTTCCCAAAGAGGAGGGGAACCTCAGAGCTTCTGTTTGTCTCTTTGTGGCAGGGTCTCACTTTGTATCCCAGGTTAGCCTGGCATCACTGTGTAGTCAGCTGGTCTTGAACTCATAGCAACTCAACTACCTTGGCTTCCTGAGTGCTTTTGAAGTGTGTGTGTGTGTGTGTGTGCGTGTGTGTGTGTGTGTGTGTGTACGCACACATGCACCATGGTGTATCTGGCGGTCTGAAGACTCCTCATGAGAGCCAATTCTCTTCTTCCACCATGTGGATTCCAGGGATCAAATTTAAGTCATCAGGTATGGCAGAAAGAACCTCCCCCGACCCCCTAGGTCATCTCACTGGCCTCCTGAGTGCTTATAAACAGATGGTGTGCTCAGAGCTTTTATTTATTTATTTGGTGCTGAGGCTAGAACTGAAGGCCTTCTCATGCTAGGCGGGTGATCCACCTCTTAGCTTCCCCCTACTCCCATGTTCTGCCTGTGTGTACAGAATATTCAGGAGGAGGAAGAGGGAGTTACAGACAGAGCAACCAGGTATGGTGGTCACTGTTCCCCATTCAAGCAGAAGGAATAAGAGTACTAGAGATTTTGCAAGACAGAAAAGGTAGTACCCCCTAGGATCCTATCATGGCCTCCCAGACCTCCTTTCCTCCTGATATTAAAAACAACTCAGAATCTAGAGTCTAACACCATGGTTTGTGCAGAGTAGGAACCAATAAATGCCCAGGGTGTCTGCTTCTGGATGCCTGCTGGGGAAGGGATGCAGGACCCCACCCATCCAGATTCACGTGGCTGGAGCAACCACTGGCCACAGACCTGGCCCTGAACACAGACTCAGACACAGGGCGCTTGTCCTGCTGTGGCTTGGAGCTCAGGGTGTGACCTGGGCAAGGGTACAAAGGGGCCTCTGTCGGTGCGGGGCACTGTGCCCACCTGGACTAGGGCAGGCGCCTGAGGAGTGAGGAAGTGGCCTGTAAATACTGAAAAGGAGAAACCTCTAGGTGACACACACCTGAAGTTTGAGTGTCACAGGGGCTAAGTTACTGCCTCACCTGTAAGATGGAGATCTAGACCCCAGCTTCCCAGACCTGGCACAATGCCAGCACTATTTGTTAAGTATTTTATTTATTATGTATACAATATTCTGTCTGTGTGTATACCAAAAGCTACCCCCCCCAAGCCTTTGGGTACTCTTTTCACATTATTTTTCTTTTCTTTCCTTTTTTTTTTTTTTTGAGATTTATTTATTTATTATTTACACAGTGTTCAGCCTCCTTGTATGCCTGCTGGCCAGAAGAGGGCACCAGACCTCATTACAGATGGTTGTGAGCCACCATGTGGTTGCCTGGAATTGAACTCAGGACCTTGGGAAGAGCAGGCAATGCTCTTAACTTCTGAGCCATCTCTCCAGCCCTTGTTAAGTACTTTTTTTTTTAGCACATACACATAACGTTATCATGTGCGTTTTTACACACTTTAAAGATATTGACTCATTTGATCCCTATAAAGACCCACTAAATGAGTACTATTGATTTTATCCTTATATTACTCATAGGGGAAACTAAACCTTAGAGGCAAGATCTGAACTCAGGTCCTATAGTTACATACTCTTGCTTCTAGAAAGCAAGGTGGGTACTCCTTAGGCCAGGTGCCTCAAAAGATGTGGGTCTTTCAAAGGGAGCGTGTTTCCCAAACTGTGTGTACCTTAATGCATATAGTTACACATTGTCCTCATGCCAAGGGACAGTAAGAGGATGGAATTCACACTTCTCGAGAGCAGTGGAAATCCAGGGTAGGATAGAACAGAGATCAGGAGGAACCCTGTCATAACCCTGCTGTCCAGGGCCCAGCCGAGGAAGCTGCTGTCCCAGGGAGTAACTTATCTAGACTGGATACCTTCATCAAGGTTAAGTTATACCCTGAGGGCCATGTGCTGGGGCCATGTGCTGGGAACAAGCTGACCCCATTCCCTATAGGCTAACGTCCATTGGAACACAAAGCATGAAGATGGAGGACAACCTAGGAGTGTGGTTGAGAGGGCAGCCAGGTGGGATTTGGGGAGCCGGGGACAGATAACCTAGGAAGCAAAAGCAGCGTCACTGGGGCAGGTGGAAGGAAACACCAAAAACCAAGCCTGGGGCTCAGCCAGCTTTCCCTATTAGCATCTCTGTTCTGCATAGCCAGTTCAAAGCCAGACAGGGCTACAAAATATGATCCTGCTTTGGAAGGAAGAAAGAGAAGAAAGACAGAAAGACAGATTTTTAGTGGTCTACCTAGGCCACCTGAGGAGGATGTGTGAATGTGGTCAGCTGCTCCCTGGTTGATCGGATGAGATTCTGGCCATCCCATGTTGCCACTGGCTCTTTCGGCCGATGGGCCACGCTTCCTTCAACCCTCAGGATCACCTTCAGCTCCCTCTCTCCCATCCTGAGTTAGGATGGGTTAGGTTGTGTCCCCCATCAAAGACCAACTATAGGTTCATGGGATGGACTTGGGGAAAGGATCTCACTCAGCTAACTCATTAAATGAAAGGTACAGGAAATAAAGGGTGGGCCAGGAGCCTGGAGATCTTAATTTCCATAGGGTTGGCCCTGGCTTATAGTCAGCACTCTTGTGGGCATCTTCTGAATGCCTCTCTTGAAGTAAGAGGAAGGGAGCCAAGGTTGTCCTAGGAGGAGCCCAACCTTTGGTCTCTGTGTTCCCTTCCAGGTAGTAACTCCCATGAAGTCCTCCCACGATCTGACTACCTCCTAGACTGCTCACTTCGAGGAGGCGGCCCCTGCTGGCTGGTGGTTATCCAAATTCTCCAGCCTCCTTTTCTCCAGCTCTGGCCTCTCTGCATACTCCTAGACAGCTTGGCCAAGCTGGGTGAGGAGGTCAAACATTCAAGTAGGAATCGACTCTGGTTTGGGAAAGATTGAGGGTAGATTGGCAGCTTTGGGGTGCAAGATAATGGACAAGTGGGGGAGACATTGCTTGGAGAAGGCACCCTGAGGCTTTCTGGCATTCTACCTAGGCCTGCTTGTCTTCCTACGACTTTTGAGCCATTGGTTTCTAAAGCACAGCTCTGAGGAAGCTCTTTCTGAGGCCTAATCCTGCTTGATTCTGCTGTAACTAACGATTCAGTCCTTCTCAAGGATGGGACTTAACAGTTTGCAGGGTGCTTGGTGTTGTCTTTTCCATTGCGGAGAAGAGACACGTTCCCAACCTCATGGCTAATAAGTGACCAAGTTGTAACACAAATGTATCTGCCTGATTCAGTTACACCATGTGAATCCCTCAAACTACACCCAGAGACACACCCCTCTCCACATGTGCCCCCCACCTCATCAACTCCAAAGGGCTTAGTCCTAGAGAGGCCATCCTGTCCATCCCCCTGCCTCTATCCTTGCCCAGTGTATATGCAGCACCTGTGGCCAAGGCCTAGGAGAAGGGGGTGGTAGAGTTGGGGCATCACGGTTTCAGCTGCTGTATTCCTTCGTGGGCAAAGCCTTTGAACATATAATGTGATAATCTCTGCCTGCTTGCTGCACACCAAGGGCCTCCCTGGGTTCATCCAAGAATCCATTAGGGATCTCACAGGAGGAGCAAGCTCGGTGTCTGAACTGGGCAATCTGCCTCCTTGCCCCTCTGCATGCTGGGAAGGATCTGTTTGTTCTTTAGCTCCAAGACACAATTACCAGTCAGTGCTGGAAATGAGTCAGGCTTCCCGATTTGAGACCTGGATGGGGTGGGGTGGGGGCCTGGATTCTCTTCTATGCTGAGCTATACTATGTTTCAGATTGGTGCTCCTGGTTCAGCTGGCTGGGAGGCTGATGGGAGAGTCTAGAAACCACCCAGTCAGGACTCAGAGGCCATTCTGCTGCCCCATCCCAACATTCCGGATGGGAAACTGAGGCCAGCTGTTATCCCCAAGACATCCTTGCTCAGAAGTCACCCAATTAGCACCCTATCTAACTCTGTGTTCCCAGCGCCTGTCTCATTATTTGGGGATTTATGATTGTCCCGGTCACTGTGAAGGACAACTGTCCGGGTTTCCATTGGGGGAGCCCGGGCCAGCGTTTAGCCCAGTGGTAGCAGGAGGTGGTGCCATCCTGCTTGGGGCAGAATGGGGATTTGATTTCAGGGGGATTTGCGGCTGATGAGGAGCCGCCCTGGCCACATGGTGGCTCAGAGCTATTTTAGGAGGGGGGGAAGGGCCGGTGGCTCTGTCCCTCCAGTAGAGCGTAAAGAACCCAGGATGGATAGGGTAGGATGCAGACCCAAGATCGGGGTTCCCTCTAGAACCCATGGACCCAGAGCTAATTTGCCTTAGTGCAATCTGACCCAATGTGGGCAATGGACAAAATGGAGGAGTATCTTGAGAGGGATGAGGCTCTTGGCCTGATCCCCATGGCATGGGCGTAGCTCTCACCAGAGTTCTCACTGCTATTATAGTGGATAATTATTATTAACAGTTGCATATACTCATAGCCAAGATTATATTTACTGAGGGGCTAGAGATGTAGTTGAGTTGGTAGAGTGTTTGCTAAGCATGCATACACAAAGCCCTGAGTGAAATCTCCAACATGAATAAAACTGGGCATGGTGGCACATGCCTGTAATCCCAGCACCCAGGAAGTAGAGGCAGAAGGATCAGAAACTCAGGGTCATCCTTGCTATAAAGTGAGCCGCATGAGACCCAGACTCAAAAGGAAGGAAAGCGAGAAATTACATTTACTGAGCTCTCAGGGAAGGTTCCCAGTGAGGGGCAAGGGGGACAGCACTATAGCTGGGCACTACAGTGGCATGCCTAATTGGTGATGCCCATGCTGTTAACTGGGCATCTGCTTTGTTCAGGACTCTGCAAAATGATCTCACAGCAACTAACACTGTGATGATGTCTTGCTCACTGCCTCGTTTTACAA
This sequence comes from Dicrostonyx torquatus, assembly GCA_028555095.1. NCBI lineage: Eukaryota > Metazoa > Chordata > Mammalia > Rodentia > Cricetidae > Dicrostonyx > Dicrostonyx torquatus. The sequence continues at coordinate 4,896,820 of JAQHUG010000032.1, read as the reverse complement.
GTCCAGAGAGGGAGGTGATTTGCCCAAGCTCACACAGCCAGAGCAAGGTGCCTGGTCTGTTTTTCTCAGACCCACTGTGAGTCATTTCGTTCATTCTGTAAATGTGTGTGCTTATCAGTGCCTGGGGATTCCCGCACGGACGCAGAGAGAGAGGAAGAGGATCTGGGATGAAACTGGCAGTGATGCGTCCCAGAATGGCCAAACTGGAGACTTGGTGGCTTTATTTAGACCATGGGTCATTTTTTTCTGGCTGGAGGAGAACAAGAGCTGGGGGACTGGATCCCTGACTAGGCAAGTGGAAGACGGGCAGGGGAGAGCCAGCTCCATCTGGTACCATAATTACACAGAGGGCTCCTTTTTCTTTCCTCCTTACCCCACCCATTTCATTTGGCTTTGTTTTTAATGTAGTCCAGGCTAGACTAAAACTGACTCTGTAGCCTAGGCTGGCCTCACACTCATGTTCCTCCTTTCTCAGTCTCCAGAGGGCAGGGCTCTCAGACATGCCACCACCACACCTGGTCCCATCCCACCTTTATAGGGCAAAAGTCACCCAGCACATTGGAACAGGCCCCTAGAAGGACCTTAGCATAGAGAAAAGAAATAGCCTAGACTCTGGAGCCTGACAGATGGGGTTCAGACCCCAACTCCACTTCTCTTTTGCTGTGTGACCTGGGACAGGTAAATTAACCTCTCAGCCCCTGCATTCATATCTGCAGAGAGAGAGTCTCTCTGACCTTCTGGGGATTATCAGCCAATGGGTTGCTAAAGTCTGGAAGACAATGCCAGCCACAGAGGGCCATGTTTTTTTCAACAGACAGGGTTGCTTTTAGGGATATGTTTTATTACTGAGTATCTAGGTGAAGCCACGTCTTTGTGGTGGCCCTGAGCTGGCACCTGTGGCCCTGCTGAGTGATGCCGCAGGCCTGGCAGATGGGAAGGCCAGCAGCGTAAACATACAGTGTGCTGTTCATCTACCCAGAAAGAGCTTTGGACTGTGCCGTAGCTCAGCAGTGGAGTGCTTGCCAAGCGTGCGTGAAGCTGTGGATTTCATTCCAAGCACCTCAAAAATTAAAAAGAGGGAATTACTCACTAGGGGGTGAAACACGGAGACTGGTCACCTACAGCTGCACCCTCCAGAAGCAAGTCTGGGGATTTCACAGGCCCCCAGCGCTTTCTAGACTGCAGGAGAGTTGAGGGATGGTATCATTACTAGAGGATGGGGTTGAGGCAGGAGGAGCTTTGTTCAGTGTTATGTCGGGGGAGATGGAACTGGGATAATGGGTCAGACACTAGACAGGACGTTAAGCCTCAGTGTCACTTTGGCTGGGGGGAAAGGCTCCGTCTGAGTAGTGGGGAGCCAGTGTGGGGCTTCAGGAGGCAACCATACGACGTGATGGGTTCAGTGTACTCTGGGAGCCATATCTTTGAGGGCTTCCTGGAGGAGGAGGCCACATCGAGAGCAGCACATGGAAGTTTCATGCTGGGAGAAGAGACCTCTATGGAAAAGGCTGCAGCCAGATCTCTACATAAAGCAGAGCGCCTTGTTTTGTGTCACGTGGAACAGATGGAGAACTAGTTTGTGGGTGTCACTGGAAAAAAGGCTGTCTCCCCCAGAGATGAGCTAGCCAGCAATAGGACGGGGGCATTCTGTGGGGTCCTGGGGTCTCTTTCATGGGTATGTGCAAACTTAGGACAGAGGTTAACCGGTCAGGGCTGGTGTGAAAGGGACGGGGTAACCTCTGAAGTCCCTTACAAGTCTGAGCAACTGCATTTGCCACTGACAGACGTGGGGTGTGGACCGCAGGAAGGCAATGCAGATGAGTGTCCTGTGGGGCCTCGTGTATACAGGGTGGATTGCGGCTGCCATCCCTTTCCCTGGTTTACTTTTTAAAAAGCGGGCAACTGTCTTACTGAGATGTAACCCACGTGCCACACCCTCCGCCTGTCTAACGTGCGTGGGTTTTAAAGTAGGTACAAAGTTGTCCCTTCGCTACTCTTTATAGAGAATCTCCTGTTTATCAGGCTCTGTGTCGGTGTCTTGGATACCTGGGAAATAAAGGTCCTGCCTCCGTGGGGGAGACAGGTAAGTGTTCAAACAAAAGTGTAGTCACCTGGGAGATGCAGGAGCTGGCTGAGGCAGTGCAGAAAGGAGCTGGGGAAAGGGGTATGGAAGGTGACATTTGAGCTGAGAGCCCAGTGACAAGTGGATAGTGACGGTCAAAGGAATATTCCAGGCTGATGAACAGCAAAGGCCCTGGGACTGGACTCAGTGGGTAGAGTCGAAGGCCAAAATGGGCTCGGAGCCTGGGTGGCACTCCAGTGCCCTGTTGGTGGGCCAGTCATCCCCACGGCTCTATGGTACTTTCTCTTTAGGTGGCCTGTTCACTTAAGGTTCACCTCAGGTCAAGAAAGGGTGGGCAGCATGCCAAAGCCGCCTGTGACCCTTTTCTTTGGTTTGGTTTTTGCTTTCGTCTCTGGTGATTGCTTCTCCAATGCCCAGTGGCAGGGCTAAAGGGAGGTCATGACACCAGCCCCCACCTCCACAGATCCTCTCTCTGGCTGAAGCCTCCCCAACAGTTTCTCCTTCCCCTCACCTCTGGACAGTCCTAGGCCAGTCTGAAGGTTTTGGTGCTCACTTCCTGAGTTACTCTGGACCCGGATCTTTCCTGCTTTGTGAAGCGGGGACTCAGCCAGTCTGGGCAGAGTGGATGTCTCCTGGCATGTAGGAGTGTGCCTTGAGCAGCAGTGTCTGCCACTTCCCAAAACAAAAAGGTCCAGGAGGAGGGTGGGTCCGCTGCGCTGGCCCAGCTCTTCAGCCAGGAGAACAAACCCCTCTCTGCTGCGTTCTCCAGAGCAGGGCTGGGGAGGCTCCTGGCAACTACTCTGTAGCAGGTCTTTCAGGGACGGCTCAGAGGAGGTGCAGGACAGGGACTGGCCAGCTGCAGCTGAGATCACAATCACCCTGGTGCCGCTCAGCAGGGTGCGTCCCTGGCCCTGTTCAGGTAGGCGGGGGCGCCAGACTCCCTGTACAGACTGACTGAGGGGAGGTGTAGGGGGTGGGGTTGGGGGGGCAAGCTCAGCAGGGTTACTTGGTGGGGTTTGGGGCAGCAGTTAGGTCCCTGCCCTGCCTTGTGACTTAGGTTAAGGCTGGGACAGCCTGGGTGGTGATGGCAGGGAGGACCTATAGCTGTACAGATGGCCAGGGAGTCTGGGATCGTTTGACAGCGGCCCACTCCTTTTTCCTTCAGGAGTTCAGAGGATCCCACTAGTTCAGCGGCCTCCAGGAGGGCTCTAAAATGGAGGAAAGGGGGGGTGAAGTCCCATTTTTTTGTTGTTGTTTGTTTGTTTTTCTGAGGACACAAGGAGCACTTCCGCCACCTGCCTCTACCTGTGACCTTCTTGGGCATCAACGACTTTTTATGCTATCCCCTCCACCAAGCCCAGGGCCTCATCTTCAACAAAGAAGATGTCTTCCTAGTTTGATCTACCCCACCCCTCCTCTGAAGTCATCCCTGAATCCTCCAGGCCTTCCTCGTCCCAGGACCCTCTGACTTTGAAAGTGTTGATTGGTGGGGCTGTGGTGGGCAGAGGGTGGGCTTTGGGGTGCTATTTTTCTTGGTGCTTTAAGGAGTAGGGCTGGGAGAAGAGGTAGGATCAGTGCAAGCTCTGTCAGGATCCAGGCCCAGGGATGCTTGGGAGAGGGCATAGGGCATGCACCTACTCCTGTAAGTTTAGGTTTCATAGGCTTTTCCAGGCAGCAGAGGGAAGAAAGAGGTACTGAGTCTAGCACTCCCTTCCCCTATATTAGAGGTAGTTACTCAGAATTTGCTATTGAGGACCATGTAAGGAGAAGTGCAGGTTAGATAGTAGTTAGATAGTAAGAAGGACTTCCTTACTTCCTAAGAATGGGTTGTGGGACTTTTAGAGGAGTCTTAAGGCTTGGGAGAGGAAGCCCCTATCTTTTGGGCTTTCAGGAAGGAGGGGGTTCCCTGGAGTACCCAGACACCAAGGAGTGAGGACAAGGCAGGGCCCGGGGAGATAGGGGCTGTGATTTTACGTCACACTCCCTCCCCTCCTCTGCCCTCTCACCCTTCCTCGGAGCTGGATGGAATCTTGACTTTCCAAAACTCTTGGCCAGTTAAATCTCAACCCTAAGCAACCAGAAGTTCCCAGAGAGGAGACAGGTTTCTGTTGTCACTACTTGAGATAGGAGACAGACATGACTGCTTGGCATTTGTTCTGTGGAACCTCAGGCCTGGCCTCTGCTTCCTGGGGCCAATCCCAAGCTTCCTGTTGTACGGGACTAGGGGGCCAGCAGAGCTGAGCCTTGCTCAGACAACCCATCTTGGTCCTCTTAGGTGGCGGCCTCTGGCTCCTGTGGGGTCTGAGTCATGAGATGACTCTCTACCCCATATGTTATGACCTTTGGTCCTCTGGCTGGGCAAGTGAATAGTGGCTGAGAACCCCACTGAAATCCAGGGTTGTGAAATGCATTTATCATCTGTCCAGTGTGGTGGAGAGGGAACCTTGGGAGCTGAGCCCCAGTGTTCCTTCCATCCCACTCCTCCTCAGCTCCCTGTGAACAGTACAGGCTAGACAGAAGCTTCCATCGGCTCCCTGGGTCCCAGCCAGCTTGGCTAGGTACCACTGATTGCATGTACTCAAGAACTGTTTTCTTTGCTCACCCTGGGAGATGGCAGTAGGGAGGTGGCTGAGATGGCAGAGAGGTTACAAAGCTTGATAACAGTTCCTCAGCTCACTGAAGGGGCTCTGGCTCCGCTCGGACAGGAGCAATTGGAGGCTTTTCCTCTTCTAGAAACTTCCTTGGGTAACTGAGTCCATGGTAGGGTGGCCTCCTCCTATGTTGCTCATAGCCACAAGAGTGACAGAGATGGTCTGTTTGGGTCCTCACCCTGACTCTATGTGACAGTTCTGGGGGTGGGGGTGGGGACCTAGCCCAGTTCATTTGCCTCTTCCACTCTGAGCCTGCAAAACTTCCCAAGTGTTCTGAGGCATGGTGGAGTGGTGGCAGGTGGTTTTCTACTGTGCCTTGAGGTGATGGGCACTCACTCACCCAGAAGCTCCTTTTATGCAGCTAAGGTGGGATCACACAGCCTGCCCCCCCCCACACACACAGCTGCTCTCACTGATTTACCACTGTAGCTCTGCCTATAAAGGTCCCAAGAGATCATGTTCAGCCTAGTCCTCTCTCCTTAAAGACCAGGAAACCAAAGCAGGGCAGGAAGCAGCTGAGGCTGACCCGCTAGCCAGGCCCCCTTCTCAGGGCCAGGGCCTGGGGCCTGGCTGGGAAAGCTGCAGGGTGGCTATTGGCAGACATGGGGGCAAATGCCAAGTGTAATTGGGCTCATTAAGTGTTTTCTGAAGAAGTCTACATGCCCGAATAAAGTTGGGAACAGGCCTAGAAGTGTCTCTTCCAGAAACCCCTTTGGGAGAGGCCATCTTCACTGGCCTTCTGGGAGACAGCTCTCTCCTCTGAATGCTGTGGCCTTTGACCCCGTACCCTCTCATCTTCTGCAAGCAGAGGATCTCGCTGATAGCAGCAGCTGAGGAGTCCACAAAAAGAAAAAGGGTTCTGAAGGGCATACATTGTCCATCCGGAGCCAGAGTGGTGGAAAGGGGACCCTGGGAACTGTGTCTGTGTGCTCCCCCCTCACCCATGTGAACAGATACGGGCTAGACTGAAGCCTCTACCTGCTCTTTCAGAGGCTAAACCCCTATCATAGATGCACTCCTTCTATCTGCTTCAGCCTGAGGTCCTTTCTCAAGATAGGTGGGAACAGGGAGCTATAACCCCATTCCTGGGTACACCGGACAGATGGATCCATGTGTGTCCCTTCTCTCTTTCATCTTGTCCTTCCATCTGGCCTCCTTGACTCTGGTCCTATCTCTTCTCACTCAGAGTGTGGCACCTCCCTGCCGGGTCCCAGTGTCCAGACCACCTCTCAGCTAGGAGCTTTCTGCCCCATCTTGTCTTCTCTGTCTCTCTCCACAGAGGAGGTAACAGCTCTTTAGTCCCATCCAGTGCCTCCCCTCCCTTGGCCCTTAGAAGAGGGGAACGGAAGATTTCCTATAAGGAGCCTTCAGCTCAGGCTCCCACCACACATTTACCCAGAATGCAGCACCCTTGAGTCTCAGGGCACACTCTCTAGCTGTCCCTCCTCTTCTTTATCCTTTGTTCTCGGCCACAGTCCAGGCTAGTAGGACTGGGGTAAGGTCGGGGAGTCTACTGACTTTGGGTCCCCAGCAGATAACCTTTGGGGGCCAACGGTAGCAGGGAAAAGGTGGGTGGGGAGGGGGAAATGACCACCCTTTCCTAGTAGCCTCTGAACCCGGTCTCCACTCCCCAGCTCAGGTGACCTCAGCACTTACCCAAGAGCATTCTCAGCCTAATATAGCTGATATCTTGCCCTGATTTCCTTTGTGTCTATGAACAACCTCCCCCCACTAGGCTGTTCAATCAAGAGAGGTGGGACCGGACAGTGGTTAAGGGCTCTGGGTCAGACAAGTGCAGTTCAGGTCGAGTTGGGAATCCTGACATTCTCTAATCTGTGGGGGCGCGTGGCAGGTTCCTAATAGTGCCCACCTCATGAGGTTACTGCAGAGTTTAAAAAGTATCTTATGGGGCTGGAGACATGGCTCAGAGGTTAAGAGCACTGACTGCTCTTCCAGAGGTCCTGAGTTCAATTCCCAGCAACCACATGGTGGCTCACAACCATCTATAATGAGATCTCATGCCCTCTTCTGGCATGCAAGCATACATGGAAGGAATATTGTATACATAATAAATAAATAAATAAATATTTTTTTAAAAAAAGTATCTTATGTGCAAAGACCCACACAGTGAGCTCTCACTAAATGGACTTTGCCCTTAGAAAGACAGGATCTGGGGCTAGAGAGATGGCTCAGCAGTTAGGAGCACTGTTGCTCTTCCAAAGACCCAAGTTCAGTTCCCAGCACACACATGGGTGCTCATTCTAGTTCTAAGGGACCTAATGCCCTCTCCTGGCCTTTGTGGGCCACACATGTGCCATAGACTTACACAAACTCACACACACATAAATTTAAAAAAATAATTTAAAAAAATGCCAGGCAGTGGTGTGGTACATGCCTTTAATCCTAGCACTCGGGGAGGCAGAGACAGGTGGCTCTCCGTGAGTTCATGGCCAGCCTGGTCTATCAGGACAGGCTCCAAAGCTACAGAGAAACCCTGTCTCAAAAAAAAAATCAAAAACCAACAACAAAGAAAGAAAACAAAAACAAAAAACAAAACACCAGAGTCAGGCAGTGGTGGCTCACAGGTTTAATCCTAGCACTTGGGAGGCAGAAGCAGGCAGATAGCTGTGAGTTTGAGGATAGCCTGGTCTCAAAGTTAGTTCCAGGACAAGTCATAACTGTTTCACAGAAAACCCTGTCTCGAAAAACCAAAAGAAAGAAAGAAAGAAAGAAAGAAAGAAAGAAAGAAAGAAAGAAAGAAAGAAAGCAAAGAGAGAGATCTGAGAAGAAAGCCAGCCTGGTCTACAGAGTAAGTTCCAGGACAGTCAAGGCTACACAGAAAAACCCTGACTCAAAAACAAAACAAAAAACAACAACGACAACAACAACAAAAGACAGAAAAGGAGAGGAGGAAAAGAAAGTGATGACAGGATTTCACATAGCCCAGGCTAGCCTTGAACTCTTGCATTCAAATCTGACCCTAGTCCTTCTGCCTCTCCCCAGTGCTGGGACTATAGGCATGCTCTGCCACTCTGGGTTTTATATGCTGCTAGGGCTCAAGTCCAGAAGTCCATACATTCTAGGTAGGCAACACCACCAACTGAGCGGTATCCCCAGGCCCAGAGTGGCTTCTGGGCTCCTCCCCCCCCCAGTTTTCACCTGGTTTTCCATGGTCTTTGAGGCAAGCCCCAGGCCTTGCTCTTGTACTCAGTTTTCTCCTCTTGGCACATTACTAAGACTCAAGTGGAGGTCACAGGAGAGTGAGTCATGGTCATGGTGGTGGCGGTGGTGTGTGTGTGTGTGTGCCCGCCCGTGATGTTCACACAGAGTTGGATAAGCCGTGTGCATCCCCACACTTTGCCGTGCCTCCATATGACTGAGAGCCCTGGCTTAGCTGGAATAGTGTAGCTCAGGAGGGGACAGCTGAGAAGGCTGGGTCAAGCAGGACAGGCTACAGCAGGCCCAGCATCCTGGCAGGGGACACGTTAGCCAGGAATCCCAGTGGTTCTGCGAGCCCAGAGGCTGTATATCACAGAGACTTAACCAGCAGCGTGGCACATAGTTGTCTCCTCTCTTGAGCCATGTCCCTGTCCGGTCTGTCATAAATTGCACTGAGATTTCAAAATATCCCTGTCCCCTTGAGCTCTTCCTGGACAGCTAAAAAAGTCCCATTCCTTTGAAGTCTCCACCTGGCCCTTGACACCTGGGCCACTTCTAACTCCAGCATCTGGGACCTCCTTCCTGTCTCCTGCTAGAGAGTAGAGAAAGAGTTGGAGGAGGCAGAAGAACTATTGGGCCTGCCATCTATGGGTGAAAGAGGGCCAAATAGTAGTTGGAGGACTCCACACAGCCTTGGGGATCTTCTCACAAAGGGATAAAAGTGAGCTCCAGTGTCTTCTGTGGGGAGGACAGTGTTCTGGGTCCTTCGCATAGCTGCAAGGGGCAACTGCGATGTCTCCTACATCTAGAAGAATGGTGTCGTCCAGTTCAGGGTAGCCACCTCTCATCTCCCTGATAGATGATCACTTAGAAGTGACCGCTGGTACTGCAGCCCATGGGCACCACGCTACACCCGGGATAGGAGCTTCAAATTCTCATGCTTTTGTGGCTATATGAGGGTCAAATCCATAGTGTGCTTACTTAATAGAATAGGGTTTAGTATTTAAAAGAGTTTAATATTAATAGATCAGTACAAAATGGACAACAGAAATTGATGGTCTCACAGATCTAGGTTCTCAAGACTGGGTTTCTGTGAGGACCATGAAGAGTTATCTGTCCCATGTCATTCCCCTAATAAAATGCAGTGGCTATCTGGTAATCTTTGGGGTCCCTCAGCTTGTTAGGTGCATTGCCTGACTCTGTATCCAACCTCACATGAACCTGTGTGCACGTCTGTGATGCCACACCCTTTAGATAGTGGATTTACCTGTTGTGTGATTATTCCTAGGGAGACATAAACAGATGTTGGCTCACCTCGGATAGGGCACCAATCAAAGACAGACTAAAGACATTCTTCTACCAAAGTATAGCCGAGTGACCCAGTGAGGTTATTGGAATTACTTATAGAAGCTATGAGCAGCTGTATCACCTGGAGGGCAGTCCCAGCATGATCATCGCTCAGGAAAACTGCACCCCACTGGCTGATGGGAGAGCATCCTCTCCCCAGGACTGCTACTGCTTCTACAACTTTTGGGAAGCCTGGTGAATCTTGGGAGTTTTAGAAGTTTTCTGAGTCTTGTAAGTTTTGTCAACTTTTTTTTTTTTTTACAATGTGCTGTCTGCATGTTTGCCTGCAGACCAGAAGAGGGCATCAGATCTAAGTATAGATGGTTATGAGCTGGGAATTGAACTCAGAACCTCTGGAAGAGCAGTCAATGCTCTTAACCTCTGAGCCATCTCTCCAGCCCAAGTTTTGTCAGCTTTCTGAGTCCCATGAGGCAGCCTCTTTCTTCCCTTTAGGAGGGGATGTTTCAGTTTAAAGGAAATGACCACACACCACTGCCCTACACACTGGTCCAACCTCTTCCAGTAACCTTAGCTCCAAACACAATTACTTCTTAACACATCGAATGTGGGGACAGACACAATTTAACCTGTAACACATAGGAAGTTTTAGATATTTCCCCGTAGTTGAGCACAATGACACAGACGCTATGATGGAGCTCCACTGTGACATTTACGCAGCGTGACCAAGACAGAATCACCTTAGCCAGCCATAGCGAACAGAGCCATCTGCAGTGCCTAACACATCACAGCTGACACGCGGGCCAGAGCTGAGACAGGAGGTGTGACCCATTAGGGAACACCTGCTCTAAGCTGAGTCAGTCCTCCACCCACCCACAGTCTCCACATGAGTAATGACAGACATGTATTACATGGACCACTGTCCACAAAAACATCCAACAGCTCACAGAGAACATTAAGGAAATGCATGTAGGTTCACGGCCAGGGACTTGGGCAATCCATTTCCTCTTCAGGTGTGGACCCCACTGCTAGACGTGTGTGCCTTTGAGAACCTTGTAGTATTTCCTGGCTGAGCTGGTGTGCAGAGTGAGACTAAGGATGCAGGAAATGACCTTGAGGGAGAAGTATTAGCTTTCTCCAGCTGCCATCACAAAGTGCTGCAAGGAAGGGGCTTAAACAGCGGAACTGTGCTGTGTCTTAGTTCTGGAGCTAACGGCCTGGGTGAGCATGGTGTCACAGGGTTGGCAGTAGCAGTGGTGCCTTCTCTTCTTACTTATTATTTTCTTTAATTATTTAACTCATAGGCAGGGTCTGGTGTACCCTAGGTTTGTCCTCAAACTCCCTATGTAGCTAAGAATAACCTTGAGCTTCTCATCCCTCCAAGTGCTGGGCTAACAGGCATGTGCTATCGATACTTGATCTATGTAGTATTGGGGACTGAACCTAGGACTTCCCTTATGCAGGGCAAACAACTCTATCCTGAGCTACAGACCAACCTTCTACTTTTTTTTTTTAAAGATATTTTATTATGTAGCCCAGGCTGACTTCCAACTCCTGATCTCCTGCCTAAGCCTCCACTAAATCTGGGATAACAGGTGTGTGTTACACCCAGGCTCAGGATCAATTTCGTCTGAAATAGCCTTGTTCAAATTTCTTTGTCTTATAAAGACAGTATTTGAGTTGGGTGGTGGTGGTGCATGTCTTTAATCCCAGTACTTGAGAGGCAGAGACAGGTGGATATCTGAGTTCAAGATATCCTGAACTACAGCCTGGTCTACAGAGTTCCAAGAGGAGCCCTGTCTGGAATTTAAAAAGTCTTTTGTCCAAATGCAGTCACATTATTTTTTTTAATATTTATTTATTTATTTATTTATTTATTTATTTATTTATTTATTATGTATACAATATTCTGTCTGTGTGTATGTCTGCAGGCCAGAAGAGGGCACCAAGGGCACCAGACCTCATTACAGATGGTTGTGAGCCACCATGTGGTTGCTGGGAATTGAACTCAGGACCTTTGGAAGAGCAGGCAATTCTCTTAACCACTGAGCCATCTCTCCAGCCCCTTCAGTCACATTCTTCTAGACTTAAGGTTAGCGCTTCAACATGAATGGAAAAAGTTTGCCCAGTCTGTAACTACAGAGATGGACTCAGCCATGCTTTCCAGAAACTTTGGAGTTGCTCAAGTCTGAGGGGAACAGACACTGACTTCAGGAAGTCTCCCAGTGAAGATGAAGCAGGAAACACACATGTATGCACACACATATGCACATGCATAAATTTACACTCATACACATACACACGTGCACACACACATGCATAGGTCACACATGTGTAAATGCACACACACACACATACATGTGAGCACCACACATGTATAAATTCACGCACATATGCACACACATGCAAACATACATATGCACATGCACACATCAGGAAGGAAGTGAATATTGCAAGTTGTGTCTGAGAACTGGAATTTGGCAGCCAGCTCCTGAGTATAAATGGAAGCAAAGCGAGAGAAAGTACTGAGAAATGAGTTAGGAAGGAGAGGTTATCTGAAAAACGGGGATAATCGCCTGAAAGGAGAACATGAGAGTCCAGGTTGGGGCAGTGTGTGGATGCTGCATCCAGCAGACCCACGTCAGTAGGGGCATCTTAAGCCATGTGGGACAGGGGTTGGGATGTCTCTGCAGGCTGTCACTACCGGTGAATGGTGAATGGCACCTGCTAGGTATAGGGCACAAGATGGTTGGGCTTTTGCCTCAGGGCTTGTGTCTCCAGCAAGATCCGCATGCCGGTCTGTCACAGGACTGTCAGTTCCTGCCTCAAGGAACTGACCTGAGAACAGGACAATGGCTTCCCAAAACATGACTCTGCTGGTCTGCTGCTATTTTCCAGTGCCACCTTGTCCCCTAGACCCCATCTTCCTCTCTCCTGAGACCCTGTGTGCCATCGGCCTCCTTGTGCAATCATTTTCACTGTCTTACCAGTGCTGCTGTATTTTAATGCTACGCTGCCTAAAACAGACCACCCCAATCATGTTTCCTCTGGACATTTTGGCTGAGGGGTGTGTTTGGAAGTCAGGTGGGGTCACCTGGCACACCCACCAGCATCTCCAGATCTCAATTCTCTCTTATTCTGTGTGTTCACAACCGCTCAGTCATCACATGTCTGTTTCCCTCTGTCTATCTGCTCAGGTATGAAGCGGCCACTGAGCCCATCCCCCTCAGGTGAGAAGGAGCCCCCCACAACTGCAGCATCTGAGTGCCCCCCTCACTCTCCAGAATCATCGAAGCCTAAGCGGGAAAGGAAACGACCTTCCTACACCCTCTGTGATGTCTGCAACATCCAGCTGAACTCTGCTGCCCAGGCCCAGGTGCATTGTGGGGGACGCGCCCACCAGCGGAGGCTTCGGCAGCTCAGCCTGGGCAAGACCTCTGCAGGGCCAGGTCAGTGAGGAGTGGCCCTGAGCTTAGCACCCCTTCTATAAACTGGATCTGGGTTCCTTTAAAGAACTCTGAGTCTGTGGCTTCCCTGATACCGTCAGGGGCTGTAGCTTGGTGGCATGGCGCCTACCCTGCATGTGATCTGGGTTCAGCACTGCAAAACCAAAGAAAGTTGTTTTTTTGGTTTTTTTGGTTTTTTTTTTTGTTGTTGTTGTTGTTTTTTTTTTTTCGAGACAGGGTCTGTGGCTTTGGAGCCTGTCCTGGAACTAACTCTTGTAGACCAGGCTGGCCTCGAACTCACAGAAATCTGCCTGCCTCTGTCTGCCTGGTGCTAGGATTAAAGGCATGCGCTACCACCGCCCGGGTGAGGTCTCTTCTTGAGAGGTCTCTTCAGTTCTAGGAGCTCTCCCTGTGGGTGGCATTTGTGATTAGGACATTCATAACATTTCTCCAGCCTGGAGCTTCCTGGCAGGGACAGTCTTCCAGACAATGGCCTGACCTTCAGGGTGTTCCAAACTCCTGCTTTTCAGGCAGGGGTCAGCATGGTGCACAGCACTCCTAACTAGGAACAACAGGAGTTGCTCTTTCCATGGCAACCAGACTCCCAGCCAGGATTTCTGCCTCTCCCTAGCTGGGGTGACTTTGTAGGGGTTTAGTTGCCAGTGCTGGAGGGGCAGCTGGCTGCAATGCAGTGTTCTGGGGGAGATGGCTGAATGCTTCTGTGAGGGTGATGCCTGCTGACAGGCACATGGGGTCACGAGCTGCAGACTGGCAGGGAGGACAGATCCACACACAGGCCTAGGAGGGAGAGACAGGGGGCATTGGTACCCAGATCCTGGAGGTGGTTTCAAGAAACCCACTTTGCAGCCCAGCTGGGTGGTTTTGCCAGAGGCTGCCCTGAACCTTGAGAGCTCCTAATTGTTGGGTGACATTTATACAGTGCCTTCTTAGCATGATGGGAGTTGAGACATGCTCCCAGGGGCACAAAGACCTTGGAGCAAAAGAGTGATGAGCGTGACAGGTAAGGGGTGTTTCAGGCAGAGGTCACATCCACAGCAAGTAACAGGAAGATTGGCAGTGGGGATTAACGCTTCCAGAGAGACACTTAGAGTTGGACTCCCAAGACTGTGACGGAGCAATCTGATGGATCAATATTTCTGTAGGACAGGGTTTGTTTCAAAGGTCATTCATTTAAGCTGGGTGGATGGTACATGCCTGTAATCAGGATGCTGAGGCAGGATGGCTATACATTCAAGGCTGGCCTGAATTACATAGCAAGATTGTCTTTTAGCAAGTCACATATTTATTCATTAAATATATCTATTTATCTGTTGAGGTTCAAGCTGATGTTCAGGGGGCTTACTTTTTTGTTGTTGTTCGAGACAGGGTTTCTCTGTGTAGCCCCGGCTGTCCTGGAATTTGCATTGTAGATCAGGCTGGGCTTGAACTTAGAGATCCACCTGCCACCTCCCTCTGTGCTGGAAATAAAGGCATATGCTGGAGGAAGAGGAGGGTGCTCACATTTTTAAAAAAATATTTGTTTATTTATTATGTATACAATATTCTGTGTGTGTGTATGCCTTCAGGCCAGAAGAGGGCCCCAGACCCCATTACAGATGGTTGTGAGCCACCATGTGGTTGCTGGGAATTGAACTCAGGACCTTTGGAAGAGCAAGCAATGCTCTTAACCTCTGAGCCATCTCTCCAGCCCCAAGGGTGCTCACATTTTTAATACTTTCAAATCTGGAAAAAAAAAAGCTGCCTACACAAAAATGAATTTATTCTCAGGTGGTACTAGACCTTGTAGAGGTGACGGAGGGGAGTGTCAAGAGAATCCAGGAGAAAGCTGAGCATGTTGACACAGACTAGTAAGCCCAGGTATTTGGAAGGTAGAGGCAAGAGGATCTCAAGTTCAAGGGTGGCCTTGGCTAGAGTGAGTTCGAAGCAGCCTGGGTAACTTAGTGAAATCCTGTCTCCATATTAAAAGTAACAAAGGTTAGGGATAGAGTTCATAGGTAGAGCACTTGCCTAGCCTGCTCGAGGTTCTGAGTTCAATCCCCAGTGCCAGAGAGAAAAGAAAAGGGGTCGGAGGAAGATAGCAGAAGAGTTAACAGTGAGGGAGCTGATGTGGGATGTCAGGAAAGCTCCTGAAAGGGATAGGGCCTCGCAGGCAGAAACACAGCTAGAGCTAGTACAAGGATCAAAAGCTCCTGGCCTTGCTAGCCAATGGCCAGCAGAGCTTTGTGCCCGGTATGGACCGAGGTTGGTTGAGGTAAGCTGGTAATTCCTGTAGGGGCCTTCCCACCAGGTTAGCCTTTGACCTTGGTTTCAGAGGTGATGGACTTCACAGTGGCATTGTGGGCTGGAGTACTTACTGTTTCCGGTGTCCCCAGCGAAGGACAAGAGCAAAACTTAGAGCCATCAAGATTTGGTGATGGATGGGCTTTAGGGACCAAGGGGGAGGGCAGAGACTTGGATGACTTCAGCTGGGCAGGCTCTTGGAGAGGAGGAGAGGAGGGCAGTTCAGTTCTAGAAAGAGCTACCATGGGGGGAAGAGGGGCAGTGTTGGTGGGGTTGGTTTGGGAGACACCAAGAAATGTGATGCCTAGCACTCCACTCCAGACTGGGGCCAGTTAATGAAATCAGAGACCCTAGGCTAGCCCAGTGCAAGGTGCTGAGATACCCTCAGATGGATGCTTGGTGCCTGCCGCTGGGCACTTACAGGGAAGGCAGATATGGAACCAGACCTTCCCATTAGCCATGCTGAGAGGTATGACCAGCGTTCTGGGAGTGGAAGGGAATGACAGCTGGGTTTAGGGCCAGGACTCCAGGCCTCAGGTTTCTAGGAATCCTGTTATTCAGAAGCTCTGGTGGGAGAAGCTGCCACCTCCAGTGGCCTGGTTAATTCTGAGCCTTCCCTGGGCCATGGCCTCAGGATAGGGAGATGCTAGCTAACAGCCACCCAAGTCAGTAGGGAGGAGAAGAGGCACAGGGCTTTGAATCCTGCTGAAAACTGTTCCCAGCCTGGTGTGGGATCAGGTTGGGGCTACTGAAGCTCCCTAGGGAAATGGAGAGATTCCCACCTAATTCAAGGACCCTTGGCAGGGTAGAGGGTGGGGGTGGGGTGCAAGGATCTTTCGACAAGCTGCTTAGTTCCTATGCACTCACTGTCTGGGATGCCACACCACATAAGGAGACCAGAGGTCCTTGTCTCTTGTAGCCAGAGCTGTCACTTTGATTAGGGTCCTCTGGGGCTAGAGGCTTCCCTAGTGACAGGCAGTCACAGGCAGTGAAGCCAGGACCCTCTCCTGCTCTCCTTCCTGGGGGGTGAGGAGGGAATGTAGGAGAAGCTAATGAGGTAGGCGTGGCCCTTTCCTCCTTGAGGAGCTTCCTCTCTGGCTCAGGTCGGAGGCCCACTTCCTTAGCCATCACCAGCTGCAGGAGTTCTCACTGTCAAATTTAGGTTCTGCATCTCCATCCCCACCTCTTGGCACTCCTCCAAGGCTCCACATCTGCCTCACCTGTCTGCTACCCAGGAAGCCGAATGTGTCTTAGGCTATCCTTTACTGGCTTGCCCTGACCTCAGGGGATGTGGGAACCAGGAACCTCCATCAATGAGACTGAAGCCAGTGACGCTACTCACCGCACACAGACCCCACCTTAAATACTCGAATTGTTTCTTCAACACCTGCAGACACAAAGACACAGGCTAGCTTTCTGGCTCCAGACCAGATGTTGATGTAGCACAGTGAGTTGTCACAGGGACACCTGAGTGAGAAGCTGTGACTTTCCAGTGCCCTAGAGAGCATTAGGGAAAGCCGAACTGTTCACAAAGCAAGTCAACATCTGGCAGGCAGCCCCTGGTCCCGACCCTACAGATGACGATGTTCAGTTCTCATTCTGCACACAGGACTATGGGGGCTCAGAGAGAATAATACCCAAAGCAAGTCAGCTAGCTGGGTCTTGATCCCAAGTGTCTGACCCTCAATCCTATCTCACACTCCTGCCCTGGTGGAAGACAGCGGCCAAGGCACGTGAAGAGAAGTCGAGCTGGTTGGTCATGGTGGCATATGCCTGTTATCCCACCATTTGGGAGTCAAGGATAAGAAGGTACCTGGGAGTTCAAGGTCTGGTGGATGTAGAGAGTTTCAGGTTAGCTAAGGCTATATAGTAAGCCTTGGAGAGAGAGAGAGACAGAGAGAGAGAGAGAGAGAGAGAGAGAACCATGATGTGATGATGTGGTTTCTGAAAATGGGAAAGCAGGTTGGCCTGAGAAAATAGGTCCAGCAAGACAGTTATACAGGTGCTCGTGACCACATCTCTGTCTGTGTTTCCTCAGCTTAAAGTGGTGAACCAGGCCCAGTGTGGTGGTCATATATGCCTTTAACCCCAGCACTCAGGAGGCAGAAGCAAGTGGATCTATCTGTGAGTTCAAGGCCTGCCTGGTCTATGCAGTGAGTTCTAAGACAGCCAGGGCTACATAGTGAGATGTTGTCTCAAAATAAATACATAAAAGAAAGGAAGAAAGGAAGGGAGGAAGAGAGGGAGGGAGGGAGGAAGAAAGAAAGGAAGGAAAGAAGGGGAACCACTAGCCATCTCCTGTCCCTCTAGATGGTTAAGGAAGGATAGGCCTGGAGGGATAGCTCAGCCGTTAAAGGTTAAGCTCACAACCAAAAATATAAGAGTTCAGTTCCCAGCACCCACGGCTGTCCCTCCAAGTACCATAATTAAAGAAAAAAAATTAAATAAATAAATAAATAAAGGAAAGGTAGCTTCCTAAAGTCGGCCACTTCCTCTCTGACTCTGGGTAAAGTTAATGGCACTATCCAATTTAGAATGAGCCCAGGCCCTTTTCCTCATCATCCACTGTGCCCACGGTAACAGAAACCTGAAGGGACAGGAGGGGACTTCAGAAATGCCCTAAGCTCTGGTTTACTGAGGTGACTAGAGGAACCCTGGAGGGAGAATGTGAGACAGACACTGGGAGGGACAGGCAGAGATGGGTCAGATTAAGACCATTGCAAGTGGAGACTTCTGGAGACTTCCGCACTCCCCACCCCTCCCAATACCCTAGTGCTCCCCAGCCCTCTTTCTCCTCTCCAACTTTGATCTTTGAAGCCTCTGGCTATACCCTGAGCCCTGGAAATCAAAGACTTGGGTCATGCCTGAGTCACTGGCTTGATGAGCCTTCCTCACCCATTGCTCCCCACAGATGGATTAATTTCAGTCCCTCCAGGAGGCTCTGGAAGCCCTTCCCCTGTCCCTCCCATCTCTCTGGGTTGCTGATTCCTCTTCACCGAGGTACCTCCCCCCAAGGTCCCCTACCCCCGCCCATTTCCAGCCCCATCATCCTGAGGCCTTCAGGTGCAAGTTTCAAAGAAATAGTATTCCCCTCCAGACCACCAAGTCCAGCTACTACCTCCTACTGCACCCTCCTTTGGTGGCAGGTGACAGAAATATCCTACATTCTCCTGAGACAGCCAAAACATCCTCTTTCCCCAGGTGAGAACTGCCCCCCTTCCAGACCACCCAGAGAGGCGAGGCTGTCTGGGTAGAGAATTAGGGGGCTTAGTTTAGATCTCTGCCTGGAAGAAGGCAGAACTTCCGGGTGTGTCTCTGGGTGGGTTTATTAACTCTGGGCTTGAGTTTCTTTCCTTACCCACACAGACAACTCCTTCCCCCTCAAAGTCTCTTCCTAACAGAAAGTGGCCTCAGTCAGTTATTCCCCTAGGCTTGCTTCGTGGGACAGATTTTTGACTGCCCTGAGATTACTAGTTAGTCTGGTCGTTGTCTGATGGAGAAAGGATGCTGAATTGGTGCCCCCCACTCCATCCTTCTGCACTGGGCACAGACAGGGTCCCAGCTATGGCTTTTCCAATGCCTCCCACCCCTGCCCCGCCTTGCCAGGCACAGCCACCAGGTGCTCAGGTGAGCAGGGTGTCAGTTATCAGCACCTGGAGGGGGAAGAGGAAGGAGCAAGCCGCAGCAGAGAGAAGGGATGGGATTCCCCCCAACCCTCCCACCCCCACCCCTACCCTCAGCCACCAGGTGTCAGAAGTTCTAGCTGCTTGGGCAGACTATTCCCCACTTCCTTCCTGACATTGCCGAGGTAACAGATCTAAGGGGCTAACCTGGGCTCCCGCCTCCCACCTCAGTGGCAACCCCTCTGTGACACTTCTCTGAGCCTGTTTCCCCTTCAGTAAAAGCAGGTAAATATGAGGTGATGGCCAGGAGAGGAAACAGGGTGAGTGTAAGGGCATCAGCAAGTTCAGCAGCAGGGGAGTCTTTCAGCAGTGCAGGGGTGAGGTGTGTGTGTGGGGGGATAGTACCTCTGTCCCTGGAGGTTTCTGTGGACAAAGCCAGCCTTTTGTCACAGCACAAGAAGCACTAGGCAGGGACCCTGGGGCACAGGAGGGGGTGAGTAGACTGCACTCCGCACTCCTCGTCTCTCTGTCCCGGGTTTCCACATTCCCTCACACTCTGCAGCCTGGCAAAGATCACACCCTGCTCAGTCCCCATGGTCGGGACTCAGACATCAGGGAGTGCTCACTCCTTTTCTGGCAAAGGGGAACAGGGCTTTCCAGCCTAACTGGGAGTCCCTCCCTCAAGCCCTCCCCCTCCTGTCCCTCACACACACACCCCTTTCCCTCTGTCACTCCGGCTGGATTTCATTTGCTCCTGCCCTGCCCGCTGTTCAGTGGTGTCTCCAAAGGCTGAGAATGCTCTTGGGTAAGTGCCGAGGTCACCTGAGCTGGGGAGTGGAGACCGGGTTCAGAGGCTACTAGGAAAGGGTGGCCATCTCTCCCTCCCCACCCACCTTTTCCCTGCTACCGTTGGCCCCAAAGGTTATCTGCTGGGGACCCAAAGTCAGTAGACTCCCCGACCTTACCCCAGTCCTACTAGCCTGGACTGTGGCCGAGAACAAAGGATAAAGAAGAGGAGGGACAGCTAGAGAGTGTGCCCTGAGACTCAAGGGTGCTGCACTCTGGGTAAACGTGTGGTGGGAGCCTGAGCTGAGCTGAAGGCTCCTTATAGGAAATCTTCCCTTCCCCTCTTCTAAGGACCAAGGGAGGGGAGGCACTGGATGGGACTAAAGAGCTGTTACCTCCTCTGTGGAGAGAGACAGAGAAGACAAGATGGGGCAGAAAGCACCTAGCTGAGAGGCAGCCTCTACACCAGGGTCAGACCAGCACCCTCACACCCTGCTTTACCTGTGTCCCTGCACCTTACCTGCCTCCCCTCATAGGGTCTTACCAGATCTTTTGTTTTTGTTTCTCTCCCCCTACTGCCCACCCCAGATCCCACAAACTCTTGCCGCAGCCCGGGGAGGTTTTGAACTTACTCTGTAGCCTAGAATGGATTTAAACTCACCATCCTGTCTCAACCTCAAAAGTGCTGGGATTATAGGCATGCACACTACTACACCTGGCTTGCAGGGCTTTTTTTTTGGGGGGGGAGGCAGCTTTCAAAGGTCTCTGGAAACCTCTTCCTGGAACAAAAGTCTGGAGGCAGGGGGTCTAAGGGGGCATAGTGGAGTTCTCTAGCTACTGGGTTTGGAGTTGCTCTAGCTTGGCCAGGGTCTGAAGAAAGCATCAGCACACTCTAGACATCCTGGACGTGAGAGAGAAGGTTCTGGTGAATATGAGGAGGAACCCTCGGCTGTACTTAGAATCCTACTGGGGAGTGGCATGGGCAAGTGTTGGGTCTCAGTTCAGTCTGCCCCCACCTCCATTGCCACTCACCAGCCCCACCCCATCTTCTACCCTTCCTCTGAATTTCCATTTTTCTTTGCAAATTAAAAAAAATTATGAGCATATATTCATTCTGCATACTAATGGGCTTCATCATGACATTTTCATTCTTGCTGTGTGTTGGTTCTTTCCCCATCACTCTCTAGTCCACTCCTGCTCCCCTTCCACTTCCCAAATAACCCCCCTTCCATGTTCTGTTGTTCTTTTCTTTCTTGGTGAGTCAATGAGTTTCATTAAGGTTGCTTGCTGGAGCATGCATACAGGAGAGGTTATTTACAGGCCTGTGGGTGCCTTACCCATGGCTATACCACCAGAGAAAATGCCTCTCCCTGCCCGAGGAAACACTAACTGCTTGTAGACCTCCAGGGAGATGTAGGGCCTCACGAGCCCCTCCTGAGTTTCTGTTGTATCTATAATAGAAATACCATCGTTATTTTCATGTGTGCATGCGTGTGCACATGTGCCTGCCTCTGCCCTGCGGCTGGGAGTGAAATGAGAGGGTAAGGAGACTGTTGGGTCGCATGATCACGTGAGAGTCAGATGCATTTGGTGTTCTAAGGACGTGTGTGCACACGCGCTTGTCCTGGGTGTTTGCGTCTTTCTTTGCCAAGGCGTGTGCCGCTCAGATCATGCTTAGGGCTTCTAGTGACCAGAGACATCTCTAAGGGTCTGTGTCCATGGATCTGTCGATCATGCCCATCCGTGTGTACGTGCAGGCTCACGCTGGGTCCCTGAGGGGATGTGCATCACTGCATGAGCATCATGTACATTGGGCATGGCTTCACCGTGGGGAGATGTATGTGCATCTGTGCCTGGCATCTATGTCTAGCACTGTCTGTGTGGGTGCCTGTGGATCTCAGGGTGGGCATCGATCTTTTCCAATTATGGCACAACTGCAAAACGTGGTTTCCTTGGATCCTCTCTATTGGGTGGCAGCCAGGGTGATGTTATTCCAAAAGATGCCTGCTCTCCTGCCCCTGAATCTAATGAAACATCCCCAGGGTCTAAGGACAGCTGTCTGGAGCAGTGTCAGTTTGGCCTTCAGCTTTCCGGGTTTGAAGTACAGTCTTTGGTTGAAAAGATCTTAGTGTTTTCACTTTGGTGTGCTCATTTTGCTGCAGGACAGGGTGGGAACACTCAGGTTCTAGGAATTATGGGAAGGATCTGTCACCTGATCTTGATCTTGCATTTGTCTCCATTCTCACATCTTTTAGGTGGTGGGGAGGATAAAATGTTGGAATCGCAGGTTGTGGGGAAGAAAAGATGAGGAAGGAGGCTATTTTAACCCCCTAGCAGGTGCCCAAGTCAAACTGCTACCCCTGTGTGCTTGAGCAGGTGCACTCACAGGCAAACACACACACACACAGACACACAGAGCTTGCTTTTTAAAATTCTTTTTCTCCAGATTTTGTGACACTTGCTTAGAAGTCAGGTACTATTGCCCTATCTGGGGTGAGATGTGCCCCAGCTTGTAGAGCACTTGCCTAACATGCAGGGACCCCTGGTTTTGAGCTCCAGCATGCATAGGTCTGGATGTGGTGGACACACGTGTAATCAGGGGCTAGCAGTAGGAGAATGTGTTGTTCAAGGTCATCTTTTTTGTAGCATGTTTGAGAGCAGCCTGGTCTACACGTGAGACCCTGTCTCAAAGAGAGAAAAAGGAAAGAGAAGCTGATTGTCTTTCCTGCCCTTAGGAAACACACAGAAGGGAAGGAAGACAGAGAGTGAAATGATGTGAAATAACAGAGCCAGAACTGTGAACGAGGTAGGCTGGAGGGAATAAGCAGGGGCCCGTGATGGAATAAGGCGGGACTTCCTGGGTGAAAGTATTCAGTTGCAGATACACAGAGAATTCCTGCCTACAGGGAATTGCCTTAGACAGGAGGCCAGACGCCAGCCCAGCTGTGGAGATCAGGGTAGCAGAGGGGCTGTCTGAGATGCTCTCAAGGAGTGATGGGGGAGCTAATCAAGGAGAGAAAACTGGGAATTCTAGGCTCAGGGGAAAGTTACAGGGGATGAGGGTGCCTAGAGTGTTTGGGGACCTGGGTTCACTCTCCAGAGAGACAGGGACAGAGAGATAGACAGAACACAGAAACAACTTCAGTAGCTTGATGACATCGCCTTTTTGGAGGTGGTTGAACAGACAGAAGTACTAAAAATACAGCGACATTAGGAGGCCGGAGAAGTCTTGGCTCTTGGCAAGGTGTTTAACTTAAGCAGTAAGGTTCCACTGAAGAGGTAAAAGCAAGGAAGTCCCACATCTGGATGAGCTGGCTGTTCTCTGGCTGTAGGGGAACAGTGCAGAATCAGAGGCTCCTTCAGTGACCAGTGCAAGAGGGTGAGAGCAGGGCCTGGGCTTAAGCAGGGCTGCTGGAGCGAGAGACGAGGCAGCCTACCCTTTGCAGTGTGGCCTATGGCAGCAGGAAGATGTGAGAGCCTGGCCTGGGCCTAGCAGGGCTGCTTGAGCAAGAGACGAGGCAGCCTGCCCTTTGCAGTGTGCAGGAAGATGAGAGTTCTAACTGTACCTCGACTGCCTGCTGCTTGAGAAACCTTAGGGCATGACTTGGTCCGTAGTCTCAGTTTCCCTACCCACAGACAGTAATAATCTTGGTCTCCTTGGGGAATCATGTAGGCTCTTAACCCAGGGCCTGGCTCGGTTTCCACTGACTGGATAAGCTGTAGTTGCTGCTGCTGCTGGTGCTGCTATTTCGCAGGAGAGGACAAATATCATGTCTCTATGAGGTACAGCTGGCATGTCTGACCCAACTGGACAAGACCTTCTGATCTCAGAGACGCATCTCGGTCTCATGTCTATGGGAAGGTAGAGGCAACCAGCTGGTTGAACTCCGTCTGCAGCCCAACCCACAGTCTGCTGCCTATTCCTGGGCTGCCTTTCCCAGGACCACACGCCAGTATTCATACGTGTGAGCCAGCGCCTGTGTGTGTGTGCGTGTGTAGGGACAGATGTCCCAGGGGAAAGCAGATGGCCTTGGGATGCTCAGCTCCACATGACTTCCTTCTGAGAATACAGGTGTCTATGGACTTCGAGGACAACATCCTGTGAGTTAGGAATCAGTCTGTGTTGTAGCCCCCCTGGCTCAGCTACAAAATACTCAGGAGCCCTGAGAATCACACCTGTCATTGGGATTCAGTTTGGGCTAAAAAGTCTCTACTGTGTTCTGAGATGCCACAGCGTCATTGCCAGTCAGTCCCTTCCTTGTCCTAGATGGAGGGAGGCCTTAGAGGGAGGTGGGGTTCCCTTACCTCTTCCCACTGTGGCTCACTGATAACTCTCCACACTCTAGC
Organism: Dicrostonyx torquatus; assembly: GCA_028555095.1. Taxonomy (NCBI): domain Eukaryota; kingdom Metazoa; phylum Chordata; class Mammalia; order Rodentia; family Cricetidae; genus Dicrostonyx; species Dicrostonyx torquatus. Next base: position 4,873,119 of record JAQHUG010000032.1, on the reverse strand, counting down.
CCATCCTTGTGGACAGCATAGTCTCTATCTGCCGCCCCCAACATCTCTCCCTTGTTTCTTTCATCTCCAGTCTCCTATGGCAGAGCTGGGATAAATTTTCCAAGCTAAGTTGGATGGATGGTCCCCCTTGGCTTGGTGGGTTGTCCCTTACTCACCAGCTTCTCTATCTAGGGAGTTGCTGTGTGGGCAAGGGAAGCAGGGGCCATGAGCATTTGGAGGGGGTCCTGGGTCCCCCACCCTGAGAGCAGGCACGGTGCCCCCTGGGAAGAAGCCCACTGGAGAGGCCTCCAACTCCAACTAGAAGTACTAGCAGAACTTCAGTGAGCGGTGGGAGGAGGAGTTTCCCTGATTGGGCTCTGCCTGTGAGCAGAAGCTGATGCTCCCTCTAGAGTGTCGCCAGGCCCTGGTGTGCCACAAGCATGGCAAAGCTGGGAATGCTGTCACAGTGGGCACTGACACTTCCAACACCTTGCCCCGCTGTATCACGTCACCTCAGGAGCTCACTACCAGACGCTGGCAGACAGCCAGGTCAGCCTACTCTGGAAGGCCCTACTGAAGGCAAAGGGAACCTACTCCAGCCTGACAACCACTCCTACCACTAGGGCCATCAAGATGGAGGCCGACCTGGCCAAAGGGGCTGTGCCAACCGCTGTGTAGTACATGGCCAAAGAGGATGTGCCTGTTAACCAATGTTCGGCCCTGCTCGGGCTACAGAGGTTCAGCCTGTGTCAGGCACTGCTGGGCACAGAGCATGGTGAATACACAGCCCCAGGAGGGTGAGGGATAGGCAGCCAGAGGTCAGGGGAGGACTAAGGGGGAGGGAAGCATTGAGCCACCTGGGGAAAGCTCCAGTACGCCAGGTCCCTGGGTAGGAACCAACACACTTCATTCATACCTCCACTGTCAAACCTTCACCAAGGGCTGCCTATGTGCCTGGCACTGCGCCAGCCACCTTGAGTACAACCATGAAGAAGCCAGACCTGGCACCTGTCGTTGGGTGAACGCAGTCACACTTCCCACTCCCTGGGACAGAGGTTGTAAACTGGTGATAAAAATTCAGCTGGGGCCAGGCAGTGGTGTTGCACGCCTTTAATCCCAGCACTCGGGAGGCAGAGGCAGGCAGATCTTTGTGAGTTTGAGACCGGCCTGGTCTACAAGAGCTAGTTCCAGGACAGGCTCCAAAGCCACAGAGAAACCCTGTCTTGAAACCCCCCCCAAAAAAAAATTCAGCTGGGTGTGGGAGCACGCGTCTTTAATCCCAGTGCTTAGGAGACAGAGGCAGGAAGGATCTCTATGAGTTTGAGGCCAGCCTGGTCTACAGAGCAAGTTTCAGGACAGGTTCCAAAGCTACAGAGACACTCTGTCTCGAAAAATAAAAAATAAAAAAACCAAAACAATATAAAACAAAAAATTTCAGAAATAGATGTGGTGGCAGATGCCTTGTAATCCTAGCACTTGGGAGAATAAGGCAGGGGATCAGAAGTTCAAGGTCATCTTTAGCTACATAGTGAACTTGAGGCCAGACTAGAATACATTAAAAAAAAAATCAGGAGATGGTAAAGGTCTGGCTTTGTGATATCTGCTGGGAAAGGAAGTCTTCTTGCTTCCAGGGCAGGGCATTGTATCGTCCGGAACCTGGACTCTCCAGACATTTCTCACTTTTACCCCTGATCCCCCTCCAAGCTATGAACCACCCATGTGGCCCCTAGAGTTGTGGATCCTCGGTTCAGCCGTGTGAATCTTGGGGGTGGGAGTGGAGACTGGATTCATTCTACAGAAGAAACAAACAGCACAGAGCTGGGACCCTTGAGATGGCCAGGAATTGCTAGTGACTGTGTCCGTTAGTGAGCACCTGAGCTAGCAAATAAAGGGAGAGTCATGCCCCCGCAGGAATAAAGCTGACTGGGGCAAGCCTGCAAAGACCACCAGAAAAACAAGGCAACAACAATCCATGCTTCTCAGCCTTCTTTACGGTTCATAAATCACTTTATACTCATCAATGCAATAACAAAGATTTACAACTCATGGTAGCCGCTTAGGGAGATGAGGGCAGGCAGGTATGAGAGCCCAGACAACTGGAGCTCAGACAGGTAAACTTGCCCAGGGTAGCACAATCAGTAAACTGCAAAGAGTCTGCCTGGCCCCAACCTTGTATTCATCCAACAACCTTGCATTGCTGCAGCCCCCCACCTCCAGCCTGGAGGACAAGCCTAACTCTGTCCTTTTTACTCCCTGGGCTATCCCAGGTGACTGCTGCCAGTGTCTTGCACACAGAGGCCTATCAGCACCTGAAGGCATCCCCACAGGGGCTGGTGTTAGAAGAGACCAGGGACTGGACAGAGGCCCATACTCTGTCCCTGTTTGCCACTTTGGTGTCCCCATGTGATGGCCATCTTGCTACCACTTTCTTGGGCAGTGTAGAGGTCCAGGAGGGTGAGGTTATCACTTGCCAACTCCTGGACATCCTACAGGCTTTTGGCATATCTGCACCCAAACTGGCCTGGTTGCTCAGTGACCTACTGGGGAGTTTCAGCCTGCAGCTCAGAGTCACCTGCCCACTGCCCATGGATCTTCACTGTCTCCCTGGCCCAACTGACCCTAAACCCCTTGTCTATTTCGGTGAGTATGAGAGCATCTTGGAGGCCTCCATCTGTTTGCGTGGTGGTGACCCTAGTTCCTACATGGTCCCTCACCTCCATGCAGCTATTGACTTGGCAGGTCCTCAGCCAATACATTGGTCCTCCCTGTTGACTGTTGTGGAAGTAGTGGCTGAGACCTGGCTTTGCTTGGTGCTCACCTTGGGAGCCACTGTCCTGGCCTTCTGGACCGCTGCTGCCTTGGCCTCGGCCATGCGCCAGTTCGTAGTTCACCTTCGTAGCCTTACTTGCTGCTCTACGCTCCGCCTTCGATGCAGAAGCTTGTCCTGTTTCTGCAGCATGAAGACCAGGACCTGGTCTTGCTGCAGACGGTGGTGGTAATGGCAGCCTTAACTTTGCGGCAAGCATAGTGCACCTCCGGGGGCACATCTCCAGGCTCCCTGCAGGAACTGGCGGTCTCCGAACCTGCACCTACCGTGTTGTGGAATAGCTGGGCTATTCAGAGGCTTCGTAGCGAGGTTTGGAGCGCCTCCAGCAAGCTTTTCTGGGCTCCATGGGCGCGCGTGGGGGGTGTTATTCCCTGGTCTCTCGCTGGATGTGGTCGCCATGTTGGCAACGATCTTCGAATCCCGGCTCTACCCGGAGGAGTGGGGTGCGCTCGACAAGGGGGTTATATGGGTACTGCTGCTGGGCACTGGTGAACTAGTGCGCTGGGCGAGTTCGTGTTCTTCAAGGACGTGGTAGCCAGCCTTGGGCCCCTGTGCCCACCGGCCCCGTGAGCCAAGCTGGCGGTTGTGCATTCGCAGCTCTAGCGTTGGTGCTGCCCGCGTGCACTGGGCTGCTGAACAAGGTGGGCCGCAGGCAGCCACAAGCCTCAGCAGTGGGGACAGAGCAGGGTCCCAGGCAGGCCATGGAGGTCACATGGTGAAGATGTCGGTGGATGTTCCCCTGTTGCATGAGTTTGATTGTGCACTGGCTTTAGAGTACTTGGAAAGTAGATGGAGGGAGGGACTCAGGGTGTGGCCTCCCCTCCCCTTAGCCCGCAGAGGGTGGAAATTGAAGGGATTGCAGAACCTTAACCATACATACTACACTCAAGCTGACGTACTAACTACGCTGTCCCCTGCTCTTCACCAAACCAGACCCCTGGCCAGTGAGGGAAGAGGAGCCTGGGCAAGTGGTAGAGGTGCTAGGTAGGGCCTGTACAGTTCCAGTCCCATCCGGCCTTTCAGAGTTTGCTTTTCCTCTTTTGAAGCCTCCCCTCGGGTTTTGGTTGGAGGAAAGAAGGTTGGGCTTTAGGAACTGGGGGAACAGAGGTAAACAGCTTCCAGAGAATTTCCTTGCCCAATGTTTTGCAGTGTCTCTTTTCCTAGGAGATTGTAAACCGGGTGACAGTGCTGTTTCTGACCATGGCACAGTGTTAGCTGTGCAGAGACTAATGGCGCAAGTGCACAGTGATTCCAGGGAGGTAGTGGTACCCTCCATCCCTCTCCCCCTCCCATCTGCTGTCTGCCAACTTTTCTGTACATGACTGTGTTTACAGGCATACATCTACAGATGCTAAACAAACCAGTCTTATGTTTCAGAGGGTTAACACCCAAGAAAAAAGGACTTCTTTTGGTTTTGCAATTAGAAGGCTCAAGAAAGTCTCCAATAACTTGGATTGATATCTTTTTTTTTCCTCCCTTCCTTAAAATCTGATTTGTCGGTTCCCAGCCCTTTCTTGCCTTTGCTTTACACTGTTAAGAGCAAGGACTGCAAAACCACAGTGTTGTTCCTGGGTGTCCTGAGGACTGATTTGGGGTCTCACCAGAACTGGAGACCCAAACCTTCAGAATGCTGTGGGTTTCTTTTTAAATTTGTGGGAGTTCTTAGATTTATTTTGTATGTATGAGTGTTTTGCCTGCATATATGTATGGGTGTCATGTGTGTGCCTGGAGCCTGCAGAGGTCAGAAGCAGGCATTGGGTCTGCTGGAACTGAAGTTACAGTTGTGAGCTGCCATGTGGGTGCTGGGAATCAAGCTCAGGTCCTGTAGAATGGCTAGTGCTCTTAACCACTGTGCCATCTCTCCAGCCCCTTGCCGTGGGTTTGTTCTCATCCCTTCTGTGAGTGGTGTGGAGCCTAAAGTGAGAGGGGGGACAATTGGTGAGAAGGAAGGGGCTGGCCTTTTCCTACACTTCCTGAGTTTGGTGCTTTGGGATAAAGTGGGAACACAGTATGACATACCGTCACCATGGTTGTGACTCCTCTGAACCCTCTCTTGGCTGAACTCCCTTTGGGTGTCTATTTGGATCACTGTGCTGACCCTGTCTGTGAAAGAGGGTTACTCTTCTGCCTAGGACACTTGAGCTGTAGACTCCCTGACTCTGCTTCCCCAACTGGGTTCAGCTGGAGCAGTTATAAAGAGGAAGCCAGGACTTTCTGTCCTGGCTGCAAAAGCAGAGGTGGGAGAGAGCTCTCTGGCTTCTCATTTCAGACCCTGCCCTTCTTCCTCCTGCAGCAGGCCCAGCCTCCAGCACCCCCAGCCCCCTGCTGGCCTCCCTGACCCTGCCCACCCGGCCTCTGCAAACCCCGTTGGACTTCAAGCACTTGCTCGCCTTCCACATCAATGGCACCACCCCGCTCAGTCTCTTCCCCAACTTCAGCACGGTAGGGGCTGGGCAGGAGGGTGGGGACATATGCGAGTGGGGGTGGGTGGACAAGGAAGGTGATTCAGCTGGCCCTAGGTGCTACCAAATAGGGACCCAGAACCCAGCTGTCTCCTGGCTAGAGATGCAGATAATGTCATTTCTTGCCCACCATCAACTGTCCAGAGATGATTTTTTTTTTTTTTTTTTTTTTTGTGGATGATCCAGGTGTGTCTGTATGGACTTGGGTTGTGTCTTTGATTTTTGGGTTAAAGATTACTTTATTATTTCTCTATGTGGTTATGTGTTTGAATCAATGTATGTTCACATGTGTGGCTTCACATACCTGTGCATGTGCAGCAGCCAGAAGAGGTCATTGCATGTCCCCTATGACCTCTCCCTGAATCTGGAGTTCCTGTTTTCTTAGCAAGGCTGGAGATCAGCAAAGCCCCAGCAATCCTCCTGCCTCTATCCCCATTGGAGGTACAATTACAGATTTGCTAGAGCACCTGGTTGGCTGTGAGGGTGCCGGGATTCAAACTCCAGTCCTCACGATTGCATGAGCAAGTGCTTTGAACTACTGAGCTATCACTCCAGACCTTATGTCTTTGTGTTGGAGTTTGTGTTTCTGGAGGTCTGTGTGTTGTGGGTGGGTGCAAATTTGTGTATTGTTTGTGAAGACTTTTGTGTGTGTGTTGAGGGGATTATATGTAATACGTGTGCATGTGAATCTAAGGAGTTTGGATATCTTTAGACCTTCTCTAATGTGCTTGGCATGTATGTGTTTTAGGTGACTGAGAGCCCATTCATGGTTGTATAGTATCTGTGTGTCTAAGAGCATCTTTCTGCTTGTCTGTGAGTCTCTAAGTGCCTTCAGGCTTATGTCTTGGTGTCTGTATATTTCTCTGCATGCCCTCAGGTGTGTGTGTGTGTGTGTGTGTGTGTGTGTGTGTGTGTAGGACAAATGTTAGGAGTACTCCATGAGGTGTGAAAAACAGCACACCTTTTAATTCTGAAAATCAGATGCAATCATGGATGAACTCCATGCCATCCTCAGGAAACTATGTCACATGCCCTCCCAGTAACCTGGAGGAGTCTCCCTCTCTTTTGTCACCTCCAGGTTTGAACAGAGGTCCTGAGGAGTATGAGACATTTGGGCATGGGCCTAGGGGCTTCAGTCCCTACTGTCACTTACAGATCTGTTCACTGTGCAAAGGTGTAGTCTCTCAAAGGCAGGTGCAGAGGCCACCCACTAAGGTCCTGATGCTGGGTCTGCTCTACCTTGGGCACTGTCCAGGTCGGAACCTCTGTTTTCAGAGCAGTCGCAGGAGCGTGTTTTCCCCTCTGCCTCTGGTTTCTTCCCGTGGGAAGGTTTGGAAAGTTCTTTTAGACTGACCCAGACACCTTCTGGTTTGAATTCAGCAACCCAAGCCCCTAAAGCACAGCATGGTGGCACTACCTTCAATGCCAGCATCCTGGAGAGTAAGGCAGAAGAAACGTGTGTTCATGACGACCTGGGCTACACCAGCAAGTTAAAAGCCAGCCTGAGCTGTGTTGTGAGACTCTGTTCAAAAACAAAACAAAATAAAACAATCCCCCAAAACTTAGGCCCCTGAGAAAAGACAATAGAAACCGAGATGTTGAAATGGCTTGGAACATAGCTCGGCTGGTAGAGTGCTTGCCTGGCATGCGCAAAGCTTGATTCTCAACACCACACAAATCAGGTGGCACAGGCCTTTAATCCCAGCACTTGGGAGGTAAAGGCAAGAGGGACTGTTTAAGGTCATCCTTAGCTACAAAGTGAGTTCAAGACCAGCCTAGACTACTTGAGACTCTATCT